>LWMK02000128.1:13842-86476 GCA_001693075.2 Taenia saginata
TTTGCGAGTCCGACGGGATTCGAACCCGTAGTCTTCTGATCCGTAGTCAGACGCCCTATCCATTAGGCCACGAACTCGACAGTGAATATTCCGCGGTTAACCATTATTCTCTTCGCACCACCACCATTCACTGCAATCAAGCAGCACGCCTCCTTCTCACTCCAGTCTATTCTTTACTACGGCAATGTGGTGGTGTCATCAACATCGTTAGTATGAACCACTTCTAGCACAGGTGACGCCTGTAGCAGTGGTATTGGCTGTATTTGCAATGATTGACTTATGAAACAGACGTGCCGGCCGACGACGATGGTAAGAAGGAGAGGTGGGAACCACCCTACTTACCTTGGTGACAGCAGCGGTGACGGTAATATTGTGTGGTGATCAGCGATCGGGATTTCGAGTCTCGAGGCTCAAGCTCCTATCCTGGGGGACCAAAAGGGATCGGCTGTTATGGTGCGCTTCTACCCATACATTGTGTGTGTGCACAGAAACTAAGCTGAATGTAGAGTTGCTGAATAAATGCACGGTCTTGGTCTTTCAGCTGATACTATTGACGTCTTTTTGGTAGCTTTCCTTACCATTGCAGCCTAAAGGTTCAATGTTTTAAGTGGACACTAGTATTTCTAACCCTCCTCCTGCAGCATGTGAGCAAGTTATCAGGCGAGTGATGGATTCAATGAGCGCATGCATTGTCCAGTAAGTGGACGTTGCGTAATAGAAGGGGGGACGGTGTAAGAGATGTCATACCTGGGCCTGAATGCTGATTTGTGGGGCCACAATGCGAGATCCTGATTACAAGACGACTATGGCACCACTGTATTCGTCGTGCGTAATGCGTCTATGTAAATGAGTATGCCAAAATCTTGCATGCAATTCACTTCTTCCAGTCACCTTGGCAATCTCCTTTGCCCGTTCATGATCTCCAGCGTGCGCATCCACTGCACCGTGGTGCAGGCCTATTCTCAAAGACCATTCTTGAAAGTGCGGCTTGACTAAAAAATGTAGAGGTACGGATAAGATCAGCTTGGCTTAGCTTAGTTCATATTATGTTGTTCTCTACACCTATTTCGCTGGTGCAAGGAGCGTCCTTCTCATTTAAGGCCTCACTTTATTTTCCGTGGGTTTTATAGGATATCTCTGTAGCTAAAATCCAAAAGCTCGTTGGTCAAGCTGCTATATTTTCAGAGGAGTTCTTCCTTGACTGATGCAGCAATCTGTTATTCAACATGCCTCCTCTTTTTTGCATTATCAAGGGGTAGTGCCTCTAGCATTGTCTATCTTTTAAGACGACACAGCGCAACATAAGAACTGATCCCTATAGGTCGCTCAGGATACAAGNCTGGTGATCACTATAGTGCACGTCCTGTCGCTGCTACGGTCTTGGCTTTCTACCTGTCTACAATGATCTGAGCTGCACCTTCTTCATTTCTTTTGTTACTATTTTGTGTCTCTTTGGCTATCTTTTTCCTTGCGCATGGTGCTCCTTGGGCCTTAGTTACTTTCTGTATATTTACGTCTGTTTAATTCCTTAATTTCTCATCGTTTTCGTAAAAAGCTTTTCTGGATCGATGTGCCCAATAGTCTTCAGATTTTGTCAGGCTGCGTGATTAGGCTAAGGTGGTATGATGGTCACCCTGGTCCAAATTAAATGTCCTACAAGTTAAATAAATTAATCAAGTGGCATCACTTCCTGGAATTACTAATGACAACGAGAACTTCAATTCAAAGAAACACTGCAAAGCCAAACAGAAAATAATTATGAAACAGAAATCGGAGACAAGTCTGCAATTCCTGACGCAGTGGTCGACTTTATGATTGCCATGGTCTTTACTTCTGCGATGCAGTCATTCCAGCCAATGTCGGTGACAGGAATGAATTCCTTATCGCAACAAAATAAGGTTACAAGCACAAGAACACTGTTGGGTAGTAGCTTTTGAACCTCCTCCCCAATCCATTCACCTAACCGGCGCATAGCTTTTCCAGTATCTACCAAAAGATGCATCGTATTGTGTCGAGGAACGCACAATTCTCTTACTGTAGTGCAGATTCATCTAAAGCACAAAATTAGCATTTTTGATTTTGCATTTATGTGCCCCTGTACGGCTGCACTTACCTTTGGTTATGCGTGTGCATAATTTTGCGCATTTCCCCATTTAGAGTCAATGAAAAAACCTGTACTAACAATTCGATGACTTGAACGGTGCTGCTGACTGCTCAAACATCAGTTTCACGTCAAGAAAACTGATAGGCCTAGCACTGGAGACAGTGTTGGAAAAGGAGAATGCACCGTGCAGCACTCACATTGATATAAGCGTACTGTTAAAAGGGAATCAGGAGGGCAATTTGCATCCCGTGACGGACGAGAACATAGAATCACCCAAGGTAAAGAGTGGCTCGACATTTCGTCCTCCTTAAATACCTACCGATTCTCACTGAATCCAAACAAAAATAACCTTTAATACAATGGTCCTGTTTGGCTAAATGGCTCAGGGGCCAGAGCGTATGTGGCGAACGAGAAGCACGCTACTCTTCTTCCGCTTTTCACAAAGGTTTGCCATAGTGACGCCAAAATTGTCTGATCTTGAAAGAGGATAACATTTATGCAATTTATCAATAAAATTCGCCTTAGAGGATCTTCAGCAGCCACCCTTTGCTAAAGCTAAGAACGCATGCCTTGAATAAACTTCGACGCATTTGAGCCTTAGCACTAGATTTGATATTCGAAGCTACTAATAAGGTAAGCAGAATCTGCTTTCTCAGAAAATACTGACTGGGATAAAAGAGGCAGTAACGGGTGGCAAAGCTCGCCTCTTATTTCGCTTTCATTTATTTGCATAGCACAGAGTCTAGTGTCTTTCAGCGCAAGATATGCTGCCGTAGACGATCAAAAGGAAATAAAACAGAAATTTAAAAATTTTGATTCTAATTCTATTAAGGGTAGCGCTTCGCGATACGATGCCGAATCGCTTGTCATGTATTATTATTGCGTCCTAACCTTCATTTAATCAACCAGATGATGAGATATGACGTAGCGCAATGCGATGTGATGAGGCGTTTAACTTGCCGCATGAGCTAAGGTACGTTCAATTAATACTTCACAGTCAGTTTCATCTCTCCTCGGAGTTTGCAGGATTTGATATTGTAAAGCTCTTTTCTAGCTGTCTCATCGACTTCAATAGAAAAGATATGCAATTTCGCTGATGTTATAGCGCTACACAAATTTCACTCAAACAGTCCATGCCACATGTCTACAAATTTAAAAAACATTAGGGTGAGATGATAACCCAAATTTGTGGGTTGTGCTTGATGGGCAAAAGAACACCTACAGAAATGATTCGCACTTGTGTGTTCCTTCAACGCACCCAGCGTTGGGTAATGTGCAAAGCACTCTGCACAGTAAAGGCGTACTTCCGATATCCCTGTATTTGTACTGAGGTATGGTATATGAGAAATTGTAAGGATTTTGTGAGAGTTTACAGCTATCTGTTGTACCGTCTGGATGAGTATGATGATCAAACCCTTTTGGATAAACACTGTCCTTCCTTAACTGCACTACCACACTCAGATTGGTAAGAACATCAGAGTCACCTGACAGGTCTATCCTGTCAGTGGTCAACGGCTTTCATGGATATCAGCAGAAGATCAAACAAAATTTCGACCAAAGTAAACTCTAACCGACGATGTCGATCGTTATCGACCTGGTTTGAAAGACGCCAGCCTTACATTTGCAGCAGAAATCACACCAGTGCTACTTTTCTGGTGCGTGTATTCGTCAATAGAATCATTCCGTCTTCCATCATTTCCGTACGACTAGACTAATCACGTTGCTTTTTGCGATGATTTACGTAGAAAGATATCGCATTTGCGATACCTTAGTGTCGACTGCTGAGGCTGCTTACCCGCGGGTGTGCGGCTGTATTTCTGAGGGTTAGGAGTATTTATAGCCAATCTGAATCCAGTTATTAGGGCTTAACATTGTTGGTAAATCTGCGTGTTAGATGCTCCTCTGTTTGCAGTGCTTTCTATGCAGAATAAACATAAAAGAGCTGTCATCTCTCATAGGCTTCAAAGCCCAATTTAAGTGAGTTGGTGACCTATAAAGCAATTTGGATGACTTCGTTGAAAGTGATTTATCCCGGGTGGGACTCGAAGCCGCAATCCTTGGCTTTGGAAACGGATGTTTGACCCATTAGGCCACTGAAACTCGCTCTCCTCTAGAATAAGATGAACTAGGCATTTGCAAAATCGTAGTCACTGACTCACTAACCTTAGTCGCGGACTTAGTAGCTAAAAGTGTATTACTTTCGCTACGCATAGATGAGGTTGTAAACGCAAACTCCAGTTGGGCTCCAAATGATTGGTAGTTGCCGTTATCACTTGCCATTTTAAACACCGCTTTCATTTAGCATCCAAGGAGGCAAACCCTCGTTCTCAATCCTTCCTCTCTTTTCACGACCATCTTCATTGAAATCGGTGATCATGCATTCGTAAGTAGCTTCAAGTGTTGGTTGTCAAAAGTGGTTAAGTTAAAATCCTCCTCCATTATCATAGCAAAGTAGCAGTTGATAGAGATATTTAATTGCACAAGAGAAGTGGCATTAAAATGAAAGTTAGCACAATGCAAAGCCGCTGCTGTTTGATTGGTTAGGTTATCTTATGTATGCGAATACCCTCTGGATTGTGCGCAGACATTCGAACACCGGGTTCGTGTGATGGGTTGGTATCACATCATTTTAGTCAGAATTGAGGTAGAAATCACACGCTGTTCAAGGGTTGCCTTTCAAAAGCCATACTCGAGTTTAGCTTTTCCTCACTAGTCATATTAGCCACCATATGGCCTAAGGTTGCCTATCGTCTTTCATTTCACAACACTTGACCTCAGGTATGACGAGCTAAACCGGGGCTTCTGCAAGTAATTATCACACCTCAACATCTTATTATGCTTGCCAAACCTGCATCATGGATGGATAGACACGGCTAGTCCAGGATACGAGATTTGCGTTCCATTTGAGGAAGGATGACATGCACAGGGGAGTTGGGGAGGTATCCCGCACATCTTTGCCTAAGAGAAAACTTCAATTAATGCTTGCATACAAGAGCCATTTAAGTATTGGAATATCGGCCTAGGTACATCAGGTTAGTCTCCCAGGATAGCAGGTCCAGTCAAATGTCCTTTGAAGCAAATAACCTCCAAACTTATTGAAGGAGAAGTGAAGTGAGGGAATGACTCAAAAATGGGAGCGAAATTTGAGGAAACTGGCGCAACTCTATAAGGTTTGCTTAGGTGTCGCTCTAATTTAAGTTTCGTTCAAGGATGCTGTTATTGCCTCTCTGCGCTTATACGGCATGCAAGTATGAGGACAGGTCCAATCAGTTCTCCACCTTTCGCATTATGTGCCCTATAAACATCGTTGAAAGCTCTCGTGCATTCGTTTTTTCACTAAAATCTGTTTTTACGGATGTACCGTACAGGACCACCACCTAGCGCTAAAGACGCTTTTAACAACGACTGCAAAATGGACTCCCTTTAAGTTTTACGACACATTTCCCCATGCGCACACACATGTGCATGAAACATGTTCATGCAAAACGCAGGCATAGTTATAAAATCTTTGTTTGTGGAGGCTTTATGTCGGATTAATAGTAGACATAACGCTTTTTGAATCAACGTATGCTGTAATCTAAGAAATAATGCATTGCACAACTCGTGCACAAATGCAGCTAACCACAGACTTGGTCTATCACTCAGTAACATTGGTCATTCACTTCAGCTCCTCATTTTACATATTTTGGCATGCTTTGGCTAACGTAATTAGATATTTTCTGGTTCGCTCAGTGCGTCGCAGAACCCTTAGGTTGCTCTTATGGGGTCAAAAAGGTGAGGGTATTTGCAAGATCTAATTGTCATTCATTATCCATATGTGTCAATATTAACAAATGCTGTTTCTCTTTAGCCTCGAAATACTTTGGATTCAAAATATGTGCTGCATGTGTTTCATTCCGTATGCGATCTCCAATCTGCTTCTCAATTTTACTATAAGTGTGCATATTTGTGAGCAGACGCATGTTTAATGCAGTGTGTGCTCTGCTACCAAGCTATAGCTTTGGCATCTTGGGCAAGTGCCATCCAATTTAGGCACCACTTTACCGTACTGCGGTCCAAAGAAATGCCTACTCTAAATCATGCCCTTACTGAGCTGAGCGCCTTGTGGAATATCTTATGTGGAAGTAGGTGTAATATGAACCCACGTCATATCTGTAGGAACTACTTCGTCCATCTAGCGCAGTTTATAGCTAATGCTTACAGCTACTCATTAGGTTCTTCTTTGCCGAATTCTGGTGCAGATTATGTGAGTAAAATGCAATTGCATGCTATTGCGCTAGCAATGTGGACAAGTTTTTAGCAGGTTTAACGCTAGATCTACGCCTTTATATTGCAACAGGTGACAGGATAAGAATGGATCATTTGCTGCGTGAGGTTTAATATTTAAGTGTGTAAAAGAAAGCACATAGGCAGTAATGAGGGACAGATCTGACCGTGGATAATTAGCCACACTTTGCTTCGATAATGCGTCTATGCGAACAGTGCATTTTATCACTTTGTATTGTATCGCAACATTTGCTTCAATAGTTTTGGAAACTGCCACAGCAAAATCACATGGCTGAGAGTTGAGCATGTTCGCTAACATTGACGAACAGTGTACCAAATGCAAATGTGATAAATTTCTCGTAACCAGAGCCAACGCCTTATTCAGGCATTCAAAAAAGTCGAATTGTTTATTCGCAGAGTTGCAGTCACTGATTTACCAACTCCAATCGCGGACTCCGCGGTTAGGCTTTAGGTGGGAGACGGCTGCCATTGTCCTTTGCTATCTCGAACACCACTTCGAAATCTGCATTTAGGGCACCAAATCCCTGTTGTCAGTCNTTTCTCGTAACCAGAGCCAACGCCTTATTCAGGCATTCAAAAAAGTCGAATTGTTTATTCGCAGAGTTGCAGTCACTGATTTACCAACTCCAATCGCGGACTCCGCGGTTAGGCTTTAGGTGGGAGACGGCTGCCATTGTCCTTTGCTATCTCGAACACCACTTCGAAATCTGCATTTAGGGCACCAAATCCCTGTTGTCAGTCCCTCCAATCATACCTAAACCATCTTTACCAAGGCTTCATGTCAAAAATAACGACGGGTCATCTTGACGTCAAGAAAAATTGCCGTGGGCTCGTAAATAGCTTCGAGAGTAGCGTATTCAATTGTAATTTGGTCTGGAAGGCAGAGAGCTCTCAACCATTTCATGTATGCACCAGATAAGTGGCATTAACGTGAAAACTAACACAAATGCAAAGTTTCTGCCCTCAGCAATCGTTACAAAAATGGTCACATTCGCGACGAGCATTCGTTTTGCCACCCAATCCGACAGCCAGGTAATTGCAATGTCCAATCGGTGGATCCACCTTAACCGCGAGGTGTGTTCGGTTTCATGTGCATTGATGTAAACACACGTCGTCTCAGATGCTATAAAACAGTGTTTACCGTACACTTACGTGCTATGAAACTCAATGCAGCAACTCAGCAAAGCAAGCGAAACCCAAAGCCCTCTTTTCTATCTTTCTCAAAGCTATTCATTGCAGCTACTTCATTTTAGAGCCTTGCCACCGCCTGACTTCGCTTCATACCCTCAACGGACTTCACAGATTTTACTGCTCTGTAGGACAACTGTTCAGTTAGGGATTTGGATTTTCAAATTTCTTTCAAATTTTAATAGGCTTCGTGGCTGTCCCTTTTATTGTGACGCTCAACCCTTTAAAACTAGTTTATCGGCTAAGTGGGCACATTCTGTCACTGTAGTCACAAAAGAGACATAAAGTCAGAGGGAGCTCTGCAAGGTCACAAACGGCGGAAAAATTGACGACTTTTGTAATGCAACGCGCGCATGGGCATCTACACTGTATAAGAGACAGCAATATTTTGGATCTGAGATTATTCAGCTTAGAAAATGATCCATCGGAAGCTGAAGAGACCCACTTCCCGCCGATCTGTCATAGCACTACCGACAACTTAAATAAACCGAGGAAGAAGCACTGATTATTAAAACACGCTTCTCAAATAGCGTTGGTCAGGCTCCTATTTTTACCCGAGAATGCCTCGCAACTATGTCCATTTGGAAATCGTCTCGGATGCCTAGCATCTTATGTTTAAGAGTTTACTCAAATCTCTACAAGCATTACGAAAACACAGAATAAGTCATTTATCACTGAAGTGATGTGCGATCAGATTATGGAGTCTGAGGTTGAGGAGGTCATCAGTTCGTGTAGACGCTGCAAGCATTCGCTACGGAAGAAGCCACTGAAAATGAGTTGCAGGGTATCAAATGTATGCCTAGTGATGATTGCAATGGTCTATCCGAATGAAAATCCAGTAGTTTGTGCATCACACATTCTTAACTAGGAAAAATGCGGCACAAGGACGATAACATTTTCCAAACTCACACTTAATGATGGTAACCAGCTAAACAGTGGAGTGTTGCAACTGACACAGAAATTAATCTGGAGTCACTGAGTTGCGACCAGGGCAACTAGCTGGTGATCTGCATGGAAACCTGATTTCCCTTCGTTGAACGTTTATAAAAGGGGGCACTGAAGTCAACAATTATCACATCACTACAGTGAGATCAGGAAGCTTTTTGCCGCTGTGCGCAGCTGACCCTTAGCAGGCGGCTTCGGTTGTCTGAAACAACCAACACCTCTGTCAGGTCAGTCATCGGTGTCACATTCTGGTACAGATACAGGCTGCAAGCGCAAACGAACCTGTTACAATTCAATGTGCCACGACTTAGGAAACAATGCCAATTCGCGGAACGAATGTCTAGGATGCGGAAGGAAATAGGTCTCTTGGGAAGTGGGGCGGCTACGATGGATACTGGGATTACTAGAGCAAATAAGTAAGTAGGTAAATGAGTAAGCAAAGAAAATGTTAGTTTGAAGCCTGCCACCTGATAAACCAGATGATGAAATGAATTCAAACAAAAGAAGCATTTGGCAAACAGGACATCAGCTGTGGTGAATCCATAGGCGAAGCCCAGCGTAGCAGCTGCAGAAGGACTGCTTAGTGCGGTAGCAAATAATATGTGTCTGTCGTGGGATTCTGTCAGAATGACCCGGTCATTGCGTTGCTTATAATGATGACGCCAACTGAAGCCTATAAGTTGGACCAGCTCGCTCCATGCTCACAAAGCCGTAAATACAAATGTTTATTGATGTAACCACTGGGCAAAGGTAGATGTCAGTCAGCCGATTCTGCAAGAAGTGGAAAGTAGGGAATCACATGCCTCTCGTTCCATTTATTTAAGCCTGTTTTATTGAGACCAGTTATGAGGGGATAGATGTCGGACCATTGCACCAAAAGTCGAAAGCCATTCAAGCTTAGCTGTCTAAGGTAAAAATAGAGCATTGCGTTAAATCCGTTTGCTTAACAACTACAATCTCATTGAAGATTAGGTAGAACGGAGCGATAAAGCGTTATTTTAATTCATATAACACACTTCATAAAGGGAAATTCTATAATTTGGTGCGATCTATCCAGTGATAATGACGCTTTAACCTTGTATGTAACGAAGCAACCTGTTTTGAATGCATCTTAGATGTTGAGCCTAACGCTTTCACATTTCAGCATTGGGTTTTGCTGCGTTTTCAACTCTTGTGCAATGCTTCGTGCAACTTGTCTTCATTCTCGACATCCAACGTCTTGCAGATCCGTACTCCTATTTTATCCTCCTTATTGGCCCTTAAGAGTCGACATATGCTCCAAGTCTACAGATCATTACTTTGGAATCATTGTTAAAACTCCATAAATACGCGTAAGTGAGCAATATTTGCTAAGGTAACAGCCTTAAAGGTATGGAGAATTAGCCGGTCAGCCAACCAATCACCAAGATCGTAGGCGCACGCGGTACCGCTTCGGCAGGCGCAGGACCGCGTGTGGGCTGCAAGCAACGAGGATGCTCTTGTTTTTCGTGCAACACCACTTGTATGTGGAAAAGTAGAGGAGTGTAGAGGTGTAAAGAAGCATTAAATGTAAGAGACTGGAAAGAAGGGCATTGGTGATGCTGGTCAAAAGAAGGAAAAACATCGCTATCGGAGGACGAGGAAGCTGAAAAATGAGTGATTAAATGCGGTGAGGATTACGCGTTGTTGACCAGGTAGTAGAAAGAGGTGTGCAACCAGCACGTGTCATATTTACGGAACCGTCAGTCACCTCAGTTCCATATTGACCCTCTCATTTCCATTATTTGCCAAGAGCGATGCGACCATGATTCCGGAATGGTCCACTGACACGTTTACTAACTTCCCACTGTGTAGCTATAAAAGTCCTTGCACATTCCATCCTTGCATCCTGTTCAGCGGCCGCATTTTTGCCGTAGCAGCCCTGCTCACCAAGGGCGCCAATGTTCGCGTCTTCTGGATTCCCTTAAGTGGAACGACTGAGATCGTAAAACCATGGCACAGTGACTTACAACATGCGTATTTGTGGACACAAATTTGACAAATGTAGCCAGCATTTCCCTCGGAATGGCACACAAATGACTGGTATGGCGAAAATGATGATCGTTTTGCGTAACCAAAGCTACGGACTAGGAGACAACTACACAAATTGGCAAAAGTGGTTCCTTACCGCACTTGCAGTAATGTGAGATTTGCTGACATTGTTGTTTCCTTTCATAGACCTCCGCATTCACGCTGCACCGACCCCGCCAGCTTATGTTTTATACGCTACCACCATAACGCGTGAGTTAGGAAGGCGCTGCTTTCCGTATCCTACATAATTTATGATTTAAACGTGTGATGCCCAAAACATGGGTTGAACCATTATTATAGACGGCTTAGATTACCAGATAAAATGCATTTGCATTACTGTGGCTCGAGTTCGTGTGGATTCTGTCGTTGCCACTGTTTTGCAGCTTCCTCAACAATTAATGAATGCCACAACTTCAAAATTGCAGCTCGGTCTAATATTACTCGAACGTGACAGACTTACTCTCAGCCTTCCGACTGAAGGTGAGACGTTAAGCAACCCCGTAAATAAGTATGGTTAGGCTATCGTCACGAATAAATTTCCAAACCAACAAGATAGTAAGGCACACAGCGATGGTGACAGAGGCTCATTCAATGTCCTCTGAGAATGTCAATGCAATTGTCAGAGCATTCAGTATTTCTTTCCTCATGTTGGTAATTGAGCATTGAATATGACAGAAGCGGAAGGAAGGCAGCTGAACACCTCATTCGCAAATGGATCCGAACCTTTGGAGGTGGCTGAGAAGCATCCAAGGCGATGATTTGAGTGACTAAACGCAACTACTTCTTCCCAGCTACCTGAGTTCCGGGCATGCCTATTGCGTGTTCTTTGCCACCAAATTCATGAAGTGGTCCTTAATTTGGGCCCGAAGAAATCACCTGTATTTTCCCAATCATGACGAATGTTGTGAACTTGTCCAACTCCGACCACGGGTCGGTCTCGTATCGTATTGCCATGAGAAGTGGCCCATCAATGAGTACCAAGACAGAGGAGAATAACATTAAGAAAGATTCGAACGGCATGCCCACATGTTACAGCCTTCCTTCGCAGCAAAGCATTGAGCAATAGGGCGCAGGACAAAACAGAGCAGAGTTTCTTGAAATGACATCTGTCGCATGTTGGATGTAATTTTGGAAGCAATAAATGCACTCCTATCTTAGCCACTCCTTTGAGCTCCCACTTCTGCGATTTATCCAGACATTGACGTTAAAGCGACGAGCTTCGAGATGGCATGAACATCCACATCTGAGCTGCTAATCTTAGTGCGTAATGTGAAGCCAGGCCCCATCTTCGCATCCTCATTCTCCTCCAGTCATGATGCGTGACAGAAGGTTCATCCAAAAGGGAAAAAACTCAGTCAACCATGATGAAATGCGTATACCATTTCATCACCCTAGCTGTGGCCCTCACACTTCTACTAGTACACAAATCTCAACACCTTACAAACTTACCACTCTGCATCACAGAAATATTGTTTTGCGAGCAATCCGAATCTGATGTTAAAGGTGAATAAAAGAACGAAAAAGATGGATTTGAAACCGCGCTTCTTAGAATCGGTACCTGAACCAAGCCCTTTGGGTCAATCGATTACACTGCCATGAATTATGGGGTCCTCTTGGCTTTGTGCGCAACCAGCGCCTCATAGCCACCTCTACTTCAAAATGGGCGTCAATGCACACAGACGAAAACACTCCTCAACCACACCATTCGAGCTTACATCTCCTTAATTGCTAATTGTTGGCTAATCATTCACCCTGGAAATAAGCATTGCGGACGTGGGGGAGGATTTATGAGCGGCTGAGTCCTGTGTGAGCGCCACGTGAGAGCGAAACATGAGCAAGTCTTCAACTTTTTAAGCATATTTGATAAGTCGAGTCAGATGTTGTTGTCCTTGTACAATTTTTAGTTTCGATTTTCATTTTTAATCTAAGATGTTTGGGTTTAGTCGCTTTTACCACTATGCTATGGGATGGAGCCAAATATGAAGTAGATGTGGAGCAATTGGAATGGTGGTTATGTTATGAGGCTTTGCTATGTAGGTATGATTCTCTGTGCGACTTATTGCCATATTCGATAATCGCTTGCTTGATGTATAAAGCTCAAGACGCAAGCTATAGATGTGTATCCTTGTATGGGATGACTTATCGCCCGAGTATGTTTAACTTGTAAGAGAAACGGAAATTGCCCAACGACTTTATGCTCAACTTGCTTCTGCAAATTCTTACCTCTGCAGCAAGTTGATGGTATTGAGTGTAGTTTCGCCGCCTGAGAGAGATGGATAGGCTTGTGTTTGTATGCCTGCATACGGAACTCGTTTACATCATGGGGGAAGGGGGAATTGGCGGCGCAGTACCCTTACGGAGGATGGCATAGAGGACTGTGTTGGCCAGGGCAAAGGTAACTGTGCAATGCATAGGTGGTTTGTTGATTGACAGATGATAGCGATTGGGCCATTCAGCTGCTCTGTCATCGTTCCTTCTCGAAGTGGGTTGTTGGTGTTAAATAAGTGTGTGTCTATTCTACCCGAGCATACTAACTTCCTTCGTCTTCGAGGGGGGAAAAAGCTGATGGAACGGCAGTACGTATGTTTGAAATGGTGATAAAAGTGTTCTATTGCGCATCCCATTTGTATGACCAAGTGACAGCTGCAGCATATTTCGCTTCATAAGATGCGGATGTGTTTTCATTTTGCCGGGTTCCAGTTTGTTGGCACAGGTGATGAGTGTATCCTGGAGCTTGGACTTCATTTAGTGCTCCAATTCCACTATTATATGTGTAGTGAATTGTCAATAAGCGAAATATAATTGCATGGTCTTGAGGGTGGCTTTAAGAGGTAACGAATGTGTTATTTGTCAGCAGTTGGGTGGGTGTGAGGTGAGAGAGTCATGTTTAGGAAAAGAAGACGAGATGCCTCCAACCACCTTTTGTCAGGTCATGTATGTGAAGAAGGCAAGAAGGTTGCATACGGCTTAAGTAAACCTGTAATACATTCTACTCTACAGAGAGGTCAAGAATGCTGCCATATTGTCATTTCAGCAGACAATACCTTTACATAGAAGTGATAGTTAAAACAACTACTATGCAACTGCGTTAGGTTGAATGATTGCGTTAACAAAATTGCCAGATGAGATGGAGGTCGTTGTAGGAAGTCATGTAGCTGATTAGCTTTCAACAGCGTCTTTTAATGTGCCTGCATTCCTTCTTATCTTTGCTTAGTGTTACTTTAATCGACTGGTCTTTCAAATGCCATGCCATCAGAGCAGGGGAAACCTCCCTCTAGTTGACGAGATTGGTCTTTAAGCGTAGTGATAGAAGTAGATGATAGAATTGTCAAATTAGAAAAACTTGAAAGCCTTTTCCACAAAGCTAGACTCGCATCAACTGCCTGTCAGGATGAAGGAAAGTTGATGTAGGCACCACCTATGAAATTAATAACAAGCTCCCAGTTACTAAAATCTGTGTTGTTGAAACAGGAAATGATCGACGTAAAAATTCGCACTTATATCCTAATAATGGGCAAGTATTTGACTATTTGTCGCAAAAATGAATACTTGGCGTTGCATTGTTGTATGAACTGAAGGCATGCCAATGGGGGCTATGCGGCGTTATCACCTCAAAGCCTACATGCAAACTAATTCGTTCACATTTATTTTGATTGGGCTCATGTTGTCTTTCATTACTTTGTGGTAAAGAACTTTTTCTCTCAAAGGTGAGGACGACAACGGCCTTGAGAATATCAAAATGCCACGCCGATGGAACGCGATAAAAGAGCAAATTAATTCAATAAAAAGTCAACTGTGAAAATGTGGAATATGAGTCGAATGGGTCGTAAAACAGGAATGCTAGAGCACAGTATCGAACCCTCTGCCGTAGAATGAAATTGAAAATTATTTGAGCAATTGTGGTGTCGACAATAGGTGTGAGGTGCTGCAGGCATTAAGTATGAAGGGACCTACCGACAACTAATAAAAATATGACAAAGACCGACAAGTTACAACCCATTCTAACCCGCGAAATTCATGAAGCAATTCACAAGACTAGATACACATCCAGAGATGCTAGGTGACGCCTCTATTCTTAGCCTATGACACTTCGCTACAAACATACATTTCCCCAAAAGTAAGGGTTAGAAACATTGTTTATACCAATTAGAGCAAAGCTTACACTAGGATTACCCGAATTTGATGCAAGCAAAGTCTCTCAAGCTAGTATCCGAGTCTGTGAATAATTACCCAAATCACATGAGAAAATTAAATCCAAAACGACCGCGACTGGCTTTGGTCTTTATAAACTACTAATAAACTATTTGAGCTAACCAACCCACATTTTGCATTTAACAAAACAACCGCATTTAGGCAACATGCGAATTTTAGTGTATATGCAGGTAAATATTAATTGCATTTTAAAAGTTACAAGTATATGCATAAGAGTATTACTTAAAAGGTAAATTAAATTAGCAAATACTCAAGAAAATCGATTTAGCAAGATGAGGATTGTAATGCTTCGTTTGGACTGTTGGTTTTGATCGCTTAAGTGGTTCCGTTGTACTAGCCGGTTCGCCGGCCTCCTGGCCATGCCAACTGCCCCCAATCCCTCTGTTTTCAGAGTACATATTCTGCCCAAGTACTATGCTTTTTTTACCTTACAGAAAGTGTCGGGTCGCTACATTGGTGGCAGCGGAAAGCAGACCCGACTTTGGTGGATTTCTATCCTGGTCTATACCACTTGTGTCAAAATTGAGAGGTGTGAAAGAAATGCATGTGCTACGGATGGGAGAATTTCTGATATCCTATAACAGAAGGGCTGAGATCGTCGTCCATCTTCGGCGACTTTCTCACCCTCGTGTTCTGCAAGAAAGCTGTTAACAGTTAAAGCACACTAGCTGTGAACTCCAAGTGCAGTAAACTGCCAAGAGGGATCAAGTATCTTCCCTGTTCTTGGGAACCTAGCCTCCGCCAAAATGCGTACCAACAGAAGTAGAATCTGCGGGACGCCTTTCGATAGCATCATTTTGTGCTTTGCACACTTGCATCGCGTGAATCCCGTTCCTATGAGGCACCATTGCTCCATTTGCTCAGGGTTCTACAACACCCTTGGTTTTGGCCCACCGCATCAAGAAAGCCCGGAATCACAACATGTGTTTCATGTGTCTTGATCCACCCAAAACTTTGATTCAGACCTCCATCATTTCATTGGGACACATTGTTGTGAGCGAGAAGGACTAAAAAATACGCCTTAGATTCGCCGAGTGCCGCGCAGAATTGATGGCACTGCAAGAACACATGCTCTTGAATCGCGATAACTGGAGCAGTTATCTGCAGAATTGATGGCACTGCAAGAACACATGCGCTTGAATCTCGATGACTGGAGCAGTTAGCTTGTAGATGCTTATTCCAGCACTGATTACGTTGTGATGGCTGATACGGGAGTCTGACCAGGGAAGAGTTGGGGACGAAGCTCTAAAGAATAGAGTGGCTGTGTAAAACTTTGCTTGCTTGGACCGCTGGTTTTGGTTACTTGGATGGCTGGTTTTGGTTGCTTAAGTGGTCACATTGCACTAGCAGGTTGGCCGACCTCAGGGCCGAACCAACAGCCCTCCAATCCCTCTCTTTCCAGCATACATGCATTCTGTTTCAGTAGTATGCCTTCCTTTACCTTAAAGGAAATCTCGGGACGCTACAGGCGCTTTAAATTTAATGATGCAGTAGCGCTCCAATACTTCCTCTAGGGCAAAAGAAAGCATGATTCTAGGGCCACATTAACCACGTTAAAATAATTTAGGCAATCATAAGACTGGAAGTGTGTGTGGAATGGATAGAATTGGAAAAAATGTTCCAGTGTTTGGGTGGAAAAAGCGAGTGTTGGCTAGCTGATACAATGGCAACATAGGCGCACGGATGACTGTCGCCACATCCTCCTCCTCTGTCTGCCCATTCGTGGACCAATGAGAAGATGCCTGATGCAGCTGGGCACGTTGTGATTGGCTGACGTTTGCGCTTACGCGTGGGAGGCGAATTTTGCCAGCGATAATGAGGGAGGGAATGTGCATAAGTGGGTGTGGAGGTGGCAGAGTTGGAGTACTTGGTGCTGCATTGCACTGACGAGGGCACGGCGGTTGTTGTGGTCCCCAAGATAGTGTCAGGCGAAGCCGCGAAGAAGGCGTCGAAGGTGCTGAAGACGGAGAGGGCGAAGAAAAGGAGGAGGACGTAGAGCTGCGCCATCTAAATCTACAAGGTGTTGCGTCAGGTGCATCCGACACAGGCATCTCGTCGAAGGCGTTGTCGATAATGAAATCCTCTGTGAACGACAACTTTGAGCGGATTGCTGCCGAGTCGATTGAAGCATTACAGCAAGAAGTGGACAATCACGAGCAGAGAGATTCAGGCTGCTGTGCGTCTGCTGCCGCAGGGTGAGTTGGCAAAGCACGCGGTGTCGAAGGGCGCTAGGGCTGTGACCAAATACACCGGCTCCAAGTGGATGATGAGATGTGTGTGTGTGGAGTACAGTGAGTGAGTGATTGAGTGAACGCATTGCGCGGCTATGCTGAGGGACACTACTACTACTGTCACATTCATTCTTGGTTGTTGTAGTGGAAATATGCACTTTGCTACCACTTCCCCTATCCTGTCTCGTCCCCATTATTGTGCTGCTTTGGAGATGCTAGCGTTGGTGTTGGCAGTGCTCACGTCCATTTAGGTGTGGGCGAGAGCAGGGTAGGGCAGTTTAGATGACAGGAATGAGGTGTAGTAAGGCTTGTGATGATTGAGCCAACGGTGGAAAGGGGACGGAAAGAGAGAGGTATGCTTTGTGGTGGATGGAGTGATTCTCAGTGCTCTCTCAAGACGGCTTCAAGGAGGAGATGTTAGGATGGTTTGGTTGTCTTGCAAATACGACCTTGTTAGTGCTAAAATTAATAAGTTGAAGGTATTTAATGAATTAGTGGCAAGACAACACAAGAGCAAACAACTGCTGCGTACATTCCATTAAATGTTATAATAACAATAACGATATCAATAATGCAAATAATTCGTACGAATATGCATCAGCTGCCGATTCATTAACTACCAGGTAGATGGATAATGTTAGAAGGGCAAGATGGATAGATTGCTGATGCTCTCGAGGAGGGGCGAGTGAGTGGAGGAGCGTGGAGCAGCAGAGAACTGTTGGATTTGATGGTTCAGTATACGCAGTATCTACAATTCTCGACACTGTTGAGGTAAATCAGTTCGTTAACTCAAATGAAAAACAAATACCTTACGACTTGGGTCGCGCGAGATGCGGTCATAGCAGATGCAGTTGTTGGTTGGGTAAGGCACAATGAATAAAGTGGCCAATGGCGGTGAAGAGCCAATGAGATGCATGAAGTGGTTGGGGTGTTGCGTGGCCAACATGAAGCGTTTCTCAGTGTGCTAGGCGGCAAAAATGGAGTGGATGTGGTGCGTCAGGTGGCAGGTGCACGTTTCAATCAGTTGGTCGAGAGCGAAGGAGTAATGAGTGGAGGAGGCAAAGGAAGCAAGCCACGGGTCAAGACAAAGACGAATTCGGCTCAGGCATGTCTCCAGTTCCCCATGGGTTAAATGCACTTACTGCTGCGTCGTGGCAACTACGCGTAGCGTTTGGGTGCTAGAGCACCGGCCTACTTGGCCGCTATGCTCGAGTACCTAGCTGCCGAGATGCTGGAGTTGGTGGGCATCGAGAAGACGCATACATACCTCGTCACCTGCAGGAGAACATTCGCAACGAAGAGGAAATGAACAAGTAGCTGGGTGGTTTGACCATCGCACAGGGTGGTGTGGTGCCCAACATGCAGGCTGTGCTGCTGTTGCAGAAGACGGATGAGCCGGTGGGCAGAAAGAGGTACGCAGTACAAGAGCCTCCTTGCACACAGACAGACCAATTGGCTGAGTCTGCAACCATGAACGCGATTATGGCCTTCCTGAGGGCCGCTACCACAAGTCAGATTGTTGGCCACTGGATGTGTTGATACATGTGTTGGTGATACAAAACAGTGAACTAGTCAGCTCAAAGACGACCGCACAAAACGGCTAGTTGAACTGCTCCACAAGTTAACTGAAAATCAAAAGTGAGCGACAATGTAATAGATGTGCTTAATAATTTCAAGCTAGCATAAACTACTTTTTCCGAGCTAAACAATATCAAATATCTCATTAGGACACAGAGTTTAGGAAAGACATGGCCACCAAGGCAATGTTTGCAAAGAAATTTGTCCAGCAAAACAAGAGTGTTCACTCATCATCATGAACAGGCCACTTATTCTAAAGAGGGCTCGTCAGAGAAACCACTGCGTGATAGCAAATTTGGCAGTAAACATGCAAGCCTATACATAGTAAAAAGTGCTGAAATTGCATTCATTGCGCATTGAGTTAATTAATAAACACAAAGCATAGTTTTTATTTTTACTCATGCGGCTACATTGTATATTAAACATAAAAAAGTTGAAATACTGCGCTAGCTCCCTTTTCAACAAAAAAAGTTGCGTGTAAGTTAACGTGGGTTGTCAATCGGGCCGATGGAGCGCACTAAGTACTTAAAGGTGTCTCCATTTCAGCCGTTACTTTTCACTTATTCTCATGGATTCTGAACACACTAATGTCCTTTTTTCCTTGTTAGTGTAGCTAATGCATTTTTGTCCACGAAAAAAGAATTTGACATTAAGCTGTCTCCAGCCGGCACCTTAACAGGTAACATCATGCTACATGATTGCCTTGTACTTCGTATCAACGCATAATGACGAATTGTCCTTCTTCTACTTCCATGACGAGTGTATATTTTGTGCCCTACAGTGTACTTGCAATAACGACTAGAGGATGGGTATGCACTTAATAAGTGCCCATAACGTACTAGGTATGCAGATCGTCTAACAGGGCAAAGGATGGACAATAGCAATGCGGAAAGTAAAACACCGGCTGTGTCTCCATTGAGTAAGCGACTGAAAGCACATAGTTTTGATCTTGTACTCTTGCTGTTTATTTCATAATTCTAACAAAATTATGTCGATGCATAAAGATGATGAAAGCATGGGTGTGGCAAAGAGCAGAGCGACTCACTCTTAAATATAACTACGGAATTTGCAAATGTAGGTAGCCTGTACATGTTTCTGATTCTGCGCCTTCGATAATGCTTGCTCCTAACTAGCGAGGAGAGCGAGGGTGGTTCGACCGCTCCAACACGAGCTGAGAAAAGCAGTTGCTCCACTAAACGGGATGAAGGAGTGGGGTGATGTGGATGAAGAGAGGGGAATGAAAAGTGAAAAGATCAATAGGGGGGATAAATGTAAGACAAAGAAACGCTATTAAAATGACTTCTGTGAGGAGTTGGGGATTCGATTTAACACATTTTGTAACATAATACCCCTCCTCCAAATTCATTAATTCATCCATCAAACCGGTTATTCATACGCTAGATCATCTATCTGCGTTCGCGCAACTGCTGTAGAAGTTGCCAAAATATTGTCAAATATAAATTGTGAATAAGCTAAAGCTGGGATGCTTACTATATTCACACAGACCTCTCTTAACGGGCCCAGTTGAGAGCAATAACAGTTGAATAAATATTTGACAGATTCGTAAAAATGACGAAAAGGAAAAAAGGTAAATAATTTGATAAGGAAATGGAGGGAGTAGTGTCAAAAGTCACCCTTAATTTCCACTAAGTCCGCCTTGACTCTATGCATTGGTATATTGACGTTCTTCAAGCGGAGAAGGGGGCGACGATGAGGAAATAGAAGGGCGTATAGTGCTAGGACGAAACGTAGCGGAGGAGGGACGTATAGGATGAACCGGGTAGTGGGGAGGATAATAGTCAAGAGAATCGCGACCAACAGCATACCTAGCTTTGAGGTGATTAAATTCTTCCCCTTCGCATGTGTGGAATCGACCAGTGGCACGTGCTGCATGCGGCGTGTCGCGTGGTCCATTATAGCGTCGTGTCCTTTGACCCAGGAAACAATGCTACCACATTAACTTTGGTATGGATGTGACNGTAGTGGGGAGGATAATAGTCAAGAGAATCGCGACCAACAGCATACCTAGCTTTGAGGTGATTAAATTCTTCCCCTTCGCATGTGTGGAATCGACCAGTGGCACGTGCTGCATGCGGCGTGTCGCGTGGTCCATTATAGCGTCGTGTCCTTTGACCCAGGAAACAATGCTACCACATTAACTTTGGTATGGATGTGACACCAGAGTTTGTGTGCTGCCGCGCCTTTTCGTCTTGGTGCTTTTCATTAGTAGGCGGCTTAAGAACCATTTATTTCTGATTGCAGAGACTGAATCTGCTGTGACTCTTGCAGGTTATGGTGCACGCATCCAAGAAAGAGATTCTTGATTCTGTACGCCTTTGTTAACAACTCTCCCTAGGCATAACTTAAAGCGATTAATTTTCGTCTAAAAATCTTGCGTGCTGACATGTCCACAGCTGCTAACCACTAAACTTTTCAACACGTCACTACCCGCAGTTTCTCATTTAATTTAAGTTTTTAGCTCAAAAATGTCTATGCTACCCACTTTCATATTACTTCAAGTTTGTAGCTTAGCATTTGAATGAGTGGGCATTGGGAGTCACTAGGTGTAAAGCCTTGCAATTTAGGGATTTGCAGAGGCCTTCATTTAACTCATCGACGGAACCCAACTACCTTTAGGAAAGAGACTGTGCAGCCATTGCATTCAGCTTCTTATCAAAAAAGCACAACTAAAATAACATTTCCACAACGCATCACTACTAATTGAATGGGATTCTAAGATTGCTTACCTAGCATCTATTTAGGTGGACAAAGACGATGAATGAGGCAAAAGCATTCGAGATTTTCACCACTACTAAGTTATTCTCTTTTATTGCATACGTGATCTCATGTAACCTTAGCAATACATGTTCCTATCCATATTTCAGGCTGACTGATAGGGAGCCTTCCGCCTATGAATCCCAAAAGTGGTTTTTATGGATATTTTGACACAATATTCGCCCTCCTTAGAGAACAACTTTTCTGTAAGTTTTATGCTTTGGTCATAAAGCATGGTTGTAAATTTTGGATTAGTTGAATGCTTTTACGCTGTGTAGAGGAAAGTGGGAGTCTGCGACCCGGCATTGTCTTTGGCCAAACCGCTTATCTCCTCGCTTTACTTCCACTCATTAAGTAGCATACCCTCCCACACCACGTACGTATCGAAGAAAACTCGAAAAGGCAGCAGTCGCTTTGCCCAACGATCGAAGTGGCCGATCGCGATAAGTGGGTCGAATTGAGTGTAGGTAGGTTTTCTCTGATATGTGCATGATCTAGGTTTCGTGACAAATAAAATAAGCAACCACTCTTACTTTAACCTTTGAGACTAGATTAACATATGAAAATCGACCGGTTACAGTAGGCCTTAAGTGTTCACATCGCACGTGCGATGAGTAGCTCGACGTTGAGAAGTGTCCGAAATTGGGTGGACACAGTCTTGCACATTCACTGCCTCGCTTGACTTTGGTTCTGTGATGGCAATTAAAGTATCGTTGCACATGATTTCATCTAACGAGACCAAGGTAAGTATTGGCATGGCGCTCTAAAAGGTATTCAATGGTCAACTATGCGAATAGAAAATTTGAGAACTCGAAAGTGAACATTTTATGGAATGGTGGTACTTCCAGCACCACTATCACTAAATATGGTACACGTTTGGACAAATTGAATTCATAAATAGCTCTAAATACCACTTTCACGTCAGTTCTTGAAGGCTCCTCAATATATTTGCAAACCCTTTGCCTACGTTAAGCGGGAAGCGAAAGCAATCCGTAGGGCTATTGACGTTGATATGCCTACCCATTCTTCCAATGGTCAAGTTGTTTTGTATCAAGGTGGCTAGGCCTACATTTTCTCTGGTTAAGAGATCGGAGTAAGTCTATTGAAATCCAATTTTAATAAACCCACTTTGCGTGCAAGAAAATAATTATTTGTGTAAGTTGATGAGGCCATCGTCTCGAGGTTGTCACTCGGTTGCATCTGCTATAGCTTTATTTTAAAAAAAGTCGTCTCAAATTCAGATGGCAATTTGCGAATGAAGGTGAGCAAGACCGGCTGTTAGATATGTTTACACCTCAAAAACTTAGCAGTTATTTTACCAAAAAATAACGCTATGTCCAACTTACGAACTCCAAAAGCATGTTTATTTGGAAGTAGAAGATGCAACTTGACCACGTACTATGCGAGGTTGTAAAGCTTTGAAGCAGAGCATGTTGCCTCCTGATATCTTCTGCAGAGAGCATTTAGCCAAGACAAAAAGGCGCGGCAGCACACAAACTCTGGTGTCACATCCATACCAAAGTTAATGTGGTAGCATTGTTTCCTGGGTCAAAGGACACGACGCTATAATGGACCACGCGACACGCCGCATGCAGCACGTGCCACTGGTCGATTCCACACATGCGAAGGGGAAGAATTTAATCACCTCAAAGCTAGGTATGCTGTTGGTCGCGATTCTCTTGACTATTATCCTCCCCACTACCCGGTTCATCCTATACGTCCCTCCTCCGCTACGTTTCGTCCTAGCACTATACGCCCTTCTATTTCCTCATCGTCGCCCCCTTCTCCGCTTGAAGAACGTCAATATACCAATGCATAGAGTCAAGGCGGACTTAGTGGAAATTAAGGGTGACTTTTGACACTACTCCCTCCATTTCCTTATCAAATTATTTACCTTTTTTCCTTTTCGTCATTTTTACGAATCTGTCAAATATTTATTCAACTGTTATTGCTCTCAACTGGGCCCGTTAAGAGAGGTCTGTGTGAATATAGTAAGCATCCCAGCTTTAGCTTATTCACAATTTATATTTGACAATATTTTGGCAACTTCTACAGCAGTTGCGCGAACGCAGATAGATGATCTAGCGTATGAATAACCGGTTTGATGGATGAATTAATGAATTTGGAGGAGGGGTATTATGTTACAAAATGTGTTAAATCGAATCCCCAACTCCTCACAGAAGTCATTTTAATAGCGTTTCTTTGTCTTACATTTATCCCCCCTATTGATCTTTTCACTTTTCATTCCCCTCTCTTCATCCACATCACCCCACTCCTTCATCCCGTTTAGTGGAGCAACTGCTTTTCTCAGCTCGTGTTGGAGCGGTCGAACCACCCTCGCTCTCCTCGCTAGTTAGGAGCAAGCATTATCGAAGGCGCAGAATCAGAAACATGTACAGGCTACCTACATTTGCAAATTCCGTAGTTATATTTAAGAGTGAGTCGCTCTGCTCTTTGCCACACCCATGCTTTCATCATCTTTATGCATCGACATAATTTTGTTAGAATTATGAAATAAACAGCAAGAGTACAGGATCAAAACTATGTGCTTTCAGTCGCTTACTCAATGGGGACACAGCCGGTGTTTTACTTTCCGCATTGCTATTGTCCATCCTTTGCCCTGTTAGACGATCTGCATACCTAGTACGTTATGGGCACTTATTAAGTGCATACCCATCCTCTAGTCGTTATTGCAAGTACACTGTAGGGCACAAAATATACACTCGTCATGGAAGTAGAAGAAGGACAATTCGTCATTATGCGTTGATACGAAGTACAAGGCAATCATGTAGCATGATGTTACCTGTTAAGGTGCCGGCTGGAGACAGCTTAATGTCAAATTCTTTTTTCGTGGACAAAAATGCATTAGCTACACTAACAAGGAAAAAAGGACATTAGTGTGTTCAGAATCCATGAGAATAAGTGAAAAGTAACGGCTGAAATGGAGACACCTTTAAGTACTTAGTGCGCTCCATCGGCCCGATTGACAACCCACGTTAACTTACACGCAACTTTTTTTGTTGAAAAGGGAGCTAGCGCAGTATTTCAACTTTTTGAGTTTCATTTCAAACAAACAAAGTAACAAAGTAACACACAGCCTCTCTCTTCTTTTGACCATCGTCTACTCGGTCAGCCTCCCGTATCAGCCATCACAATGTAATCTGTGCTGGAAGAAGCACTCACGAGCTAACTATACCAGATGCCGAGATTCGAGCGCATTTTTTCTTGCAGCGTCATCAATTCCGCGTACCACCTGGTGAATCGAATGCGTATTTCTTAGTCATCCTCTCTCACAATAATGTTTCCAATGAAATGATGGAGGAACGAATCAAAGTTTTCTAGTGGATCGAGATACATGCAGAATATATTTTGATTCCAAGCTTTTTGATGTCATAGGCCAAATCTGGGGGTGTCGCAGAACCCTGATCAAATGGCTCAATCGGGCCTCGTAGGAACGGGATTCACGCGATGCAAGCGTGCAAAGCCTAAGACGATGCTATCGAATGGCGTCCTGCACATTCTACATCTGTAGATAGACAAATGGGCGAAGGAAGGCGAGCTGGCCATGAACCTGAGACAGAGCTTACGGAGGATGCTTGACCACAACGTCGCCAATACCTCTTGACAGTTGCACTGGACTTCAAGTTCATGGCTAGTGCCGCTTCAGGGAGACGCCGAAGCTTAACGTCGATCTCAGCCCTTCTGTTATGGGACGTGGGGGATTCTCTCATCGGTAGCACATGCGCTTCTTTGACACCCTTCAATTTTGCCGCAAGTGGTATGGACCAGGATGGAAATCCATCAAAGTCGGGTCCGCTTTCCGCTGCCACCGATGTAGCGTCCCGAGACTTCCTTTGAGGTAAAAGAAGGAATAGTACCAGAATAAGTATAAACTCTGGAAACAGATGGAATAAGGGCAGTTGGCACGGCTTGGCGTCTAGCAAACCGGTTGGTACAATATGGCCACCTAAGTGACCGAAACCAGCGTTCCAAGCAAAGTGTTGCAATCCTTATCTTACTAAGTCAGTCCTTTTAAATGCATGCTCTTATGTACACATTTTTAGCTTCTGCTAATAACACAAATACTTATGTTTGTATTTGCTATATTTGCACATTTTCTGGAATTGCGGTTGCTTTGTCAAATACTAATTACAAGTCAGCTAAACCAAACAGTTTATTAGTTGTTTGTAAAGACCAAAGCTAGTCGCGGCCATTTTGGGTTTCGTTCTGCTCATAGGTCTTGGGTAATTTTTGACAAGCTCGGATGCTAGCTTGAGAGGCTTTTTGCATCAAATATGGCTAATCCTAGTGTACGCTCCGCTGCCATTGGTATGGATAGTGTTTTTAACCTTTATTTTCGGGGGGATGTATGTTTCCAGTAGAGTGTCCTATGCTAAGAATAAAGGCATCACCTAGCAGTATTGGATGTGTATCTAGGCTTGCATATTGCTTCACGAATTTCGCAGGTTAGAATAGATCTTAGCTTGCCGACTTTTGTCACTTTTATTGGTTGTTGGCAGGTCCTTTCATACCTAATGCCTGGTGAAATGTCGGCTATTTCCATTGCTACGATTTTTATATTGTTAGAACAGATATCGGGGGCATGGGGCACTTTGCAATTTAATTGCTTGTTAACTTTGTGACCTTGGTTTCATGGTGGTAGTATCTTTGCAAAACGTGTTATGCAGGGTCCAAATAGTTATTGAGTCGTGGGTTCAGCATTGATATGAGTTGCCGTTTGGGGCAGGTCCAGAAGCAGAAGAATGATTACAGGGAGACCTGCAGCTCCTTGTTTGGAAATGCTTGTCTCAATACGCAGATTGCACCTTGCGGGCGTCTTGAATGTTTGTTTTTTGAGGTTTCTTGTTACTTAGACTTGCGTTTTTAGCTTTGCAGTGTGCTCGAATTCACTTCCCGGCCTTTCTTTCCCCCCCTTTTAGGTATCACAAACTCACAATGACGGTGAACCGACAGTTGAAGATTCTGTGGAATGGTAGAAAGTGCGAGATCCTAGAGTCACCTAGGCAGGCGTCTATCTGGTTCTACGATGTAGATCATGCCGTGGACGATACCGGTGATTTTAGTGGCATTGCGATAGGCTTTATACCGTTTGGCATAAGTGGTGGATGATCACCTGGATGCAAGCTAGAGTGACGAGTGGAGTGCGAGATTGGAGTTGGCATGGCAGGAAAGCTTGCTGTCCCGTTTGGGAAGGGTGGTGGGTCGCAGCAGTGGTTGTGTCAGTGCTAAAATAGAGAAATTAAGGAGACTTAATACAATTAGCTATTAAATATAGTCCAGTTTCTTTTGCTGCGTGTTCTTCATTACAGTATTTATTTATTTTTCATTGTGTGCATAGATGCATATTTGTGGTATTTTGCGGGTAATCAATATTTAGTATGTGAAATGTGCAAATTGCTAACCGTTTGCATATACAAACGTGTTTTGAAATGCACATTTATGTATGCAAAGCTTTTTATTCGATGCGACTCACGAAGGAAAGCTGGATAAGTTTTCATTGTCTATGGATGATACTCACGTTTGTTTGTCATGCCGGACACTTGTGGAGGGAGTGATTTAAGCTGTTCTTACGACTTTCCATGTGGTGAGTTGGTTTACGAAGGAGGGTTTCATGACGAATAGGATCTCATCCTTTGTTAAAATGTGAAAAACCTACCAAGCGTGAAGTCATTAGTGAACAGCACTAGGTGTCAATTTCTCCTCTGAAATTTGCACATCGGACGTGAAACTTGCTAGCAGAGTATTTTTATGTTGGTTTTGTCAGCCTCTCAAGACTTGTGGATGCTGGCGGTGAGCAGTATTACTGACTAACACTCGCTTCTTCGTAGTCACCGCCTTCAATGCTGTTTATGGGACGCCTTTCAACAGCATCCCAGACCCATCAGGCCGCCAGCAACGTCCATCGTAGTTGAAGGTGGCAATGGCAAGAGGGAATGTGGATGCAAAAGCCAAACCATGGGAAACCACTGAGACTGCATCAGGCACCTTTGGACCCAGCGTTGTTTTTGACAGCTGTGGTGTCGCGATTATTTCACCTACCGGTTCTGGAAATGTTCCTTTGCTTAATGTGGACTAAGCACTCATCCCGGAGATAAGCAACGCGTACTTGTACTTGGTGGGTTTATGAGCGACTGAGTGCGGTGTGTGAGTGCCACGCGAGACCGAGACAAGAGTTGCGTTGATTGAATTAGATGTTATTACCTTTTTGCACTTAGTCTCTTTTAATCTAAGATGTTTGGGTCTAGTCACCTTGACCACTATGGTATGAGATGGAGCCGATATGTGGTAGATGTTGAGTAGTTGAAAGTGTAGTTATGCTCCAAGGCTTTAGTAATGTAAGCATGATTCTCTGTACGATTTATTGCCACTTTCGATAATCGCTTGGCTGATGTTTTAGGCTTAAGACACAAGTTATCGACGCGTATCCACTCATAGACAACTTGTCCAAAGAGGCGATTTCAATGACGCCCATTCGGGTGGTGCAGCTAGTGGGATGACTTATTGTCCGTGTGTGACTAATTTGTAAGAGAAATGAAAAATGGTCAATGAGTTCATGGTCCGTTTGCTTCTGCAGATTCTTGCCTATGCGGCTTATGTGACATGAAATCGTGTGATCTCAGGATTCTCGTGTGTGTGTGTGCGTGTGTTGTTTAGCGGTCATCTGCCAGTTGATAGTGGTGAGTGTATTTCCACCACCTGAGACAAGCGGTTAGGCTTGTATTTGTATGCTTGTGACGTGCCGGTAGATTTTTGACTGGGTTCTATATCAAAGCTTAATTGATTTCCCACTATATTTGTCGCGTTGCCGCATCGTTGGCAGGGGTTTGACTTTTCGCTTTTAGGCTAGCATTTCCTCCACTGGTCATGGAAACGCGTGATGTTTGGCACATTGTCTCATCCCAGAGGAAACTAGCCCACATCATGGGGATGAGGCGACTGACGACGCAATAGCCTTATCGAGGAGAGCACGGAGGACGGTGCTGGACAGGGCGAAGTGGACTATGTAATGCAACTTATTTGTCTCATCGTTGCAGGTTCGTGGAGTGTGTCGCTGGTATGTTAAATACACTTCTATGTATTCTGCCCGAGCATGATGTCTCTTATCGTCTTCGGCGAGGGGAAGATCTGAGAGAACTGCAGCACGCATGTATGAATTGGCGATGGAGACGTTCTCTTGCGTAGACGCGGTTCATTTGCATGAGCAGGTGACGGCTGCGGCATATTTTGCCTCAGCAGGTGTGGAAATGTTTTCATTTTGTTGGATCGCAGCTTGTTGGCACAGGTGATGACTGCATTTTAAATTACAGTCTCGACTTGTTTCCTTATTCCACTGTTGAGTGTGTCGTGATTTGCTGAAAGGTGAAATGCTAGTATTTAGTATTGGCAATGGCTTTAGAAGGTAAAGAATGTGTGACTTACAGGTAGTTGGGTGGATGGGTTTGAAAGGGTCAGTTGTGCTTGGGAAAAGGCGAGATATTTCCAACCACTTTTTGCAGAAGCACGCACACCTGGAAGGCGGAAAGGTCGAAAGCAGCAACTCTAAAAGGCACTCCTGTTGTTATGGCAGTACGCGTTACTGTTAAGTGGGTGTGATGGCTAGTGTTACCATTGAGCAACTACGTGGGGTTGGCTTGTTGAATTGCTCTAATGGCATCCCCTAGTGTACCCGAAATCCTTTGTGTCCTATCTTTGCTTAAGGTTACTTTAGCTTACTAGCCTTCCAACCGCCTTTTTGGCAGAGTAGTGAATCGTCCATCTAGTTGTTAACATAAAGCTTTAAGCAGAAGTGGAATTGCTTGACAAACATTTCGGTTTAAGAAGATGGCAGGGTTCTCAAATCAAAAATAATTCGAAATGCCTTTCCATGAGGCTGGACTTGCGTAAAGTGCTTGTCAAGGGAAAGGTGGAGTGAGGCAGGTACTAGCTATATAATCAATGGATGCATTCCAAATTCGACACATTATCGTCGCTAAAGTGAACAGTGGATTTGGGCAAAGCAACTTACTCTTACGACCTATTAATGGTTGGTTTGGACAAACTAATTCTAGAATCGATGCATAGCGTTTAATTTTTGCATGAGCTGAAAACACGTAAACAGAGACTTGTAGCGTTATTAACCCAAAGATCTAGTGTTAATTTATTCGATCAAATTATTTAGAAACAAGTTTGTACTGTTTTTTTGTTACCCTATGATGAAGAACTTCTGAAGAACTTCTGCTTCTATTTGATTAAACTGTAGTCGTAATGCTTGTTGCTCGTTTGACTCTCGTTTCCGTTGTGACGACTCGAGCTGGCCTCTGAACCATGCCAGCAGCACTAGTTCCTTTCTGTCTACCGAACATATGTGTATAATGTCTTCCCCTGCCTTCAGAGAAGTCTCAAGAGGGGCGCAGCAATAACCTAACCATGAGTAAGTAAAGTAAGTAAGCAGGATTTAAACGCAAGTAAAATATCACTATCTTAGGCACATTGTATGTACTAGTCCAAGTGCCTTTTCAAAGCATGGTGGCGTTCGCGGCTCTCGGTTGTTCTAAACACCTTTTAAGATTATCACGAAAGGCGAAGCATAGCATTGTTTTTCTTTTTAGCATTCGTTTGCGGTGAAAAACATACCTGACTGGTTAATTGGTTCACAAGTTGAGGACGGCCGAACTATTCTCTGCAAACCCAAGGTAAATTTCAGTGTGTCACTCTGCGACTCAAAAAGGTTTCCAGAGCGCTGCTAAGCTCTAACAACTCAAATTTTGAGTTATTTTATCAGTTAGATGTAAAGCTTCTTCTATCTGATGGGGTATTGGGAAAATTCCTATCCTTTCCTTTGGTCGATAAAAGCTACTGCGCAAATGCTAATGTAAAGTGAGTAGTCAGGTATGATCAAAAACTACGGACAGACTTGCTGTGAGGAGGTCTTTGAGCACACTTTGGAAGTTGAGGCACTGCCTTCTCAACGATTGCTCCCCTTTCTTGGTATGAGTACCANGATCAAAAACTACGGACAGACTTGCTGTGAGGAGGTCTTTGAGCACACTTTGGAAGTTGAGGCACTGCCTTCTCAACGATTGCTCCCCTTTCTTGGTATGAGTACCAAGTATGGTTACATTGGTAAAGTATGGTTACATTGGTCACTCTGTCGGTCGCCATGTGGACCTCGGAAATGCGTCTTTAGTGTGAGTGGTAGGAAATCTAACTGTTTTTAATGACAAACTTGATTTCGCTTGATTTTCAATAGCATTTTGCTCGTTCTAAAAGAAACAGCAGTAAAATCCTCGAAAGTAGTTTGATGGAACAGAATGATAAGCACTTTAACATAGGAAGGAACTTTAGCTGTCCTCAAACTGATTTGTAAAGCATCGCAGAAAATTTGACAGGTGGATCATACATCTGGCCACCGAATCTGCGTCTCCTCCATTACCCTACAAGAGTGCTGGCAAGTCCGTTGGAAGAATGAAGAGTAAGTAAGAAGGTGGGCTTTTTTTGGTACAGCGGTAGGGCATGCCACTAGTAATGGATTTATTGATGCCCTCCTGAAGGGCACAGATGAAAGACGATCTGCCATAAATTCTCTAACCTCCTGTCTACTGACGTTTGAATGAGCAGTATTGACATTCGCCAAGGAGTACCGGACTTCGCTCGTATAATGCACTGGTATTGCCGGTAGTGAGTGGTGATTCAGCGCGAGCGAGAGTCTTTTAAGATGTTGTTCCAATTTGAGTCCTTGCCACCTCCCAATTGCGTTCGTCAAGTGGAATTCTCAGAGAATGAATTAAGGGAGTAGAGCGAGTGCAATGCTCAAATAAAAAGCAAGATGACATGATGAAAGACTTATTGCCTGAAAAGTAAAACCTCCATCACTATGTAGTCTTCGTCCTTTTGTGATCGCTGGTCTTAACTGTAGCCTGCCGTGAATTTGTTACCGCGAGCGAGTTATCAAAACAATGTTACTTGTGGCGTGCCCTTTGTAGAATTTGATAGGATCCCACCCCCGACTAATTACTTGTGTAGGAGTACCTTTAATTCTATTAAGGCCTGGCAACACTAGGTTGTTTTGAACCGATCCTTGTCTTGGTACCCTTTTTTGCACCTAAATTCCCATAATTCATGCAGCTAATTCTCAGGACTTTCCATGACCACCTCAGCTCATTTCACAGGACAATGGGACTGGCAAAAGGGTTAAAATTTTGCTTTAAGTAAGATGTAAGCTGAAAACTCGGATTCAGCGGTTCTTTTTCTTTTTTTTTATCGTAACCTCAATCATCAAAGCCCTAAGCCACAATGCATCACTCTTTGCAAGACCCTTAGTGAGATTTCTCGGTGTGCGATCATCACCTTTTCATGGTGTTGGCGTAAACATTTGGTATCCACCTGGTCAAATGCAAAACGAAGATTCATTTTGGCAATAAAAGCATGACACTAGCAGGGTTGACTATATTGCTTGTCGTTGCAAGGTTTCTGTGTGGACTCAACTCCCATTTCTTTTGTGCCATGTGCAACAGGCTTTGAGCCTTGATTATGATGGCGACTATTTCAGTGAAATGCAATATGGTAGGAAGCCTTCCACTGTTGGTGGTCAATTGCCATAATACCGCAACGATATCTGATCGCACTGGATCAGTAAATCAGAGTTAACAAAGTTTTGTTGCTGTTTTGAGAATTCGCTCTTCCATCTCTGTCTTCGCCTCATTGAAGTGATCGGATTGGTTACCGAAAAACATTTTAGGGTGCCATAAAAGTACACCAGATGTAGATCTTAAAGATCAAAGATCAATGAGTTCACCTCATTTTGAAATTTCGCACATACCTACCACTTCTAGCTCCACGGGCACCTCTAAACAAATATGTGTTACAGTCTAAAAATGGCATTCATGTTAATCCTATGCAGTTGCAGCTGCAGCAAGACTCAGAGTAGACTGAGATAGTAGCGCTTTTGTGTGCTTCTCAGGCTTGTCTTTGCTCGGTATTTGAGCAAAACAACCTCGTGACTGTGTAGCAGCAAGATTTCTCCCAAAGCGAAATAATACTCTACGCATGGGAACAGGTGTACATAGGATATGCATTAGGGCGAAGATGCGATTACGGGGCACCTAAGTAGCAACTTGACCACAGCACGCATGAAACAGATGAACAGACTGGCGCAAAGTCATTTCTCTCTTTCAAGTACCGTCCTTCCTCTACCCCTTAGTCAACCTCCAACGCCATCCGTCACGTATGAGTCGGTGCTGTCAGAGGAAACATTTGTGAGCCAGCTATACCATCAATCAAGTTTCCACAGGGGCTTGAGAAAGATGAAGGCACTTCCAAGTAAAACATTTACTTCCTCCAAAATGATCCCCAACCCTCAAAATGTACTGAGTACAAAACATTTACTTCCTCCAAAATGATCCCCAACCCTCAAAATGTACTGAGTACAATAATGGCTTGCCCTAGAGACTAGATGGCTGAGTACTCAATTTCGTTTGCACACAACTACTACACAAGGCAATTAGTAGCAATGATATCACCGCATGTCATCGTTGGAGTCAACTTAATTCCCTCTTCTGAACCTCCGCTACTCAACCAATTGACGAAGAAGACCTTGCGTTAACTCTATTTTTTGATAATTCATATACTTACAATGACCGTTCGTATCAANTGCGTTAACTCTATTTTTTGATAATTCATATACTTACAATGACCGTTCGTATCAAATTTTTGCATGGCAACTGAGGCTAGCATCGAAAATGGCCTAGCGCGTAAACAGGATGGACTATGTACCCGCCGCGGATTGGGACGTTAGTCATGAGAAAGGTCTGGATGCAAAGGACATTCTGCTTCCCTCACTATAATCTCGACTAAAATTTTATGCGTTCAACTGCAAGCCACAGCACGCAACTAGTGAATGTCGACACCGATTGTAAGAAAACACGAGTGTTAAGTTAGAAGAAAATTCATCACTACTACCACTTGCTGCTATTTTACATGAGCAGATGAGGGTTTATCCACTCATGCATACAGCTCTTATACCTGGTTGCATGCCAAGTGGACGATCATCAGCAGAAACATGATGACCAACTTAAGAGCCCTCAGAATGGTCCCAGCTAAATGCTTGAATTAAGATAAAATATGTAAAAGAATGATCGCTCTATGCACTCTCGACCATGCTGAGGAATGATGTATCAATGCTTTTCAATGTCACTGCCCACACAGTCGCTCTTCCTAGACTAAACAATCTGTTGTCGCAAGTCTAATTATAATATCTCCTCTCCTCTTAAATTTAGGATTCCTGTTATAAAAATGGTAAAGCTCATTTTGCATTTTAAGCTGCTCCTACATTTTTAAGTGTTATTCAATTCATTTTCATTTGCATTTGGGTGCGATGACTACTGACTAAAGGTCTTCCAAAGGCATGGACCTATTTAGCCAATCAACATGCAGCTTTGTCTGGTAGCCATTCCCACCATTCAGTAGCCATTGGGTGGCTCCATTCGATTTGAATGTGATGAAAGCACCTTTAACAATCGACCACATAAGTTGTTGCTTATGCTACATTACATTAGGGCAAGCCTTCAAACTATTTTAATTCATTGCGGTCACCTATTTGATTATGGAGTTTTAAGTTCTGCTCTGAGTTGTGCCAAACCCATAAGGGATGGCGGCATGGAGTCGAGGAACATAACAGGCAATGAGACATGCAAACGGAAATGATTTTATTACCAGTTACTAGGACGGCTTTACATTGACAATGCTCATCACTTAACCAAAGACTATTCTGTACAAGAGCATCGCTGCAACGAAACGCTTCTGAATAGTGATTTGGGTGTCTGACTGTTTGAGTGAAAGTTTGGTTTTTGTCATGGTGTGTATACGTATAGGTTAGCCCCTTAATTACCATGAGATAAGGAAAAGGAAAAGGTGCAAGGAGAGGTGGAGGAGTATGATAAATAAAGAGAAAGTGACAAAGGTAAAACTCCAGGCATTCAGGTCGTAAATGTAGGAGCGAATGATTTCAACAAGGGATCACCTCAAAACAACCAGATTGACGTGTGTAAGTATACATGGAAACAGGATGAATAGAGGATCTTCTCCACTTGAGGCTAAACCTAAGACAGAGCTACGTCGCAGATTGAAGTGGGAAGTTTAACCATTTCGGGTCTTTGTAATTGTGGATGCACATAATCGAGACAACTGCAGCATGCCTGGAGAGGCAATTCTTGGTGCCACAAATGTGTTGGAGAATTACCCACAAATGCGCAGCGCTTAGAAATGGGGACAATTGAAAACGAATGATGGTATGCCAATTGTGAATGGAGACTGTGCTAATCGCAGTCTACTTGGCACGACGGTGGTAACCTGTTCGCATACGCGGTGTAAGTGTAGGTGCTACTGTGACCTCTCATGGTGCAACTACCAGCATTTTACCTTGCACTATATAATTGGCAATAATTTTACTCACGAAATAAGTATATTATTTAAAAGAAAGCTGTTAAAGACATCGCCACGGTGCATAGTATTGGAGAAACGGAACGTCTTTTATTTGGAATGCAAAGTTTGCTATTATGCGGCACCAAATTTGGTGCAAAGGTGGTGTAAAGTAAAAAGTAAGGCAGCTTGAGGGAGAAGAGGGTCACATCAAAATGAAGCTAGCGAGGTAGACTTTAGTGCTGAATAGAGCTTGTTTTTAAGGAGCAACTGGTTTTACTGCCCTGAGTTTGTATAATGGGCACATCATGTGTCCAAAGTGACATTAAAGGACTCAATTTTTGCATTCACAGGAGATTTTTCATTCTAAAATTTGCTTTAAATGCGTGGGACTTTCGAGAATTGTCGTAAATGGTTCCAAACGCACATCGAAACCCACGGACATGCACGCCTATGATAAAAGCTTCCTTAACTGACTGCTTTACACTATAGAGAGTCATGATCATGTGGAGGGCCATGGCACTCCGAGCAAGCATTCCTAGGTTAATGCTTTGAGCCACACTGACATTTGGATATTACCAACAATAAGTTAACAAGTTTTGTCTCCCTACAGCTTCATTTCTACCATCACAATTTCAACACTGAGCTACTCAATTAAGGGCGTATTCACATCAAAGCCTACATTGTGCGCCGTTACTTTCGTGTGTGTAGTTGTCAACCCATAGAAGCAATAATTAATAGCTATTCCTGATTGGCCAAGAGCATTCAAGTGTTTAGTTGACATTGCGAAACAGTCAGTCATCAAGAGCAGTTAATATAAAGGGTCCCTAGTTCATGAGGACCATCACTGCCAGAACATACACACTGACATTGCCTATCCCTCAAAAGCATGTCTGCAGATCTAGCTATTGGTATTGATTTGGGAACCGCCTTCTCTTGTGTCGGCGTTTATCAAGACGATAAGGTTGAAATCATCGCCAATGGCCGGGGTGACCGCAAAATCTAAAGTGTTGTCGCCTTTACGGATAGAGAATACCTCACCGGTGTTGCCGCTAAGATGCAGGCTGCCATGAATCCCACGAATACGGTTTATGATATGAAGCGCCTGATTGGACGTCGCTTCAATGACGAGGCAGTGAAAAGTGATATGATGCACTGGCCATTTAAGGTGGTAAACTCGAAAGGAAAGCCAAAGGTTGAAGTGAAGTACTGTGGTAAGACAAAACAATTTACTGCAGAGGAAATCTCATCTATGGTGCTGCTGGAGATGAAGAAGACAGCAGAAGCTTATACGGGCAAGAAGGTAACAGATGCTGTGATCACCGTTCCGGCGTATTTTAACAGCAACCAACGTCAGGCAACGATTGATGCAGGCAAAATAGCGGGTTTGAATGTGATGCGCATCGTCAGTGAGCCAATGGCAGCTGCTCTTGCCTACGGTTTGGGCAAGAGGATTGACGGGCAGCGCAACGTACTCATCTTCGATTTGGGTAGTGGCACCCATCATGTCCATAGGACATGAAAAGTTCGAGGTGGTTGCTGTTGGTGGTGACACGCACTTTGGTGGTGGTGACTTTGATTCTCGACTGGTGAATTACTGCGTGGAGACGTTTAAACAAGAACACGGAGGAATAGATTTGACTGCCAACGCAAAAGCCATCAGTCGTCTGAGAAAGGCGTGTGAGAAGGCAAAAAGAACGTTGAGCTTACTTGAGCGCACAAGCATCAATGTGAAATCGTTGAATGAGGGCGTAGATTTCTCTGTGTCCATCTCACGGTGCCAATTTGAGCAATTGTGCTCGGACCTCTTCGATAAAATGTTGGCCATAGTAAACCAGACGCTGAGCGACGCAAAGGTGGACAAGGCCGATGTTCACGAGATATTACTGGTGGGTGGATCAACGCGCATATTAAAGGTGCAGCACTTACTACAGGACTTCTTCAGTGGCAGTAAGTTTGACAGGTCCATCAACCCGGACGAGGCAGCAGTGTGTGGCGCAGCGTTGCTAGCGCCTAGAATGATTGATAATCAGTCACTAGTAATGCTGGAAGTAGCACCTTTATCAGTGAAATTGGCGAAGTCAAGTGGGGCAACAATGACGCTGATAAAGCGTAACATGAAAATCCGTTCGAAGAAGACAATAGTGTGCACTACATCTTGTGATAATCAACAATACATGCTATTCCGAGTGTACGAAGGTGAACAATTGGTGACAAAGGACAACAACTTGATGGGAAAGTTTAGCGTACTGGGTATGCCACCTTCGTCGCGTCAGTTTTCTTGGATAGAAATTACATTTGCTATTGACGGAAATGGCATTCTCAATGTGTCAGCGGCGGACGTCTTGTCAGGGCAGCAGATGAACGTCTATGCTAGGGATACAGGTCGTCTCTCGGAGGAGCAGATTCACCAAATGATGAATGAAGCTGAGAAGTTGAAGCTGGAGAATGAGAAGCAGAGAAGTAAGATGGCAGCAAGGAATGAGCTAGAAAGCTACATCTTCACCATACAATCGGAGTTAGTAGACGATGAGATAAGGCAAAGGACGTCGGAGGAGCAATGCACTTGTACACGTAAGATGTGTGAGACCGCGCTCAAGTGGATAGACCTCGACCAAGGGGCCACAGAGAAGGACTACGAGCATATGGGCAAAACGGTTGAAAGTGTATGCANTGAAGAGGCCACAGAGGAGGACTACGAGCATATGGGCAAAACGGTTGAAAGTGTGTGCAGTCCCATTATGGCAGCGAAGCAACACAGTTCGCAAGCACAGAAACGCAGAATGACATATCAAAAAAATTAATAATTGTTTGCTCATTGGACCCTAGGAATCGCAAAGTGATTAAAAAGGAAACCCGTTTACCTTGTTTTGATTACCAAGCCTAAACCCAACCCAGAGAGTTGTTACTTCTTTCGCCTTGATGTGGCTACATGCATGAGCATGAAATAAAACTTTTTTCTACCCACTTGGCTGCTCATTTACCCATACACTTGCCTTCTAATGCATTTCCTTATTAAATATTTTTTTACTACGAGATCGACCTGCTAATATTCCAAAGAGAGCTTAAGGGCGACCAATACTTCACATTTTTGTGTGAGTACTGCAGGCGATTTATTAATGAGCAATCATCCTAATATTTCTTTGACTCTAGCCAGTCAATTGGACATTCCCTTTATGTAAAGAACGAACTTTGTGCCACTATGTAACACGTCTTCATCTCATAACAAAATGGCATAGGGTTCACTGTGAAAGAGGATGTCTTTCAGGGTGCCCATTACAAGGCAGACCAAGTAGAATTCCACACCAACTTCACCATTCACGGAGGTATCAGTGCCAATTCTAAATACCTCTGCTAAGGATTTTGTGTTCCAATGCGTAATCTTACCCAAAATTTCCAGAAGTTGCCTTTTTCCGCGCAAGCACTAATGTCGACAATGGCAAGTGTACCATCGAACTCGCGTCAAGGTAGCCTAAACTAGACAAGGGCATGCAGATCCTGCTCTCTGATTGAATAGCATCAAGCAAGAATTTGGGGGTGGGGGTTAAGAACTGCCTCCTTAAAGGCCAAGGCAAATCATTGCGTTGAATAAAAACACATTCATGTAATGCTTCGACGCATTGAATGAGTGAAAGAATGGGATGACCGATGTCGTGCTTCTCTTTGTCTCGCTTTAACTACTTCTCGTAAAGTTAAACATTTGCGCACTGAAGGCTCCTTTCTACAAAGGGGCACGTCAACTTGCCCAATCACTCTTAACTACCTCCATGTTTGTCTACACTGATTCTCATCTTTCCAATGCTCCTGCCTTCCTCGACGCTTCCCTATCAAACATCGAGTTAATTATTAGAAAGTGTCGTGAAAAATGGTGGCAAGATCAGATCTATGTGCATGCGGGTAAAATATGAGTCGCGCGTTAATCCACTTAACAGGAGTTGGTTAAAATAGCACTCCTTGTAATCCTCTTTAAAATACAGCGAAAATGCTGCATTGAAATCCAAATTGTGATGGATGGAAGGAAGCACGAACAATCCAACATCAGCTGATGTACATGCACGCACTTAATTGCAAAATGTGTCTCGAATTATCCATTTGTCGACGTCTCTAAACCAAATTAATCATTGGTGTCAATGGGTAAATGAAATTGGGCATTTGAGGGATTGTTTATTAAATTTATCAATTGTAACTAATGTGTTGACCCATTCGAATCACTGTTTTATAGTTCCTCCTCCAGTAGATCACAGCCTTCCTGGTACCATCACATAACTCTTTCAACACTGGAGGCCGAAGCCACAAGCATAAATGTCTTGTAGCCTTCTTTCAGTAAGGATACTAATTATTATGTAAATGAGTTACGAAGTGTAGCATGCTGTGTAGCGCTTTATTTTTCCATTGAATATCTACCTGCGAGTGCCTATAATTTAGGGAGAGCTGGTTAAATATGTGGATGGAGATGCAGTTAGGTAAGTGCAGATTCAGAAAGACAACTGAGCAGATTTTGCCACACAAAAAGCCAATTCTCAAAAAAAATTGCAGAACTTTTGAACATATGCTTTTTGTCATTTTTGCCCATATTTTGGGTGTATTCAGACCCACAACATTCAAGAATTATTAATGGCTAGCATGAGTAACAGGGCCATCGACACCAGCCTCCCCCCATGTGGAACAATAAGTGGCAGTTTGATTGACATTGTTGTTTTACCTATGAGAAAACAATCCTATTAATGCCTAATATAGTTTTGACTAACCCATGCTTCGTTTGCATTGCGAACAGCTGAACGTTCTTGTGTAAACATAGTTCATCCTTTATGACCGAGTTCCATTTATTCCCTGGGAGTGTTTTAATGAACGAAATTGGCACCACTTTGCTTTAAGAGGAGAGAAAATTTGAAGAAACCAAAGGAGACTTAGCACAGCATCAACACAGTTGATTTGAATTATTATTTGCACCCATTCTGCCAATTTAGGGACCAAGACTAAGGATACAGTCGTGGCTTCTGATGGAATCCCTCCCACCACCCAATCATCTACTCATTCCTTAGAACGATTATATATTGTTTAATTTCAACTACCTTTGCACACATAGATCACAGATTATAGATCAAAACCTAAATTCAGCAGTCAAAACAATCTGTGTTTTTGCTGAACACAAAGCTTGCAAATCAAAGCTTCTGAGTCATGGCAAACCAACAAAATGGGAGGAACATCGTTGCGCTGAATGTTAACCTGACCCACACCAACGGTGGTTCCATGCCAAATACCATTTGTTTGCCACTGTTGGAGTAAATTTCTTGCGCAACAACGCAGTCTAGGCAAACCCATTTATAGGATTCATGAATGCAGATCAACCAATTATCCAACAATAACCTTGGTAAGCTTTCATATGTAGTCGACTGGTATTGACTTTAATTTGACTGCCGTTTAAAAAGGTGCAAGGGAGAAGGGAGTGAAAGAAAGCTAGCTCCAGCCCAAAATCAACCAAACACACATTCAATTTCTATATAGGAAGATTGAAAACTCTCCCACACTCTAAGTAACCTCAGCAAATGACCTAACCAATCACAAAAGCCGTCATCGAGGATGGTGGGGGTTGTACAAGTCGAAGACCTTCCTAGCATTTCTCGTAGCCTGTGTGACATAGCGAAAGCTAACGGGAGAATTATCGAATAATGTGGAGGCAATTGCATTAACCGGAAGATCTGACTCGCCAATACAAAGTGTTTCTCAACAAAAACATCCCTTGTAATTGGAGGGCTATGTGGTAGGAGTGGATAGGCTAGCACGTATACAACAGGGATCACCTCAATGCCACCAGATTGATGTAAGTATACATGGAAACAGGATGAATAGTGGATCTACTCTGCTTGAGGCATAACCTAAGACAGAACTACGTCTTATTTCAGCCATTTCGGATCTTTGTAACTGTGGATGTACACAATCGAGACACCTATTGCATGTCTGGAGAGGCAATTCTCGGTGCTACAGCACTTAGAAATAGAGATAATTGAAAACGAATGATGGTGTTTTAATCGTGAATGAAGACTGTGCTAATCGCAGTCTACTTGGCACGACGATGGTAACCTGTTCGCACATGCGGTGCAAGTGTAGGTGCTACAGTGATTTCTCATGGTGTGATCACCAGCATTTGACCTTGCACTACATAATTGGCCTAAAGCACGTAAAAGAAGGCAAAGTAGTGTTACTACTTCGAAGTTCCATTGCGAAGTGATTTGCTTAAATCGTTTGCGTGTGAGCTCGTCCTGTCTTTTTATTACTTCATGGTGAGGAACTTTTGCCGCAAAGGCGAGGACGACGATGACCTGGAGAATACCATAATGTCAAGCTGATGGGACGCGATAGCGAAGCAAGTGCGGCTAATTAGGAGAAAACTGGGAAAGTATAGGGGTGAGTTTGAAAGGCCCTAAATTGAGAATCCAAAGGTGCAACAATGAACTACGTTGTAGAATAAGGCTGAATGGCAGCAGAGCATTTGCAGCTTTAATAATGAACGGATATATGATAGCCTGAAGGCAATCAAACCCACGTCTCCATTGTCTGTTTCAGCAAGGTAACTGAGCCCACATAGAATATTTGTAATGGTGAGCAACACAGTCAGGCATTTCAACCTCCGGTAGTATCGCGCCTTTATTACCAAAACGCCCGCTCATCTTTGCATTTGACCATGTGGCTGCTTACTGCTCACGCCAACACAATGAAAAGGTGATGGTCTCAAATGAAGAAATACCATTAAGAGCATGGCAAAGGAAATCGCAATACCTCGCAAACTTTCGCACTTGGAAGGATACGTTTTGACCTTTATGATATCTGATTCGAGTTCTAGTATCACATTGACATTAGGAATTGTGGAAAGCTTGTTTTGAACAGTCGAAAATAGCAACGGGTAGCATGATTTTGGGAAACAGACCTCAATCTCGGTTGGTGTTTGCCCTGCAGCACTTGGAACTCGAGCCTACGATGGAACCACACATCAACAATTAGAAAGCAGGCACAAGATAAAAACTGAGCTTAACACCTTAACCTCGATTCGCAAGCAATTGTAGGTGTTTCATCACCAGCATGTAATTATTCATCACCATCCTCAATTTACTCTAGGCACTTTTATATGTAACAGTATTTTTGAAGAGGAACTTCTACCTCACCTTGACGAAGCGAGTTAGATTTCGGTTTGTCTAGCGGTCAAGGAAGAATTGCAATCATTGGGATTAACTGACGTGATATAGCATGAGACATAAAGATAGAAGAGGAACGCAGAGCAGAGCAGAGTGCAACGCACCAAAGGAGGACAGTCGAATCCATTCCACATAGTCCTGCAAATTACGAGGGATATGGACTTCTTTGACCACCTAATGAATTGGCTAATCCCACTTATCACTGCATCCATACGATTGCAGAAAATCACAGTTTTAGTTTATAAATTAAACTGGGAGGAATACACTGGAACATGCCATCAACACACAGGAAATAAAATCTTGTGTATTTACGTCTTGACCTGTAAAAAGTAAATCTAAATCTGACTTAAAAAGCAGTTTTGTTCGATGCGAGTGATGTGAAGGTAAGAGGCTCAATGCAAAACGATTTCGCTTTTATCTCTGCAGAGGTCACTGGCTGACCGAAGAGAATGGGGAAGCATGGATTTCTGCCTCCTCGAAGTATGTCACTGTGTGCAGCGCAACCTTAAGTGATTGTAAATTACATAATTCACTCAAGTTACAGCTGCAATGTATTTGGGAATTTCCTTAGCTTTAAGAGTGTGTGTTTGTGCAAAATGTGGCAGACACTGCGAAATGATCTAGACGAATGACCGATGTTTAAGGAGAGAAACGTTTTACGCTAAAGGAATTCAGAAATGATTTTCTTCTGGAACAACTATTTCCATCTCAGTTTAGCAGAAGCAGCATTAGGGTTAATGATGGTGGGTGTTTTCCTACTCACTTTCTTGCACAAAGTGGCTTTAATAACTGATACTGTAGAAGAATTTAAGCAAGAGGAATGCAAAACGCAATGGATACAAAGTATGATACTTCGCAAATTGATGTCTTTCAGTTAATTATTACCATAAGCATTTTACTAGGCACAATATACCGTCAGCACTAGCATACATTCGCAAAGGTGACATAGATACAAGAGACGAAGAATTAAAGCTTTTCGAGCAAAGCGGCAGCTTGAAATAGGATCTAGGTCACCTCTGCGGCTGTTGACTACCATGAAATCTAGCGTTTATGTTAGAGACAAATCAGGAAAGGAGAGTCAGCCCTGGAAGGCACTGTGCAATGTGAAGCGGTAATTATAAGATTCACTCACCACGTCTGAGAAGTCAACGCTCGTATCATACGTAGACACTGTTGATGATGCCTAGAGAGGAGCAAATCATGAACCTTACGCTCTGTCAAGCAAAAGGGGAATACGTACACACTAAGAAGGAGTAGCAGCTATTTGAATGGATGTGAGTCGTAGTGAATCACATTACAGGATGCCCGCCAAAACTGTAAGAAGGGAACCTTGCTAGATCATCAATTAACTGCCCAGCTCCTTGAAACGCTATGCTCTCACTTCCCTTTGAAATGCTACAGAAAGTTCTGCCACCTCCGCAGAACAATTTGAGTCCGTAAAGGGGTAAGTAATACATGAGTATTTATAGCCTGGTTAGACTCTTTCGATTCGCAATAAAGAGAATAACGGAATATTCACTAGGTAGATAGCACTATGCATTGACTATTAAAGTGATTTAATTTAGTCAGAACAATGGTCTCGATTAGATTTTTCATTGAGCTTCTTACGGTGCTTATCAGAGTGGTTGATGTCGAAGTTGCCGGTCTTTACAAAGGGATGGGCCATTAACAGCTTCAATGGATCGTCTTACATTGGAGACGTGGGTTTGATCGCCTACAGGCTATCCAACATGGTTGACGACTTCAGACTAATGCAGTGGGGACTGAGCGCATTGATTCGCCCATCAAACGACTTCGATTTGGTTTTTTAAGGCCTCAAACACCATGAACTTTCTGGCGCTGCATTTTTGCGACATACACTTTAAAGTCATTCCCTGCCTTGGCGGGTACTCAGCATTATGGCTTAAAGCGTTGGTGATCAAGGCAATAACTAAAAGGGAATTAAAAAATTGCCAAAGTTGAGTTTCCAGCTTACATCTCAATTAACGCACGATTTCACCTCTTGCACCAGTCCCATTTTCATTAAAATGAGCCACGGTGGTAATGGAAAAGCCTAAGAACTATCTGCATAAATTGCGGGGATTATGGTGCAGGAAAAGGATGCCTAGACATGGACTGGTTCAAAACAGCCTAGCGTTACCAGGATTCGATAGGTTTATAAATTCTCTAAAGCAAATAATTACTCAGGGGCGAGATCCCATCAAGTTCTACAGGAGGCAAGCTAAAAGTAACATTGCCTCGATAACTCGCTCGCGGTACCATCTTCACGTCAGGCTACAGCTAAGAACAGCGATCATAAAAGGACAAAGACTGCGTAGTGATAGAAGTTTTGCTTTTCAGGCAATAAATCTTTCATTAGGACAACTTGCTTTCTATTTCAGCATTGCACACGCTCTACTCCCTCATTTCATTCTTGTAGATTTCTATTTAACGAACGCGGTTTGGAAGTAGCAGGAACTTAACTCGGAACAATGCCTTGAACGATTCTCGCCAGCGCTGAATCATCGCTCACTGCCAATAATACGGGTGCATTACACGGGTGGAAGGCCGGCACTCCCTGGCCAATGTCAGTACTACTCACTTTAACATCAGTAGACAGGAGGTCAGAGGACTTATGACAGGGAGTCGTCTTTCACCTGTGCCCTTCAGAAGAACACCAATAAATCCACTTCCAGTCACATGCCTGCCATGTTGTCAATATTGACTGAAAGAAAGTATCACATAAAAGACCAGCAATTGCTTTACTAAACAGGTTGCAGACAGTTAAAGTTCCTTCCAGTGTTATAGTGCTTATCATTCTACTCCATCAGACTACTTTTGTGGATTTTACTACTCATTGTTTTAGAACAAGTAAAATGCCAGATGCAGATCGGCTAAAATCATTTTTGTCATAAAGAGCATTGAGATTGCTTACTACTCACACTTAGGCCTCATTTCCGAGGCCCACATGGGGACCGACAGAGTGACCATCGTAACCATATGTGGTACTCATACCAGGAAAGGGGAGCGCTTGTCGAAAAAGCAGTGCTCCAAAATTCAAATTGTGCTTAAAGGCCTTCCCGTATCAAGTCTTCCCAGATTTTTGGTGATACCTGACTACTCACTTTATACCAGCTTTTGCGTAGTAACTTTTATCGACCAAATGAAAGGATAGGAATTTTCACAATGCCCCATCCGATAGAGGAGCTTCACATTTGCCTGACGTAACAGCTCAAAACTTGAATTGTTAGGGCAAAGCAGTGCTCTGGAAACCTTTTGAGTCATAAGGAATCACATAAAGCATAACTTTGTGTTTGCTTGGAATAGTTCAGCCGTTCCCAAGTTGTGAAATAAGTAACTAGCCAAGTATGTTGTTCACCGCAAAAAAATGCTGAAACGAAAGACAATACTATGTTTAACCTTTCGTTATGATCTTAGAAGATATTCAAAACAACCAAGAGCAGCGAATGCCATCGTGCATTAAAAAAAGCACTTGGATTAGCACATATAAGGTGCCTAATGCAGTCATGTTTTACTTTACTTAAATTTAGTTAAATCATGGTCAAGTTATTGTTGCGCCCCTTTTGAGACTTCTCTGAAGGCAGAGGAAGACATAACGCACATACGTTTGGCAGACAGAAAGAAAGTGGTGCTGCTGACATGGCTCAGAGGCCAGCTCACCCTCGATTTGTCGTAACGGAAACGAGAATCAAACGAGCATCAAAGCATTACTGTAATGCTTCGCTTGTTCGAACTGCCGGTTTCCATCATTTGGGTGTCCATGTTGCACCAGCCGGGTGGCTGGCCTTCGGGCCATGCCAGCAGCCCCCGATCCGTCTGTTTCCAGAATCTATGGATTTTGCTCTACAATCATGCCTTCTCTTATCTTCAACAAAGTCTTAGGACGCTACAATTACTGTAATTCTTTGTTTGAACTGCCGGTTCCGGTCACTTACGTGGTCATATTTGTAATACTTTGTTTGTTCGAACTACCGGTTTAGGTCACTTGGGTGGCCATCTTGTGCCAACAGCCCCCAAGCCCTCTGTTTCCAGAATACATGTATTCTACCCCCAGTACTATGCTTTCTTTTACCCTAAAGGGAGTCTCGGACCCGACTTGGATGGATTTCATCCTGCTCCATGCCGCTTCTGGCAAATTTTGGCAGCGTGAAAGAAGTGCATGTGCTATGGAGGGGAGAACCTTTTGGTATCTCGTAACAGAGGGGTTGAGGTCCACGTTCATCTTTGACGTCTCCCTCGCCCTCGTGTTCGACAGGGAAGCTATTAACAACTGAAGCGACACTAGCCGTGGACTCTAAGCCCAGTGGAACTGCCAAGAGGGACCTGTGACGTTGTGGTCAAGTATCTTCTGTAAGCTCTCTCTTTTTTCCTTGGGCGACTCGTCGTTCTTCGTCAAGGTGCGCATCCACAGATGTAGAATGTGCAGCACGCCATTCGACGGCATGGTTTTATGCTTTGCACACTTGGATCGCATGCATTTTGTTCCTATGACGCCCGACCGCCACATTTGCTCAGGTTTCTACGATGCCCTTGCGTTTCTTCCACGGTATCAATTAAGCCTGGAATCGCAATGTGTTGTGTGAGGCTCGACCCATTCGAAAACTTGGATTAGTACCTCCATCTTTCATGGGACCACATTGTCGTGGGAGAGGATGGCCAAGGAGCGCGCATTTGCTGCACCGAGTGCTACGCGGAATTGATGGCACTACAGGAACATATGCGTTCGAATCTCGACAACTGGGACGGTTAGCTCGTGGATGCTTCTCGCAGCACTGATTACGTTGTGATGGCTGACACGGGAGGCGGACGAAGGGGAGCGTCGGGGACGACGCTCGAAAGAAGAGAGGGGCTGTGTAATACTTTGTTTGTTCGAACTACCGGTTTAGGTCACTTGGGTGGCCATCATGTTCTAGCCGGTTGGTCGGCCTCCGGGCCGTGCCAACAGCCCCAAGCCCTCTGTTTTCAGAATACACGAATTCTACCCCCAGTACCATGCCTTCTTTTACCGTAAAGGGAGCCTCGGGACGCTACAATATTGTTCTAGCCGGTTGGCCGGTATCCAGACCGTGCCAACAGTTACCAAGCCCTCTTTTTTTAGAATACATATTCTGCTCTAGTACTATGCCTTCTTTTACCTCCAAGGAAGTCTCTGAACGCCACAATTACAACTACAGTTTAATCTAATGAGTGACAATGGTGCACTGTCTTTGGAATATGAGGTCCTGGACGTGAATGTATCCTGTTTTCTCCTTAAGTCCCCCTTTCCTTTTAAAGCATATCAAACAATCTACAAAAACAATAGACGAGTTTTCCATAATTCAATATTTTTGCAAGTTATTCGTTAAATGTTCTTTTTATAACTTGTTGATAGCCGCTCTTTTCCTTCTAAAAACAAATGAACAACAAAAATTTTAGTGTCACTTTTAAAAACAATAACTGTAATACTTTGTTTGTTCGAACTACCGGTTTAGGTCACTTGGGTGGCCATCATGTTCTAGCCGGTTGGTCGGCCTCCGGGCCGTGCCAACAGCTACCAAGCCCTCTGTTCCCGAAATATATGTATTCTGCCCTAGTATTGCGCCTTCTTTTACCGTAAAGGGAGCCTCAGGACGCTACAATAACAGTGTTTAGTTCACTTTGTTAGTCACATTATCAAATTCGCACTTGTAAATTAAATTCATCAATTACTAGAAAACCTGTCGTATTTACTGTTTACGCCACAAATGCCCTATAGATTTACAATTTTATTCTGCAGCAAATGTTCTTTTTAATTTGTACCTTTAAATCGAGATCCAGCTAATTCTCATTTGGCATTTCACATTTACTTTTTATTAACTGCATTTGCCTTGCTATAGCGTCTCATCCGTGCGGCATTTCGATACTCTCAAGGTCGTCCCCGTCCTTACCTTGAGAAGCAGAAGTTCTTCATCATAAGGTAACAAATTGACAGTGCAAACTGACCGTTAAATAATTAAAACAAAATATCAAACATTGGGTCTTTGAAGTAATCACATTATGCAGCTTCTACTTACGTGTTTCCAGCTCATGCAGAAGTAAAACGCCATGCACTTTTAGAACTAAGTTGCCCAAACCAACCATTATTAGATCCCCAAGTAAGCTGCTTTCCAAAAATTCACTGTCTACTTTAGAAACCCTAATGAATACAATTTAGGACGCAGCTATTAGTTTTATAGCTAGTGCCTAACTCACTTCACCTTCGTCTTGACAAGTACTTTACGCAGGTCCAGCCTCATGGAAAGGCATTCCGAGTTATTATTGATTTAAAAATACTACCAGCTAACTAACTCGAAATGTGCGCCAAGCAATTCCACTTCTGCTTAAAGCCCAACATTGATAACAGGATGGACGTCTCACTGCTCTGCCAACAAGGTGGATGAAAGGTCAGTAGACTAAAGTAACCTCTGGCAAAGATAGGACACAAAGGACCCCAGGTACACTAGCGGATGCTACCAAAGGGATTCAACAAAATAACCGCCACGTAGTTGTCCAATGTTAATACTAGCCGTAATATTTACTTAAAAGCAGCGCGCACTGACATAACAACATGACAGCATTCTAGAGCCGCCTTCCCGCCTTCTTAGCACACATACTCCTCAAAAAGTGATTGCAAATATCTTGTCTTTTCCCAAGCACAACTCACCCTTTCAGACCCATCCACCCAAATACCTACAAGTCACACGTTCTCTACCTCCTAAAGCCGTTCTCAAGGCTAAGTAGCAGTATTTCACCTTTCAACAAGTCACGACGCACTCAACAGTAAAACGGAAAAACAAATCGGGCCTGTACTTTAAAATGCACTCATCACCTGTGCCAACAAACTGCGGCTGAGACAAAATATGCCGCAGCCGTCACCTGGTCATGCAAATGAGCCGCGTCTACGCAGTTCTCCCAACTCTCCCCCTCCCCGAGGGCGATAAGAGGCATCATACTCAGGCAGAATGCATAGAAGCGTATTTGAGATACCAGCAACACACTCCACAAACGCACAACGACAAGACAAATAAGTCATCCCATCACCAAAATCCGTCATTCAAAAAACTATCGACGCATTGCATGGTCCACCTCTCCTTGTCCAGCACCGTCCTCCGTGCTCTCCTTGGCAAGGCTACTGCGTCGTCAGTCGCCTCATCCCTATGGTGTGAGCTAGTTCCCTATGGGATGAGACAATGTGCTAACCATCACGCGTNATACCTACAAGTCACACGTTCTCTACCTCCTAAAGCCGTTCTCAAGGCTAAGTAGCAGTATTTCACCTTTCAACAAGTCACGACGCACTCAACAGTAAAACGGAAAAACAAATCGGGCCTGTACTTTAAAATGCACTCATCACCTGTGCCAACAAACTGCGGCTGAGACAAAATATGCCGCAGCCGTCACCTGGTCATGCAAATGAGCCGCGTCTACGCAGTTCTCCCAACTCTCCCCCTCCCCGAGGGCGATAAGAGGCATCATACTCAGGCAGAATGCATAGAAGCGTATTTGAGATACCAGCAACACACTCCACAAACGCACAACGACAAGACAAATAAGTCATCCCATCACCAAAATCCGTCATTCAAAAAACTATCGACGCATTGCATGGTCCACCTCTCCTTGTCCAGCACCGTCCTCCGTGCTCTCCTTGGCAAGGCTACTGCGTCGTCAGTCGCCTCATCCCTATGGTGTGAGCTAGTTCCCTATGGGATGAGACAATGTGCTAACCATCACGCGTTTCCACGACCAGTGAAGGAAATGCTGACCTTAGAGCGAAAAGTCATACCCTGACAACGATGCGACTACGAAAAATATAATGACAGAATAATTAAGCTTTGATAGAGCTTGCGGTCTGAAATCTACTGACACATCGCAAGCATACAAATACAAGCTCAACCACTTGTCTCAGGCGGTGGAAATACACTCACTACCATCAACTAGCAAATGACCGCTAAACACCACACGCACGCACACGAATATCCTGAAATCACACAATTTCATGTGAAATAAACTGCATAGGTAAGAATCTGCCGAAGCAAACGGAGCATGAGGTCATTGACCATTTTCTGTTTCTTTTACAAATTAATCACACTCGGACAATAAATCATCCCACTCACCGCACCACTCGAGTGGGCGCCATTGAAATCGCCTCAAACATTAGCCAGGCGATTATCAAAAGTGGCATCGAATAGTACAGAGAATCATGCTTACATATCAAAGCCTCGTGGTATAACCACGCTTTCAACTACTCAGCGTCTACTACATATCAGCCCCATCTCATACCGTAGCGGTCGAGGCGACTAAACCCAAACATCTTAGACTAAAAAAGGTAATAAGATCTAATTCAACTACACAACTCTTGTTTCGGCCCTGCATGGCACTCACACACCGCACTCAGTCGTTCATAAACTTACCAAGCACAAGGACGCGTCACTTATTTCCAGGATGAGCGATTGGTGCGCATTAGGCAAAAAACTTCCGGCAGAATCGATAGGTCGAATAATCGCAACACCACAGCTGTCCACGACAGCGCCGAGTTCGAAGGCGCCCAATGCAGTCTCGGTGGTTTCCCATGGGTCGACTTCTACATCACAATACCCCCTGCCATTTCCACCGTCGACAACAATAGACGTTGCTGGTGGCCTGATGAGTCTTTGATGCTGTTGAAAAGCATCCCATAAACACCTTTGAAGAAAGCGGCGGCGGGAAAGCGACTGTTAGTCAGTAATACTGCCCGCCACCAACATCCACCACTCTTGGGAGGCTGGAAAAATCAACATAAAGATACTCTGCCAGCAAGTTCCACGTGCAATGTGCGAACTTCAGAGGAGAAATTGACACCTAGTGCTGTTCACCAACGACTTCATAGTTGGTAGGCTTTCCACATTTTAACAACAAATGAAGTCCCATTCGCCATCAAACCCTCCTTCATAAACCAGCTCACCACATGGAAATTCGCGGGGACAAATTAAATAAATCTCCTCTACAAATGCTCAGCATGACAAAAACTTATCCGGCTTTCCTTCGTGAATCGTGTCCAATAAAAAACTTTGCACACATAGATGTGCATTTCGAAACACGTGTGCACGTGTAAATAAGTACCAATTTGTACATTTCATGCATTAAATATTGACTGCCTGCAAAATACCATAAAAAAGCATCTATGCACACAATGAAAAATGAATAAATGCTGCAGTGAAGGTGGACAAATATTAATTCAGCAAAAAAACTGCACTAAATTTAATAAAATTGGATTAATTCACCTTAATTTCTCTATTTCAGCGCTGGCATAATCACTGTCGAAACTCACCGCCCTTCTAAACGGGACAGTAAGCTTTCCTGCCAAGTAAACTCTAATCACGCACTTGTCTCGTCACTCGATCCTGCATCCATGTAGTTATCCAATGATTATGCCAAACGGGGTGAAACCTATCGCAATGCCATTAAACACACCGGCATCGTCCACGACATGATCCATATCGCAGAACAATGGAGACGCCTGCGCAGGTGACGAGAATCCCGTACTGTCTACCGTCCCACAGAATCTGCAAATACCGGTCCATCATCACAGTGAGTCCGTGATACTTAAAAGAGGCGAAAAGAAAGGCCGAGAAGTGAATTCAAATGCACCACAAAGCTAAAAATGCAAGCAACAAAAATGCCTCAAAAAAACAAACATTCAAGATGCCCGTAAGGTGCGACCCGCGTATTGAGACAAACATTTCCGAACAAATAATTACATGGCTCCATGTAACCATTCTTTTACTTCTAGATCTGCCTCAAACACCAACTCATATCAAAGCTGAACCCACGACTCAATAACTATTTGGACCCTGCAAAACACGTTTCGCGAAGATAATACCACCATGAAACCAAGGTGAGAAAGTTAACAAGCACTTAAATTGCAAAGTACCCCATGCCCACGATATCTATCCTACCAACATGAAGATCATAGTGATGAAAATAACTGACATAAAAATATAACCGAAGTCAGCAAGCTACAACCCATTCCTTGATACACATCCAATGCTGCTGGGTGATGCTCCCGTTCGTAGCATATGATATTCCTCTAGAAACATACATTTCCCCAAAAGCAAAGCTTAAAAACGTTGTTCTTACCAATTCCAGCAAAACGCACACTTGAACTACCCAAATTTGATGCAATCAACGCCTCTCAAGTTAGTATCCAAGCCATCAAAAACTACTCAAGATCCTTTCCGAAACGAAACTCAAAGCAGCCGCGCTCAGCTACTGTCTTTATAAACTACTAATAAAGTGTTTGGTTTAGCTGACGTGCATCTAGTATTTAACAAACACCTGCAATCTAAGAATCGTGTAAATATAACAGATGATTACATAAATATTTATGCTATTTGCAGAAGTTGGAAGAATGTATGCATATAATCGCATGTATTTGAAAGGCAAATTAAAGCATTATGTATTCAGGAAAATCAATTAAATGTGCTTATAACTTTGTATGTTAATTGCAAAATACTTTGTTTAATAATTGATCTTAGTCAGACAGAATTCTCGAAGAACATTCAAAATAAAAGGCAAGTTGGGGCATTGTGTTTGACCTCCACAATAGTGCTGTGATGCTTTGTTTGGACCGCTGGTTTCGGTCACTTCGGTAGGCAGATTGTACTAGCCGGTTGTCTGGCCTCTGGGCCAGGCCTGCAGGCTCCAACCCCTCTGTTTCCAGAACATATATAATCTGCCCTGCTACTATGTCTCCTTTTACCCCAAAGGAAGTCTCAGGACGCTACATTTGTGGCAGCGGAAAGCGAACCCGACTTTGGTGCATCCCTATCCTGGTCTATACCACTTGTGGCAAACTTGAGAGTTGTGAAAGAAGTACAGTTGGTATGGATGGGAGAATCTCTGACATCCCATAACAGAAGGGCTGAGATCAACGTCCACCTTCGGCATCTTCTTGCTCTCATGTTCTGCAAGGAAGCTATTAACAACTGATTTGACACTAGCCGTAAACTCCAATTGCAGTGCAACTGCCAAGGGGGACCAGCGACGTTGTGGTCAAACATCCTTCGTAAGCTCTGCCTTAGGTTGTCGGGCAACTCGCCTCTATTCGCCAAAATGTGTATCTGTAGATGTAGAATGTGCAGGATGCCATTCGATAGCATCGTCAAATGCTTTGCACACTTGCATCGCGTGAATCCCGTTCCTATGAGGCCAGATCGCCCCNAAATGCTTTGCACACTTGCATCGCGTGAATCCCATGCATCGCGTGAATCCCGTTCCTATGAGGCCAGATCGCCCCAATTGCTCAGGGTTCTACGCCACCCTCGGGCTTATCCACGGCATCAAATAGTCTGGAATCACAATATTCGTTGCATGTCCCGACCCATTCGAAAACTTTGATTCATACCCTCATCTTTTGTTGGGACACACTATAGTGAGAGAGGAGGATTCAGAAATACGCCTTTGCCACACTGAGTTCTACGCAGAATTGATGGTACTGCAAGAACACACGCGCCGGATCTCGATGACTAAAACGGTTAGCTTATGGATGCTTCTCACAGCACTGATTACGTTGCGATGGCTGACATGGGACGCTGACTGGGTGGCCATATTGTACTAGCCGGTTGGCTGGCCTCCGGGCCAAGCCAGGAGGTCCCAATCCCACTATTTCCGGAATATGTGTATTCTGTCCTCCAGACACTACAGGCGCTTTCGATTTAATGATGCCGTAGCATCCCGATACTGCCTCGAAGGTAAAGGAAAACATAGTACTAGGGCAGAATGCATATATTCTGAAAACAGAGGGTTTGGTGCTGCTAGGCATAGCCCAGTGGCCAGCCAGCTCGGCTAGTGCAGTAGGGTCACCTAAGTGACCAAAACCGGCGGTTTGAACACACAAAGCATTACAAATGCTTTCACGCATTCAGGTAAGTATCGTTAATTTTTTCTCCTTCTTATTTAGTGCATTATGCTTTGTCAAGATGTAAATAACAGTTCGAGTTACTTCCCAATACCAAGCCCATGTGTTTTGTACCAGGTTTTTTAAGCGATTCCCAACTATCCCAGAACAAAACTGCCTGCATAAAATTGGTTCTGTGTTGATTTCTGGCTGACCAAGGAAGAGAAATTTTATTCCTATCGGATTAAGAAAGAGAAACGTTATTAACTAAAAAGTGCAGAAAAAGGCCACCACCAATGTGCCCGTCTTCGCCTTCTGCCAATATCCATCTACCTGGCTGTTAGTGAGAGAGAAGCTGTCCCATAGATAGGCGAAGTGTTACCAAAATGTTATATTTAATGGAGCATATGCAGTAGTTATCTGCTGTCATGCTGTTTTATTACTGTAAATAATTAATGACCACCTATTAATTAATTAATGCTGGCATTTGCATATTTACCGTGATATGCAGTTGTGAGTGTTGGCATTATATACGTTTCCTTCTGACACCTATTAAAGCAAACACATTTCAACTGGCACTTCCCTGTCCATCCGTCTACTTCAAAATAAACGAATGCATTCGAGTTACTGCTTATGTTTCCGTTCTCTAAAAAAGGTTGTTATGCCATGCCAAATGCGCTACACTGACAACGTTGCGCTGGTTCCGTGGCCTGTGGTGCTGACGTAGTGCACCGAATATTCCTACCAAGGCCCAGCTCTCAATAAAACAGAGAAGTAAAGAAAGGTTGTGGACATTCACGTTCAAGCATACCACAATAAAGTGACAAGGGAAAGAAATGGTCTACATCACTTCCAAAAGGCAGCGTTCTCCACATTTCCTCACCCCATTCCTAGTTTGCCACAACGTTTCCTTTGACACGAGTCACATACGATACCGATGTCCCATGTTTACCGGATAGTTGGTTGAGCACCACCTCGGTTCGCAAGAGTCAACATTGGATACATCAGTTCCTACATTTCCATAAAAGTACACTCTTCACTTTGCCAAGGTGATGCTTACTTGGAACACTTCACCGCAGAGAGGGTGGAGCACAAAGGTGGTTGATTTATAGGGTGTAATTCGGTCCTATCTCCAGCTCTTGTTTCTTGGTTTGGTTTGATTTCGAAATAGGGACACTATCCAACCTCGCTGTCGAGAAATACAAATTCAAATCTATTGCGGCGGCATTAGGTGGGGACTGAAATTGTGGCTTCTAAATGGATATTCCGGAGGTTGCTCTTAATGTTCATCGCTATCCATCCCACTGCTTATTTGAAATGCCCTTTGGAATTACTAGTGCTGTGGAATGCGCCATAATGAATCTGCCACTTTTGAGGGATCTGTTCAAACTTTAAATCTACCTTAATTCATCTCTCTAGTACGAGTGTGCTTTTTTTCGGCAACCGCCTGAGATTACGAATTACTTGCTTTACGATGTTGAGGAAGATGTGTCTGAATTTATCTCTAGTTTTGCAAAACGTTGTGTTAGACAAACTACTTTTCAGCTGACCAAACAATTCAAAACTAAATTAGCCAATCGGTTCGATCATTCATGCATTGACCCTTCTGTCCATCCATTCCCTACCTAGCCTTCTATCTAGTTATCGGTCTATTCACTTGTGCAAACCTTCTACATTCTTGCAGGCATTTGAATGCAAACGAACCTGGAAGCAGTGGTAAGAAGGGCGCCCAGTAGTTGGTAGCTTATAATATATGCTACTCAAGGAGGTGGTTTTTCTACATCATGACAACCAACAACGATAGCTGAGGCAGAGGTGCAGATACAGATCTATCGTTGGTGGATCACGAAGCAGCAGTGGTAAAGCTTGCAGTATGTGGATAACTGGCGTCATCAAAAGTGGCACAGGGCAAGCTACATGCAATTAGGAACCGGAAGGGCTGAAGGCAGCCTAGTGCGACCATGCTGCCTCAACTGCCACCATTCGGACCGTCTCGGTGGTCAAGGAAGTGGAGCTAGCAAAAGTGATGTAGAGCCATCAACACGGAATTGGAGGTGAGGATAGGTGAGCTCCTAGTAATGACTGCCGTCTTCTTCCCCCTATTTTTGTGAGCTTTTATCGCTCTTCTGTGTATCAATTCATAATACTAACTACTCAACCACTGCACATCAATTCATTCCCTGTCCCCATAGCCATCCATCATCTGTCCTTCATCGTTTAGTTTTCCTTCTTCACTCATTGTTTTTGTATTCTTGTAGTAATCATTGAGGTTTGATTTGCCATCTCAGCAATTTGGTTTTGTCTGCTCGATGTCGCATCGATTCTTCTGGCAATGCAATTGGATTTTTTGCGTGTTTTGAGAATGATTAAGCTATGGTTTTCTCGATTAAAGGTTACTGTTGTGATTGACGCAGTTCTTCTTCGACCAGGACGTTCGAGTTGACTTATCACAATGCAGGTGTGCATGGTGTTGGCATGAGGCTTTTAAGCTGATATTATGGCACTGGAGGGAAGTCTAATCACATTTCTCAGAACAAAGTAATGCCGCTACTAACACATCTAGTCAGTAGTAGTACAATTCAATTCAAAACACTGAAGTAAATAAAGACAAATTTTGACAAGACATGGAGTTTTCAAGCCAAGGCCCTAGTCATAATGATAATTTTCTAATAGTAAATCCAAAATGTTAGAAATAGTATTTATCACGCTTGCATTCAAAGTGGAGAACAACTGTTTTAAGAGTATTTAATAGCAAAAAGAGGGGGTCCATGTATCTCTGCAAAACCATCCCTACTCGGCAAGGCAAAATGAAAGTCTAGCCTTTTTGTCGATCGCATGAGCCTTCGGTTGTGGCAGTAATCGCATGAGCCTTCGGTTGTGGCAGTCATCCCGTCACTGAAAAACCAAAGTTGACATGGCAGCCTGTCCATTCCTGACACTAAGCCGTGAGGAATGGTTCTCGGGTGGAACTAAAATGAACTGTTTCGAGTCTTGTCGGAAGGTGTGTTCCGTCAACAGTTGGGGTAAGCATTACGAGGAAAGGCAATCAGAGTTATCACCAATTCCAACGCCACTTTTAACTAACTTGGAGAGCAAACTCTGATGCTAAGAACTTCTGAACCACATCGTTGCTGAGACGATATTTTCACTCATCTCGTGAACTCTGCTGAAGTGTACTCGAATTAAGACTATAAAATTGGCTCTATCACAGNTGAACCCACATCGTTGCTGAGACGATATTTTCACTCCTCTCGTGAACTCTGCTGAAGTGTACTCGAACCAAGACTATAAAATTGGCTCTATCACAGCAAGTAGCACTGAGAGAGGATGGAGGGTTGAAATTTAGAGACTGTATTTGATGCACGATGCTCTTCTCTGATTGCCTCGAGACATTGGCAAACAATCGAGAATGCTTATGACATATGGTAGTGAAGATCTGCTTTATGGGTCAAAGTGCGTCAGTTGCTCTCCATTCTGATATGCCTCATTTGAAATGACAAGAGGTGTGTCAGAATACAAATGAAGGTGGACGATGTCTCCGTCACGATGCAGTTTATTATCGCGGGATGTCAACAACGTCTGTATGCAAGGCTCTGTTCCTTTAGTAACATGCTCTGCGATTTGCGCTGCTATCCAAGGGCATGGCGAAGACACTATCGCCATGCTCGGTCGATTCCTTTTCAGCAGTTTTTCTTACGACAAATAAACCTTAAAGAATCTAACCTTCCCCGTGCCCGATTCCCTCCTGCTTGATTTTGTGCATTCTATCTTGAAAGTTAGTGTACGGGTTAGTGTACGGGAAGGGGGGATAATCCTGATCATTATGCCTCGTAGTGCGGGAAGGAGGGATAATCCTGATCATTATGTCTCGTAATGCTTGCTCCAACTTCTGGCAAGACGCGCCTATCGACAAGACTCGAGACAGCTAATTTAATTGCTTAGTGTAAAAATGTCTTTTTCAAGTATAATCTACTACGAATGTTTCATCGCACTGGGTGTTGACGGCAATATGAGAAGTTGNTTTAATTGCTTAGTGTAAAAATGTCTTTTTCAAGTATAATCTACTACGAATGTTTCATCGCTCTGGGTGTTGACGGCACTATGAGAAGTTGAATTGTATTACTGACTCTGTGTAACCGCAATTAGCAAGGATTAATTATTGCATGTTCACAGTCGCTGTGCTGATGAGTCGCTCAAAGCTATGCAGTATTTCCGACAAATACATGCTTCTCTCCACTGGGACAATCCAATAAACTACCATCAGTCTTGTCCTTAAAAGCTAGAAGCTTCTCTTTATGGAATAAATGTACGTTGGTGCAGCTCGGAGCAATTATGTGTTTTCACTGAGGCATGATACTAATTGTTCGACATCGTGTTTGTTGCCCGGTAAAGCACCTTTTTAGGGGCTTAATTTGATCCCTATTCGGTGGAATGCTGAGTGTGCGTTGGAGACGTTAGCGCAAACAGTTCTTTAAGAGCTACACCAAAAATGAGGCTGGACAAAAGAGAATGAAACTTTGCGTAATCGCGACTTTAAAACTTTCCTGTCCCTAAGGAACTCGGAATGCTTCTACGATGTCGACACAGAAGTGACAAGATTGGGCACGTTTTACAAGCATGTGATCTCTAAGCAGGCAAGAAACATGGAAATGCTTAAATTTAACAATCACTGTGAGACAAAATATGCTAGAATTTATTGCTCCTAAGTGGGTACATAAACCGCGGCATTGATTTAAGATAGAATGACGNTGGAAATGCTTAAATTTAACAATCACTGTGAGACAAAATATGCTAGAATTTATTGCTCCTAAGTGGGTACATAAACCGCGGCATTGATTTAAGATAGAATGACGGGAAGATAGGCCATTGCATTAGCAAAGACGGAATGCATTTCCAGGATTGTATCCATAAGCTGCATTGCATAGCCTAATTGTTTGTCTACACACACTCACACGATTTTACTTTTGACGATTCTGATTTGTCAAATTCACGCATTATTATCTTTTACACTAAATAATGCCTAATGTACTCGGGAAAGACGTCTTTTGATAAAAAAGTCCTGTGGAAGTTACAAGTTCCAGAGAAAGTGTAACCGGCAGCATCTGCATCAATCTACTTACTGATTCCCAAAGCAAATTTGAAAGTCATACTTTGTCATCAAGAACACAAAATTAGCTCAACTTATTAAAAATTAACTGTGACACAGCTTTGTAGTCAAGCGGTCCTAATAAATTAAACGGATTCGATCTGTCTCGCCAGCACTGACCAAATCAAAGGAGTTGGGAATGATCACTGAGATGGATAAAGTATCTTTGAAGGTATTGTGTCGGTCATTTTATCTAGTCTCATTACATTTGTAAAATACAACATATCTATCTGAATTTAGCGACAACGGAAGATAAGCGATCGGAAAGGGATGAGTAACTAGCTCTTGTGTGCGCATGAGTGGACAGGCTTGTTACGTGGTAAGGTTCTCGCCATAGCACTAGAATTTAAAATTTTCCGTCCACCAGCTTCGTCTACGCAAGTAACAATCTCAAAGTGGAGAATGCCTCTATGAAGTTAATGACGTAGCCATGGGTGGATTAATAATATTTTGAAAGTTGAAAACCTATTGTCTTGAGTGTTTTGAGAAGAATGGTATGTGAGCAATTATTTTGGCATTGGCATTGGTCTGCTTACAATGCTCGCGTCATACCCAAGAGCACGACTAATAAAACGGGTCTACTTACACTTTAACAGTAGAATGTTTTGCAAGAAAAGTGGGCATCAAGGTGACCGCATAGTAAGAAGTGTTGCTTGAGCTATAATGGCAACGTCTATCCTTTCACCTGCCAGCTTTGCATGGAGAATTTCGAACGGTATGATCAATAGTGTGGCAGACCTTGTAAGATCTGCCTTTAGTGACGCCGTGTTGGTTAAAATCAAATACTTGCTTTGCTTGAGTCGTCTAGCGTCTTCCCTTCGTTCACTTGGCTCAGTTGCTTTTATAGCTTTTGAAGAATTGTTTGCACCGATTTCCTCGATGCTACCAGGTGCCTAGGAGATTGAGGCCCAGTGGTAATCTTGAACTGCCTCATTTAGAGATGGCTTTGCCAAATTCTGCAGTGGTCCTTATATTATTTTGCTCGATGGGTATGCATCTTTGACTGTGGATGCCTCTAGGGCCTTCTGACTAATACTACGAATCAGGATTTCTAATCTAGGAAAAAACGAAAGCAAGACGGAAAAGAGAGAAGAGGTTTTTTGCAGTTAGCAAGTTTATGCTTCAAATTGGGATTTGTGACCACACTAGAGATCGTTATCACTAATTCAGCACGTAGGCGCGCAAGAGCTCATCTGGTTCACTTCATAATGAAGTAAGTCTTTGTTGTGACTCAGTCTACCAAGAAACACGTATTCAGTTTTAAGGAAAGGATCAGAATTTTAACTGATGGAGGTTCTTTGTTATGTTTTACTTTCAATTAATGCCGGCCTTCACAACGCACTTGAAGCCCACAAATGAGCTGAATAGAATGTATTTCCATCTTGATTTTAGCGAGACGAAATTCATTTTCAGGAACCCATGAAAGCAATACCAGATTACGCACTTCTTGGCATGAAAAACAAGTAAGTAGTGGATGGATGAAGGTGCAGGACAGCTCCAAGGACGAGGGATGGAGTTGAAGGGAGGACGGTCAGGTGTTGATATGGCTGAATTCACTGCATGAGCCCGTATCGACATTGGAACGATAATTTTCATTCCTCTCGTGGCTTCTGTATTTACAAGAGGTCCGCACACGTCGACTACACCCTGTTGGTCACTAACTGACTACAGAACACCTCAAAACAGCTACATAGTTCTCAATGCAAATGTTATAACCACTTCTTTAACTTATCATGGAGGTGAAACACTGACTAATAGTTGTGTGAATTGGATCGGTGTTACTTTTTCACGAGGCAGCACTGCGACATTTAACATTATTGCGCTCTAAGACGGTGGGTCAATGCAGACCGGTCTAGCCATTTTGTAGAATGCAGTGCCATGACATCAAGCGGGAGAAGGTGGTCAACGAAGAATAATAATTTGTGGATGAGGAAAGCATCGAACCTATCTAAAGTTATGGTAGTGAACACAGTTATACTTTGCGTGAGTAGGTGGTAGAGTGGCTGGTGTTGGCGTGTAGTAGGCATTTTCGCCCTAATTGGGAGGGTTAAATCACTCACATGGGAGAAGCACTACAGTGTCGACACGACGAGGACGCTCACGCGTTGGCACTGTTTTGGGTGCCACTGCTACTACTACTAGTACTACTACCCAAGTGTTGTTTTCAATATCCCACAGCTAGACACCACGTTTGATGTCAGAGATTGAGAAACTACAAACTGACAGCGCAACGCATCAAAATATATTTTAACATGGAAGTTGACAAAGATTGTAGTTCGTGATGACTACTTTAACTGTTTCGATTAATCTATGAAGCAAATGTTGCTTTGTCGGTAGCTAGAGTACATGCTGACCCATGCGTGGCGGGATCTCGAGAATGGTGGCAAGATTCACAGCTACAGTACAATGTTTAAGATGAACTGTTAACAGCTTTATTTTGGTCAGAGCATATCAAGGGGAGGTGACGGACACTTTGCGACTGACAGAGACTTCAGCGCAAACGCTTTTATCGCAAGGGTGGAGTGAAAGCTAAGGCTTGTGCCTATGAGTTTGATGCCCAGGTTGTACAGATTGCCGGTACATCTGATTCAACATGTAGTTGTTGCAATCAGCGTGGATCTTGCTTCGTCCTCACATAGCGCAAAGGCCATGAGGAGTGTGTGATAGTCAGAATGTTAAAGACAAGTAACCTTGAATTTTTTAGTGAGTTCAAGGAAATTAATTTCGCTAGGATGTTTGGTTTATACAAATGTGCCTCTTTAAAATGGTTGGAAAATCTGCTGTTTGGCCTATGACAATTGGATTAACTCGCAGTAGAATTTATGCCAAAGAATACAAAATAATTGGCTGCCATTCTTTCCTCCATGCTTCAATAGGGCCATCAAAGAACGTTTTGACAAACGATCAATCTTGAGATGTGGCATAGAGCTACAATGATGATGCCTTGTTCGGGTTGCCTAGAACGTCGGTGTCATTTCAACCTTAAAACCTCCTCATTCTCTCAACACACTCTGTTTCTGCGCTGTCATAAATTGATTGGATTACTTTCCTGTAGTGGCAAGCAGAAAAGGCAAAAAAACATCATGCGGTGGCAAAACTTTGTGTTTGGCGGTCAATAATGCTGCTTACTCCAATCATGGGCATTCCAACTATTGCCTTTCAGTCAACCCTTCATGTATTCATTTTCCTACCAACAAGGCAAATAATCAAAGCGATTATTGAAGTGACCGTCCAGCTTGAAGCACTTGACTAGTTAGAAGAGCTGAGTGCATGCAGCATATTGCGAGGACACGGAGGCATGAAGAGTTAGGTCGCAGAAATGATAGGAGACGGAATCATCAAACCCATCGAAGCCAGCGTGGGTTCCCTGGATTGCTTCAGTTTTACAACGATTCTACAAATCACAAGAGTAGTTTCCGATTGTAGTGGTAGATTTCAGGTCTTCTGCAAAGGATCCTAACTAAGTTTCTCATCCTTTGCTGCTTAGTTGATTTTGCACTGCCATAATAATGGGATGGAACATGCATTCGAGACGTAGAGATGGACAGCGTGGGGTCACTGACATGACTCAAAGGCTGCATAAGTGCCAGCAGTACCGAATCGAAGAGCGGAAATCTAATCAAAACATTGTTGCATTTGACTGGTGAGGAAGGATGGAAGCAATTTTGTGCTTTCTTCAAACGCAATTAAAATTCATCTTTTAACTCTTATAAATGCCAGGCAAAATTTCTGCCTGATGAGGTTATAGAAAGCTAATTCTGCCCTAGAATCCTGCGTTAATGCTTTTGTTTACTTAACCTCTACTCTAAGCTTCGGGTTTGCATACAAGAGAGGCATGGAATAAAAGCACAAGGACCTTAGGACATCTTTNATACAAGAGAGGCATGGAATGAAAGCGCAAGGACCTTAGGACATCGTTGCAAATGTGTCAATGATTGAACACACACCACACATCCGCTGGCAGCAAGAGGGGACCAAAAGTTATGTGTAGTGATTTTACACAGTAACCTTCGGTCAACTTGCGTCTTTGCGACTCAGTTTGATTTTGAAAATAGCAGTAGCACATTGGAGAGTGTTCTCTAAAACTTGATGGAACCAAGTCGACCATCAGTCAAGAAATTACCAGCATCACCCATACACTTTTAATCACGAAGCAAAAGTAAATCAGTTCATTTGAAACAACAGTGATGCATGATGACTTAAGTGCAGCTTGCGCCAATGCGTGTAAGACTTCCACGCAGAAAATTTGACCTTGTTTCATCGATAAATGCCATCAGCACACAGGGTTTCACTTGGAGGAGTTACACACCTCTACTTTGATCACTGCCTCCAAATGCACTGATATTAGACACGCGTCATCCTATCGCTTTGTAGACAGCCACAACACTCTTCTGGTAGTTTGATGGCATTATTTGAAATGCACGCGTTACCAGTAAGCGCACTCTTTGATCATCCCAATGTGATGTGAGGGTGGAATATGTGCTGTCCAATCGCAGAAGCTCTGGAGGCCACCAGCAAGGTCTGCAGTCAATGCTGGCTAGTTTAAGCACAAAAGCGCAGAATTGAGTGCCCACACAAGCAAGCTGAAGAGTTGGAAGGCAATTTTAAGCGTCACATTTAAGCACAGGCAAAGCACACGATTGGATATCAGTTAGTGCAGGTCTACTCACCACGCGTGCATTGCAACCAATCGCTGGGTTGCCTCAAGGTCGCCCAAGGCCTATCAACGCACGCCACATTTACGTTCATTCGCTCGTTCACACGCATCTCGTGCTAAACGTAAGAAGCACTTTGCTGCGCTTTTACAGCCTAATTCCTATTTCTAAAATACTTAATGACGATGCACCAGGTGTTAACGCTGCAAAAAGTTCCTCCTACCTCGTTCTCAAAAAATTCACGCACCAGGAGACGGTTTTCTTGGAGTGCCAGTAGATGCAATCGTGCAGTATTCCCTGCAGAGATTGCAGGTTTGCCTGTGTATGCATAATTGATGGCAGCCTCGACAATGCTGAAAGAAGTTGAATGAAGGAAGTGATATGCGCGTACTCTGTAGAAAACCGTTTCAAGTGGATTGCCATTCTATCCTGCTTGGAGGTTAGTATCCCCATTATGAGTGGAAATGTGGCTGACAGAACCAGTCGATGTGCCTCGACACTTTTCCCATCCTTTGTCTAGAAGTTGGAACATAAGACCCATGTTCGTCATCTCACAGTATTTCGTAGATCAATGAGCTTGCCCTGTTCACGGAAGATGTCAAATCTGTGAATAAGTAAAGAGTCTGCCTTCTCATCCGAATACACCACCGTCTCCATTTGTCGCTAAGGAATTGGGTTGTAAAAGCGCAGCAAATGCTTATTGCGTTTGGCACGAGATGCGTGTAAATGAACGCAAATGCGGCGTGCGTTGATTGGCCTCGGGTGACCTTGAGGTAACCGCGAGATTGGATGTAATGCACAATTGGTGAGTAAACCTGTTCTAACTGATATCCGATTGTGTGCTTTGCTTACGCGGGTACCCAAGTCTGCGCTTTTGTGCTTAAACTAGCCAGCATTGACTACAGACCTCGCTGATGGCCTCCAGAGCTCCTGCACTTGGGCAGTATGTATTCTGCCCTCCCATTATGCTCACCTTCGACTTCAGTGAAGACCTGCGAAGTGCAGTGGCGAAAGCGGAAAATGACTGCAAGCCTGAATGATCCTTGCTTCTTAATGACGAAGCTTGACGCGATGTGATGTGGGCATATGCTGTGACTGGGATGATTCTTGACAACCTTAACAGGAGGATTAGAAATGGCCTTAGAAAATTGACCCTGTGGTGCATCCGAAACTGCTTGTTGCAAAGATGCTTGCATGAAGACGTTCATTTGGTGGACCCTTGATACAGGCTTAAATGATGTAAACCAATAATTAAAATTATCCCTCTGAGGAACCAACTATTATAAGCATGGTTTGTTAATGCTTCGCTAATGAAAATTTCTCAACTTCCCCTTTCCATTTACCCATCTCAAATGTCTCCATGCGGTTTTTTGTAAAATGTATGCGAATATTGCTTACAATTATCAATAAATTCTCTTCATTAGCAGTCTGCTTTATCTACTCGGGTCGAAGGCATCAGGACTTCCTCTCTTTCAAAAAATCGCTAATAAGTATATGTTGACATTGTTTTTGATTTGCAGTTGCTTTCAACGTGTCGACGCTTTTAAAAATTAATCCGATTCTGCAATCACTCAGGTCATTGTCGGAGATAAAATGTTCCTGTTAGGTGCTTTTGCCACCAAGTCCGTTTTATGTTATGAGTTGCCACAAACAAGGCCTTTCAGAGGTAATTGATCTTCCATGCCCAAAAGTCGTTCACGCTGCATATCACCAATGATCATTGATGCGAACAATGTCAGGAGTCTCCTTTTTGCTGTGGTCCTCTTTAGTGACTGTCTCATAGCATTTGCAGTGGTAACCATCCGCGTAGGCTTCGTTCCACTTGCTGCCTCTCCTTCTTCCTCCTCACCCCTAGAGTTCTGCTGGATTACGCTCGATGAGTACTCAAAATATCACGCATATAGATATGAAGACATTCTCATAGAGGCGTGCGGTGACTGTTCCGCCCTGTAATGAACTTCGTCAACAGTTGAGGTAGGGTCCAGCTAGTATCGTGCATGTGTGATGACCACGTTATCTCAAGTAAAGCACTTAGAGTCAAGAATAGGGAAGACATGCTGCTCGGGTAGAATGGACACATTAGACAAACAGAAGGGATTGCGACCAGCTCCTTCGACGAGGACAATATAGTCAAGCAGGTCCCATCAACCGGAACTGAGAGTTGAATAAACAGCAACTGTAGCATATGAGAGATTTCCAAAATGCATAATCTACTAACTTGTAAAAGCACGTCGCCTGTGCAATGATACGGAGGCTCGATGTTAACAATGGCAATTGCTTTGAAAGAATACAATACACAAATCCCTCGAAGTAGGCAAACACTGGCCGATGTATGACAAGTTATAGGCACATTATGGCAAGCAAACTCTAGTCGTTGACTTTCATCGCACAAAGAACAGAGCAATGTGGTGGGGCTATATTGAAGCAAAGATGTCAATACGAGAAGGCAATCGAACCGCTTTTCAGTCAATTTTCAGTCTCTATCAAGGTCAATTTCACTTGGACAGAATTCGGTGCAAACAATGGCTTAAAAAAACGGGATCCAAGGGGTGAGAAAATGGACGTACTTTACCGACCCCAAGCTCCGACTCCATCACTTCGAGGATAGTAGAGTGCTACTGCGTCACCACTTCCACCGTCATTTCGTGCTCATACGCGAAGAAAGATGAAAATGCTACATGCACTGACCCTAGACTCTCTTCCCTCCACATAAAACGCAATCTTCTCAGCCTTTTAGCCCAAAACAATCCACAAAGTGGTGAGCATCTATTGAAAGTGCAGTCGACTTCCTATTAACCCTCCATGATCTCCTGATGAGCTTGACGCGCGTTCAGTGTCTGTGGCTACATTGTCCACAGATGGAACGAACTCATCTATGAAGCTAAGAGACTAAGCAACTGCATCGGAGTCGACGGGGTTAGTAGTGCCTTTGCATGCCTAGAACAAATCAACCTCTGCCAGCCTCAAAAATGTTGACACCTCTACACTGCAGTTCATCACAGGTTCGAAGAAAGCATAGTCTTCTAGGCATAGAATGGTGCGCACTCCAGACCTGCAAGTGGTGAGCTTGGGAGAAAATGGTGATAAAATTTTGGATCGCCTAGCAATCGCAGCAGCACAAGCTATTACCCGTCATAAGCTATTTCCCCAGTCAGCCACTCGCCCAGTCAACCACCCTACACGGATGCTCAGCCACCATCACGACAGCCACTTCCATGCTGGCCTGGGAGTAAACAAGCTGTCGCATTGCTGCTAGTTGTTTTTCACACATCAATCTCGAAGTAGATTGGCCGAAAGCGATGTGTAATTACTTGATGCTTAAAATAGGGAGTCCTCCCAAACGCTATGTCCTTTGGCATCACCAAAACCAAACAGTTTAGTCCAGTTAATTACATACGCTGCGTTTTGCCACCGTCTGCTACAACTTTTCAAATGCTATGGGAAAATGTTTCAAGAAAATCTGGCTTTCACTTCAGCTTTACAACCGTGTTACATCCCGACCGCCTTCAACCAAAAGTAGCAGAAATCAAGGCGGAAACAACAAAGCATCACATAGCCATTGATGGATGCGCTTTACGTGCCATAACGGGTTCCATCAGCAAATGTGCAAACTTTCCCGACCATCCGATGCATTACCAAGCATCCCACAATTGGTTACACCAAAAGTGCAGATGACAAACGAAGAAATGTTGTTTGACCTTAACTATTCAAAATGACCATAGGCATTTAAAGCGAAAAAATAGTTTACACAAGGTTGATAAATTTTTGTAGCAGGTTATATCACAACCGCGGCATGAAATCGGAACCGGTGCAACTCCAAGTGATCACTTGAGAACTAAGAATTCTAAACAATGTCAGTCACTCGGTTTGGTTGCCCAAACACGAGTTCGTTGTGCAATACAACCCCCATTTTTGACAATTTAACAGCAGTTCTGATAACTTATAATCTTGGTCAACAAGGCTTACTAATTTGTGGAAGGGTAACCTAAGAGGAAAATGATCTTTCGGATGCCTCACAGACGCTGTGACGCAGCACCAGCAAAGGGAAACCTGAAGCTGCATCGAAGCATGTTCAGCCAACTTGAATAAATGAGGAAAACCCAATGTTTAAACTGAATATAAAATGACTACCGATTGGCCAAGGGAGGTCAAATTTAATTCGATCAATGTATGTCATAGCAAATAGAAGCTTACAAATCAGACAAAGCAAGAGTCTCAAACTCCCTTCCCTCCCCTCCTGCAAGGCATCGACGAGCAGCAAGAATCACATGTGCCCCAGGTTTCGTAACCTTTAGAGCCTGTGCAACCACATGCATCACCTCACCGATAGGCAACGGGGAAGCAGCAATGGTGGCAGAACCATCAGCTGTAGCGATTTCCCTCTCAGGTGCAGCAAAAACTACAACCATTTCAGTGGTAGCCTTGACCCATCACTCATTAATTGCGTCGTGAATCCGCGCCACTTAAAACAAAAAAGATTGTACAAAAGTGGCAATTTAGCGGGTGAGAGTTATCACTACAAGGAAATTGATAAACTAGACGCACAGTGGGAGAGAAGTTGTCAAAGACACGCTGGCTGTGAACCATTGTACTTCGTCTGCGTTAATGCTGAGTGCGATAGAGGCGAAGGAGACCAAACTGTCNCCTCCTGCAAGGCATCGACGAGCAGCAAGAACCACATGTGCCCCAGGTTTAGTAACCTTTAAAGCCTGTGCAACCACATGCATCACCTCACCGATAGGCGACAGGGAAGCAGCAATAGTGGCAGAACCATCAGCTGTAGCGATTTCCCTCTCAGGTGCAGCAAAAACTACAACCATTTCAGTGGTAGCCTTGACCCATCACTCATTAATTGCGTCGTGAATCCGCGCCACTTAAAACAAAAAAGATTGTACAAAAGTGGCAATTTAGCGGGTGAGAGTTATCACTACAAGGAAATTGATAAACTAGACGCACAGTGGGAGAGAAGTTGTCAAAGACACGCTGGCTGTGAACCATTGTACTTCGTCTGCGTTAATGCTGAGTGCGATAGAGGCGAGAGACTGAACTGTTGAGGAGACCGTCAGCGATCTCCGGGTTCGTGCTCGCGACAACAGTGCTGCAGAGGCTGGAGGTGGTAGAGGGATGTGGGTTCAACAATGCGGTGCCAATCACTGCCCTTGCCGCATCGCACTCCTTGTCAGCAAGAAAAGTTGGGCCATAGCTAAGTGAAAATGAATGGCTAATGGAGGCGTTATAAGGGGGAAAGTGAGCAGATAATATTTCACCATGACGTAACACAGAGTGGTCGCAAAATCAAAAGCAAGGACAACAACCAAAAAAACCAGCCAAAGATAATCATTTGCACGTTATGCACCATCAGGGAATCAACATCTGTCTAAAGCAGTAATCGATTCACTTCCCTACTTCTCCACGATTTTCACAAGGCAGAGAGCATCCGAGTGTTGACATTGGAGTGTAGTAGCCTCGAATAAAGGTGAGTCAAACCAACAGCCCTGCACTTGATAAACGACAGTCGCGAAACTGCCAGTGGAGTAATACTGGCAGTTTTCGAAATGGTATTGATTGACATGCAGCCTAATTTCATTCCACTTCTCCTCGTTCATCGCAGCGATTCAACTGTTATGCTGATGGCGCTGAAAAATGTCATTCTTGCGATTTGTCAATTACCTGGTCACGCGTTAATTCTTTGTGGTTGAATGCCACATTGCCTTGCCACAATGCTCTATTCAGTGCGTTTTAACATGGAGAAAATCTTGTCTGCGCTAATGCACTACTTTCCCAAGGGGGGAAACTATTTGCGTACCAAAAACACTAGAAGATTTATCATCAGTGACATTTTGCTGTTGTTTACCAAAATGACAAATCCACTTTGAAGCAAGTCGCAAATACAAGATGTTGCAGCTCACAGTTTGCAAATGCGACTTTGTACTGCACATCATTGCTCATGAATGCCACCTGATTTGCAGTTGGTTCCTTCTGCCACCACTACTACTGATTACTTGGTAGTAGTGATAGGGCCATCGTGATCCGATGCATGTTCAGCTGCTGTGATCACAGAGAAAACGACCCTTTTACAATTGACACAAGGAGACACACTGCCGTAAATTGGCGCCTTTTGATGAATAAAGCAAAAGAGAGCAAATTCATTGAAGTCATAGCAGGTCGTTGATATTCAGATCCTGCTTGCCCAAATCGCTCTAAAATTCTAGCTAAGTTAAGTCTTGCTAGCAGGGAAATGATTGCCCTCCTCACCAAATAACGAAGAAAAAAATATTTACAAGCTATGGCAGGCAGGAAACCTTGCTTCCAACATTAGCTCTAGCCCATACCATCCCGTGCAGACATGCTNAGTGACATTTTGCTGTTGTTTACCAAAATGACAAATCCACTTTGAAGCAAGTCGCAAATACAAGATGTTGCAGCTCACAGTTTGCAAATGCGACTTTGTACTGCACATCATTGCTCATGAATGCCACCTGATTTGCAGTTGGTTCCTTCTGCCACCACTACTACTGATTACTTGGTAGTAGTGATAGGGCCATCGTGATCCGATGCATGTTCAGCTGCTGTGATCACAGAGAAAACGACCCTTTTACAATTGACACAAGGAGACACACTGCCGTAAATTGGCGCCTTTTGATGAATAAAGCAAAAGAGAGCAAATTCATTGAAGTCATAGCAGGTCGTTGATATTCAGATCCTGCTTGCCCAAATCGCTCTAAAATTCTAGCTAAGTTAAGTCTTGCTAGCAGGGAAATGATTGCCCTCCTCACCAAATAACGAAGAAAAAAATATTTACAAGCTATGGCAGGCAGGAAACCTTGCTTCCAACATTAGCTCTAGCCCATACCATCCCGTGCAGACATGCTTTGAATGTCAGATATGCCCAAGTTTCCACTAGGTCCACGCTCTACATATTAAAATTGAAACCAGACTATTTTGCAAGTCATCCATACATAATGCACACCTCAAATGTGCAAAGGAGCAAATGGTTCGAGGAAACCATTTATGAGGATGCCTACCATCTCGCGCCCGTCTGATCGGTTTGTGGTACCAGTGAAGTGAACTCAGCATGCTCTGCGCAATGAGTAGCCGAGAGGACTATGCAATCCTCCGCAATCGTGTATCATGCTTCAATAAAGCATCGGTACTTTTGGAAACGATGAGTGGGTGAATAGGGAATAGTCAACCAAAAATCGCACTACGAAATGAGGAACAGAATGTGAATTTGAGAATCAAAGTTAATGGTGGAAATAATACAGGCATGGGCCAAACTTTCCTGCTTATGAGCGAGATAACTGGGGAGCACTCCTGCAAATCCATAAGATCCCATTCCATTATTATGGACCCGCAGTCCTTGGCTAGAACCTAAAACTTTAGATGTCTTGGAGACAGACACGCACACGGTGGATTCAATGGATTACATTCAACGAACTCTTAAACTGTCGCTCATACACACCTGAGAATAATCTCGATGAAGAGTGCGGTGACTATTCCGCCCTCTAATGAACCTCGTCAACAGTTGAGGTCGGGACTAGCTAGTATCATGCATGTGTGATGACCGGAATTTCTCTCCCAAACCTCCAATCACACAAACACTGCGTGCCATTCGTACAGGTTCGATGTGAGCAACTGAAATGAATACCCAAGAAATAAATTTCGCCTCTATGCTTGCAAATGTTACATGTCAGTCGATCGGTCAACCAATCAACCAGCCAGTTTCGACACGCACTAATTCACTCCTTTCCATGTGCGTGTGACCACAAGGCACTGAAACATCATCAGCTGTTTGGTTGCAACCCACCATTTGAGGTGCAAACAGGGAGTTACGTCAAGGAGCTACGTCAAATGACCTAATCCAACTATTTCCACCGATCACGACTATTCAGCCATACCTTTCCTGTAAACACTATGCCAAAAGAGACATCTGACGTTCGAGGTGTTCACTGGAAGGGGTGGATCGTTCAGTCTGTGAGTAACACCTCCCACTCGCCTTGACTCCACTGACCACAACTTTTCCACACGATTTGAAGGGGAGCACACTATTCTGAAAGGGTGAAATCGTGTGGAGGTGCTACTGATTTGTTTCGAGTAGTACTTGTGTGAGCTGCTCACTGCTGCACGATCGATGGAGCTTGCCCCCAGCCAGCGCGAAGGTGCAGAAAGTTTCCAGATTTCTTTCATTGTGTCCAAAATGGGAATGGGGCTATTGACAAAGCGAGTTTTTCCCAACTTGCCTCCATCAAGGGTCATGAAATTCGCAACCGTCCAGTTCAACTCCCCATTACGGCAAAAAGACCCCTCACCAATCACTTAAACACTTAATGAAGAGGAGTAAAAGTTGACTGCGACTCGACCATTGCCATTAATAAGAGATTCAGCATATCAGGATAGTGCGAAATCGAAACGCGTTCGCACCTCAGGGGCCACGAGCCTCATCAAACACGGGAATCGCAAACACCGACAGCTCTTTATCCGCGTGGTGCATTCAAACAAACGGCTTATGAAAAGCGATTTTGAGTTCGTGTAAATTGCTATGTCCGTAAAAACCTATGGCCAGTAAAACGCTCAAAAACGGGAAAAAATGCTCCGCAAAACAAGTTGACATAACTAACATTTTTGATAATGAGGGTCAGTTATTGGTGGCATAAATGTGTTGCATTTGCATTAGTCAAGCAAATACTTGCGAAGAACTTTTAGGACGCGCATTTCGGGGTACTTCTTCGATGGACTAAATGTGATTTCGTCATATTAGGTTATGCAGGATTGACGAATCATTCATTGAATAAAGTTGGTTATCTCAAGTAAATCACATGGAGTTTAAGACTAAGGAAGAAATAGCGCTCGGGCGGAACAAACATACTAGGCAAACAGAAAGAAAAGGGATGATGATTGGCTCACACAGCATTACTTCACCCATCCCAATTTCAACAGGTTTACCACTCTACTGCCATCGAAAACATGTCCACAAAGAAATAGATGC
>LWMK02000128.1:87499-118143 GCA_001693075.2 Taenia saginata
GTGCTTCTCGCAGCACTGATTACGTTGTGATGGCTGACACGGGAGGCGGACGAAGGGGAGCGTCGGGGACGACGCTCGACAGAAGAGAGGGGCTGTGTAATACTTTGTTTGTTTGAACTGCAGGTTTCGGTCACTTGGGTGGCCATATTGTACTGAGCCGGTTGGTCGGCCTTTGGGCCGTGCCAACAGCCCCCAAGTCCTCTGTTTCCAGAATACACGAATTCTACCCCCAGCATTTTGCCTTCTTTTACCTTAAAGGGAGTCTCGGGACGCTACGCGCAGTTCTTCTTACTGGGCTAAATAATTTGCACTAACCATAAGCTACCTAGCCTTAACCACTCGTAGCCGTCATTACAAGCAAAAAGCGCATTGCAACAGAGTCTAAAAAACGAATGAAGAAAAGTAATTTTTCTTCTTCCAGTAGCGCTGCTAGAATATATGCAGGATCAACTATAGCAATGATTGTGCTTTTTCGCAACAAACTAATTATAGGAACATTGAAAAATTGAAGGTTGTAATCAGTCGTGCAAGGCAAAGCTGGTATCTTTTGTGCAAATGTTCCACTTGCGTTTGAATGCGTTGCTAAACTCAATATTATCACGGCTCGGTGTACGAGTGCGTTGCAGTTTGTATATGGCCTTTTGCTGCAAAACTATTTGTTCCCATCGCATTTATCGTGTGAAAGAGTTAGTCGCTTTAGGAAATTGATGTCTTCTTTGCTTTGAGTTGTTTGCTGTCCTTGTGGCAATGAATTTTGATTATTGGCTGCAGGGTGTTTTAGAAAGTTTTATGACCTTTTGAGTTTTTCTGTTCATTTTCAATACCGTTCCGGAGTCGCTTGTTTTTACGCATGCGCACTCATTCATGTTGTTCTATGTGGCCGCCTTCCCCAAGTTAAGCACGAAAAAAGTTGAAGTTACCGTTGAAGTTCATATGTTTTAGAAAGCAGCGTAAAATGGCATTAATTTTTATGCTGCACAATGGTTCAGGAGATTGATTAGTATTATTCAGGCAGTGCTTTGAGTGGCTTTTTATTTACTAGTAATTGTTTTCGGAAACTGTGGGCTAATTTGTCGCATGCAGTTAAAAATGCACCCAGCATTTGGCTTTTCTTCTTGTTGGAGACGTTGCAAACCCTGAATTCGACAGAAGTTTGCCTTTTTCGGTGGGGCGTTTGTTATAAACGCGGAGGCATTATCGACTAAAACTAAATGCGGATTCCGCTTTTGCCATTGCTCTGGACGCTGCTGAGGTGAGAATGCATCTTATTTTACGAATTTTTATCACACTTTTTTAAACGAAAATGTTTTTACTGCACGTGGTTTTGAACAGCATTTTGCTTTTGCCCTCAATCACCAAATCTTTTTTCGANCGCTGCTGAGGTGAGAATGCATCTTATTTTACTAATTGTTATCACACTTTTTTAAACGGAAATGTTTTTACTACACGCGGTTCTGAACGGCATTTTGCTTTTGCCCTCAATCACCAAATCTTTTTGCGATTAGTGCATGGCAAGAGCTGGATTGTCCAAGTTGTTATAGTACTCATTCGGTAGATTAGATCGCACTTGTTGGACACTTCGCATTCCAATTGCTCATTAACTTCTATTTCACTGGTTGAGGCCCTAGTCTTTATTATGGCGACCTTTTCTTAACGCAGCGTGTGTGAGATCTGAGTAGTCACTTAACACGAAAGGCCCCAGTGGACTATCATGCATTAGAGTTAGGTAACCTGGGTTCCCATGTGCAACGTGAATTGGGTTCGTTTCAATGGGACTTTGATGGGATAATTTGAAACAGGTTGTAGGCACTGCACTTCTAAAACTGAAACTTGTTCCATTGTTAGCCGCGCCATGCTTAGCGCTTTGGTAAAAATAAGGTGGATTTGACGGGTGTGTATATTTGTGAAACCTTTATTTTCTTTATCATAGATTGTTTGAGGGCGATTTCTAAATGTTTGGTGAAATTCAACAGGCCTTGACGAAGTAGGATATGCTGTAAGGGGTGAGCAGACATGGGGAGGGAAACAGATTGAAAGTGCAACGCGAGGGAGAATGAAGAGTCAACTGGTAAGATGCTTTGTTATCAGACAAATTGTTGAATAAATTCAATCAAATTTTCCCTCACCTGTTCTTTGCAGCTTACCCCATGTTTAATTCCGTGCTTTTGGTTTAGTTAGTTATTTTGTTTATTTTGGAACGGTAGGTGAGGAGCATAGTGCCAATGTGGCGCAAGAAGTTGGGTTGTCAAATGCTCGTGCTGTAATTGGTAGTAGGTGGGTGCGCCAGTGGATTTTTGTCTGTTCGGTCGGAAGTGCAGTCCTGAGGTGGTTGCCTAGACGGGATTTGAATTTTTCGCACTTGTAAGTTAAGGCCATTGATAGCAGACAACGTGACTTCAATTTTTTAGCGCCATTATTTGACGGAGGTCACTGGTAAATTGCACCTCCCACGGTATGGAACGGGCGTGAGAAGTCTGCTAGGGTGAATAGCTGTTGGTGCTTGTCTGTTTCCAGGGGAAAATGGATCGCCACCTCCACTATCGAGTTGCTTCGGTGGTAGCATGTGGATGGCATTGCGGTGTCCCAGAGGTGTTGGATTTATCGGCGTGCAATAATGTAATTGCATGGAAGTGAAGTAGTCGGTGCTCGTTATTTACCGCCTGGGGGTTGGCGAAGAGTGTACGGTCGGTGTAAGGCAGAACATCAGGGTTGCCGCATGCATGTGATGCGGGTGGTGACTGGATGTGCCAGTGGACTCTCTACGATTAGCTGTTTATGGTGTTGACTGTCTAGTTGAGAGTAGGCTTTAGACTGTTCTTTGGCCAAAGATTGAATATTTTGTAGACAGCCAGCTCTTGATGTGATCATGTTTGTGATGCGATGGGATATCGGTAGGTGGGAAGGCGGTTTGCGCTGCAGTAAATCGCAAGCGTATTTATTTCTGCTCACTGATCATGGAGAGTGGGGTGAACCCTGTCTGCATTGACTACGCTACTGCTGCTCATCCTTCTGTGGCCCTCGAGTGCTGATGCTCTACCACTCCAATGGGATGTGTAGACGAGATCCCGTCTAATAGCACATTGGCTTGTTTCGTCAGTGTCGCGTGGTGTTATATTTGATCTTTCATGTGTTGCAATAGTTTGATTTTTGTTGCGCTCCTGTTGACCTTGATGGTGTGTCTATTGACTTGACGAGGTTGTGGGGTGATGGATGATGATGGCGAGCAGTCTCACTAATACTTACATACTAATACTCGCTCTGCTGCCACTAAAACCTTCAATGCCGGTTATGAGTCGCTTTTTGACGACATTGCAGACTCACGGGACTGCCAACAGCACCAATCTTCATCGTCGATGGCAATGGGAAGGGAGAATGTGGATGTAGAAGTCGACCCATGGGAAGCCACAGAGACTGTGCTAAGCACCTTTGAACTCGTCGTCGTCGGCAGCTGCGGTGTTGCAATCATTTGACTAATGAATTTTCCTGAAAGTTCATTTGCTCAATGTGGGCTTTTTATTCATCTAAAACGGAAGGGTATGGCTTTGTGCTTGGAGTGGAGTGCGATTGGCATGCGAGAGCGAAACAAGAGTGAACCTGGAACTTGGTGAGCATATTGCATAAATTGAGTCGCTCGTTCATTTTTAAAATCTGAGATGTTCAGATATCGTCGCCCTTACTACTATGGTATGGGGTGATGCCGATATGAAGTGGTTGTGGAGTAATTGGAAGTGTAGTTATGATGCTTTGATATGTAAGCATGATCCTCTGTACGATTCATTACCATGCTGAATGATCGCTCGCCTAATGTTGAAGGCTTAGGAAGCGAGTTACCGACCCGTATCCAGAGGCATTTTTGATGACGCCTACATGTGGGTGTTGCAGTGGGTGGGATGGCCTATTTCCTGATTGTGATTACTAAGAGGAAAGGAAAACGCCTAACGACTCCATGCTCTACTTACTTCCGCAGATTCCAACCCACACGACTTAGGTCACATGAAATTGTGCGATTTTGGGATTCTCGTGTATGCATGTGAATGTGTTAATGATCATCAGCCAGTTGATGGTACTGGGTGTATTTCCGGTGCCTGAGACAAGTAGTTGGGCTTGTCTTTGCATGCTCGCAACCCGACAATGTATTTTAGACCCATAGCCACACCGAAGCTTGATCATTGCTGCTATAGTTGTCGTAATGCCGCACCATTGTCTGGAGTTTGACTTTTCGTTTTTGGGCCAATATTTCCTCTACTAGTCATGGACACGCGGACACACGGAATTAGCTCACACTATGGGAGATGAAGAGACTAATGATGCAGTGCCCTTACCGAGGAGAGCGGGAAACACGGCTCTGGACAAGGCGAAGTGGACCATGTTATGTGTCACTAGCTTGTTGAGTGACGGATTTTTGTGATGGGACCACTTAATTACACAGTCGTTGTACCTTTGCTGTGTGGTATGCCAAATACCCGTCAATGTATTCTGTCCGAGTATGGTGGCTTCTTTCGCCTCCGGGGAGGAAAAAAGCTGAGAAGACTGTAGTACGTATGTATGAATTGTTGATGCAGATAATCTATTGCAGATCGAAGCTCTGTTAGCCACAGCCTATTTGTGTGACTATGTGACAGGCGTGACATACTTTGCTTCAGGAGGTGTGGAAATGTTTTTACGTAGGTGGGTCGCGGTTAGTTTTTGGCAGCACAGGCAATGTGTGCATTTTGAAGTGAACTCCCTGCTGGTGGAGGTGTCATGAATTTTAAAATGTGGTGTGCTGTCACCTAGGCTTGAGAAGGGCTTTGGAAGGTGCAGAATGTGTACTTGGTGGGTGGTTGGGTGGGTGACAGGGTGTAAGGAGGAAGGTGTTTGTGGAAAGAAGACAAGATGTCTCCAACCACTTTCCATACGGACGTGTATGCCAAATAGGTGGGAAGAGCAAGAAGGCTGCACACTGCTTGATTAGTCTCGTAACACTATCTCCTCTGCGCTGCAGCTCTAGGTGCTGTTGTGATGCCATTTTAGCACGAGTCGCCGTTAAGCAGACGTGGTAGTTAGTATCACCATTGGGCAACTGTGTGGAGTTGAATGATGGGTTGCAAGAAATGGCTAGGTGGGATGGAAACTGTGGCAGAAGATCTTGTTGTCGATTGTTTTTTGATAACATCTGTTGGCATTCGTGCAGCACTTTGTATCTTCTGCCTTTGTCCAAAGACATTTTAGTCTGCTGACTCTTCCACTACCTTGTTGGCACGGCACTAAAACTTCCATCCAGTTGTCAACAGTGGTCTTTAAACAAGGCAAGGTTGAAAGATCCGCATTGTGCTATAGATATATGACGAAATTGCCAACGTAGAAATAACATGAAACGCTTTTCCATTGGGTCAGATTATTTAGGAAGAATGTAAGGCGGAGGCACCAGCTACAAGAGTCATGATTGCTTTTGGAGCCCAAAGTCTGTAGTTTTAGGTCTAACAAGCATTTTGCTTATCAAATTTGGTTTCCAAAGCTGTGTGTAGCTGAGTTTTGGGAAATTACTCCTGAAACAATTACATAGCGTTGCATTGCAGTATGATTTAAGGACATGCAACTGTGGGCTACGAGGAATCAGAGCAAATTTATTCGTTTAGACGACTTAGGAATGACTGAATTTTATTTCGTATTGCCTCAGCGGAGAATTTTGCCTCATGAGGCGAGGACGATGGCGACCTTGATGGGTCGCAATGGTAAAGGAAGGGTAGTTAGTAAAAAGGATACATAACTGTAGACGATTCTTCCATTTCTACTACCGCTGCTATGCGAATGTTGGATATTTCTGCACACCTTTATTACAGGTCTGGATGGACGTGCGGTGACCCAGCCGAGGCATTTACGACGAGTGTATCTCATACTCAGGAGAGCGACCACGTTCGTCCACAACCAGGTTCAAATTGTCTTCCCGCCATTCGCCCACAAAGGACAATTGAAGAACATAAGTATTACACATGCTTATGAACTGATGTCCTCTGCTGATCGCAAACATGTCTATTGAAATCCTCATGCTTGCACGCTCTAATTCGGTATTTTGGATTGACTTACGTTTTTTTCAGCAGCTAAGGGCGACTCGGTCGTGTCTGTCTACATTTCATGAATTACAGGTTCTTTGCTTTACTAATAATTTTAACTTGANACATGTTCTTTGCTTTACTAATAATTCTAACTTAAGAAAGAAGCACAGAAGACTTGTTGCTGTGTTTGTGCCCTCTCCTCTCAGACACGGGGAGTGCTTCGTTGCAATGCCATTTCTTTTGCTCGAACTGGATGATTGATNGGTATTTTGGATTGACTTACGTTTTTTTTTCAGCAGCTAAGGGCAACTCGGTCGTGTCTGTCTACATTTCATGAATTACATGTTCTTTGCTTTACTAATAATTCTAACTTAAGAAAGAAGCACAGAAGACTTGTTGCTGTGTTTGTGCCCTCTCCTCTCAGACACGGGGAGTGCTTCGTTGCAATGCCATTTCTTTTGCTCGAACTGGATGATTGATGCGTGTGAGAAGACCGCAGGACGAATTGTCGGTGAAGCCTTCATAATGAATAATCATCATCATGTAATGAAGCAGGTTGAAGTGGTACTGCCAACTGAATGCACATGATGATTTTGGCAACCACCGCAATGGAAAAATATTGTCTGTGCAACTGTACTAGGACTTCTGCCCTAATCAAAGGCTTCAAATTAAGCTTTCTTTCATGTACTTCAAAGTGTTTTAATCCCACGCCAGGAAAGTGCATCCGCAAATGATACAGACGCTCTGCCTAACAGATTGGCCGCAGCACAAACAGACGATGGTGTAATGTGGGCCACATTCTCAAGCGAACTCACTAAATATAATCTGTTTAATCCACGGACAAAGCAGAAACTGACAAAGCTTCTTCTAGCGGATGCAGTTGCAGAATATCATTAAGGCGTCGATCTCTTAAGTGATTATTTGCATTGGAGACGTTGGCCCAAACAGTTCTTTTAGAGCTACAAAAGAAAATGTTTTTAAAACCTTCCTGCCTCTAAGGAAGTCGGAATACTTTCACGCTGCCGACACAGAAGTTACAAGACCGAGTAATTTTTACAAGTATGCGGCCTCTAAGCAAGCAGGTGGCATGGGAAAGCTCACCGTGAGAAAATGTATGTGAAAATTAATTACTCCTATGTGGGTACATAAACCGCGGCCGAGCGGTCATAATAAATTAAGCCGATTTGATCCTATCTTGCCAAAACTGACCAAAGCTAAGAAGTGGAAAAGCCCACTGGGATGGACAAAATTGCTTTGAAAGTGTTGCATCGGTCATTTCATCTAAGCTCATTATTTTTGCAAAACACAACAAACCTTTCTAAATTAAACGATAGCAAAAGATAACCCATCGGCAGAGATAAAAGTGATCAGCTCTTGTGTGCGCATGCGTGGACAGGCCTGTCACGTGGGAAGGTTATCGTCATAGCACTAGGATTTAAAGGTTGCACTTCATCATCTTCGTCCACGCAAGTAGCAGTTTCAAAATGGCCAATCTCCTTATGCAATCAACGACATAACCACGGGTGGATCAATAATTTATTGACGACTGAAAATCTATTGTCTTGAGTGTTTTGCAAAGAATAGTATATACACAATTATTTCAGTATTGCCATTGGTCTGCTTACAATGTCCGCGTCATACCCAAGAGCAACGACTAATAAAGCGGCTCTACTTACACTCCAACAGTAGAATGTTTTGTAAGTGGGCATCAAAATGACCGCATAGTAAGTGTTGCATGAACGATGAGGGCAACATATACCCCTTCACCCGCCAAATTTGCAAAAACCGCTTCTAGTCATGCAGTGTTGGCTAAAATCATATATTTGTTTTGTTTCAGTCGTCTAGGATCTTCCCCTTGTCCAATCGACTTAGTTGCTATTATCACTTTTCAAGAATTACTTGTGCAAACGCTCTCGATGCCGCAAGGCACTTAGGAGATTGAGGCCTAAAGGCATGTTTGAACTGCATCATTCAAAGATAGTTTTATCAAATTCTGCGGTGTCCTTACCATTGTTTTTATAGATGAGTTTCTATCTTTGACTGTGAATGCTCCTAGGGGCTTCTGACTGATGATACGATTCGGGGTTTTTAATCCAGGGGAAACGAACTTAAGACGAGAAAGGAAATAGAGATTTTTGCAGTCAATAAGGTNAGAGATTTTTGCAGTCAACAAGTTTAGGATGTAAATTGAGATTTGTGTCCGCCTTGGAGATTGGCAACGCTAATTCAGCTTATGGGCGCAGGTGTTCATTTGATTCACTGTATTATGGAGCAAATGCCTTCCGTTTGTGCTGATACATTTTGATGCAAATCGATGATTGCCTCGAAATATTGGGCGATCAGAGGCGAACGCTTTGGTCAAATAAAAATTAGATTTTGTTTTCTGGGTCGCAATTAATGCGTCAGTTGCTCTCCGTTCTGGCATGCTTAGTTTGAAAGCATNGCTCTCCGTTCTGATTGCTTATTTTGAAAGTATGATATGTGCCATAATGTCAATGGAGATTGATGCTTCTTGGTCATGATGCTGTCTAGGAGGTATGAGCAAGGTCTTCATTCTAATATCTCCGCATGGCTGGGGATAAAAATGTGGTGGGGCGCACCTGGAGATCGCCATGTGTGAGAAGTGGCTATTCCTTCAGCAAGACTGCCTTCAATTTGAGTCGATGAGCGCTATCCTTGGGTGGCGAATCAGCACGGTCTGCCAATGTCACACGGTCGATCCACAACTGTGACTTGTTTCGGTCCCACTTTATGCCCATACACCACGTGCAAACATGAACTGTGGAACAGTGCATGAATTTCCTATTGGCTACACATTCAATTGTTGCAATTGATGAAACCGCTCGAATAATTAAATGGCGGAGTTTTATTCTGCCCTATATTCATTTACCTATCGCCTCATTACTTCGATAATGCTGTCCCGTTATTTTATATGAATTGAATGCATCATAAACTTGTATTGTTCTAACTAATGCATCAAACACAAATTATCGTGGACGCCATTACTAGGGGGAAGGCAAACGACAGCATTTATTCAACTTCAAATGATGCTTATTTAACTTGTAGCATTCAGTGCACTGCTCCTTCCAGAATAAATTACCAATTTCAAGAGAGGTTCGGTTTTAGGCATTTAGTGGCACTTCTTTAGAGGTTGACGTATTAGCATTAAACCTAGCAGATCTGGACGGGTGTTCTGCTATTTTCTTTTTTCGAGCACAGCAAAGACCACATTTAACAAAGCCAACACTCTCAACGGCCTTACCGACATCAGGTGTAATCCTCAAAAGTACTTACCTAAGTGAATCATACGGTTTTAGTAATTTCACTAAATGGAGCGTCAGCAGCAAAACAGCAAAACAGCAAAACCAACACGCTTCCTATTCGTAGAAGAGCTGCGTTTATCGCAACAGCCAACCCACTCATTCCACACCCCGTATCCGCAACACTTGCAGATTCCACACTTAAGTCGTCATGTCACTCCTCCGATAGATCTGGTCCGAAAGGAAGTCGCAGTAATTTATTCTAGCTGCATGAGAGCGCTTGCTAATTTGAGATTGTCACTTGCATAGGTGAAGCCACTAGACTGAGAACCGTGAAATCCTAGTGCTATGACAAAAGCCATTCCACGTGACAGGTCTCCATACGCATGCACACGCAGGAGCTACTCGCCCTCCACCTTCCGATCGCTTGTCTTTTGTTATCTTTAGCTTTATCTTGACATTTCGCGCTTCTGCATTTTGATGGAAGTGAATTAAATGACGGTGTGACAATTTCTATCCCCCTTTATTATCAAGCAGTAATTTCCCCTTTACTATCAAGCAGTAATTTGATGTTGTGATGTTGACACCTTTTCCAATTACATTCGGCTTTAGTTGCTGTAGAAGACAGTGATGTGTAAGTTTATGCAAATCAGAATCACAAACAGTGTAAATGGGTTAAGACGTACAGACAAACAAGCAGCCCGTGAGATTCTAAAAACACTGTGCCCCGTCTTACATAATTGTCTCCTTAGCAATGCAATTACCTCCATTCCGATTATTTTACATTAAATTTATGTGAAGCAATAATTTGTCATTTATTTGATCTTAATCCGTTTACCAAACGTAAGTAAGTAATTTTAAGGCTACTACTTGCTTATACGTTCCACGCTTACACAAAAATGATCGGTTTTAGTTAGGTGATTTGCGGCTGAGCATTTTTTAAATTTTCAGTCGTGATACAGTCCTTGAGGCTCGTATCGGCACCACTTCAAGAGCTCTTTCAGCACGCAGTTTTTCTTTTGCAATAACTTATGCCTCGAGGTTTACATGGTATACGGAGGGGGGATATGCTTGTCAGTAAAGTAACCTTTGATCTTGCTCCACATGTCAACGTTGACCAGTCTGGCCAAATACGCAAAATGTCCGTGCGTAGCATGGGAGATCGTCATTTTAGCACATGAATCCACCAGTACTTCATGGCGATGTCTTGTAATGTCTAGTAAAAAAAGGTGGCAAAATGACTCAAGCATTGAAAGAACTCCAGCATTTGCATGCCCGCAAACCGCATGTAAATTAATGGTCACTTGTGAGCAAAATGGTAGATATTGAAGCAGAGAGCATTGGATAGGAGGACTGACCATTCTTTTGGTAGTGCAGACTTCGAGAGTTGATTGTAGATAGCTACCGAATCCCCTTGGGAAAGTCAATTCCATAGCCTGTCACTGCGTTCAGGCATCTCACCGTCTTCGACTTACATTCATCGTCTCTTGACGTCCAGTATTGCAGAAGCGCAGCGTCCACTTTTTAGAGAGCATGTAAAGAGGAGTCACAGGAGCACAGCTGTTAGAACGGAAAAAACGGCGCCAACGTTGTGTATCTCCCTTAACGTCAAGGATGAAGTTTTGATGCACCTTTCACCTTTGCGCATTCTGGCTGTCCAAATGGTCCCTTCGTCATTCTTCTTGCCGAAATTACAGCCAAGAATCTGGGACCAAAGTAAATTTGCACCTTATTTTAGTGAGCTCATTTGTACTTTCTAAACCAACCAAGTGATTATTGCGAAGCGTCAGTTGATGAGAATGAAACAACACTTGAATTTAACTCGGGCTTTCATGGCCTTACGACGAGATAACCAGTCTGCACTCCATTGTTACCTATGGAGAATGCAAATAAAGGTGTGATTGAGAGCAGCAAATAACACCAGTCTGAAAGTGAGCGCTGAAGAAGGGAGCCCATCATACATAGCATCTGGACCACTTCAGTTCGAACCAGCCAAGTCCCCTCCTCCACCATTCAAAGCTTTTGGCCATTCTTTAGCTGATTTTCATTGCATGGGCACCATTAAAACAGCACTACTCTTCGATTTCAAAATAGAAGACCTGTGGACTATGCGCTTTTAGAAATAGGATGAACACAACACCTGATAGCTTCACGTTAAAAACAACCCATAAGTCATTCAAACAGCAACCATATCAACAATCAAGCATAATACTACTGCCTGAGTCACCATTTGTGTTTTTGCTTGTAGCAGGCACCATTCCACCCGCCCAATGGGAAGCAACTGAGCGAAGCAAAGATTTAAGATCTACCACGCACTATCCGAGATCTCAGATACCCATTTTGTTTATTTTTACGACGACAGGGCTGGTGGTGTGGGCATGCTAACGCAGACCAAACAAATGATTTCTCCCATTTCACAAATCTGCAGTTCGTCTTGCAATCACGCACCTATTGTCGGCATGAAGAGCTCATAACGCAAGCTCAAAACATCAATTCGCTTGTGACTTGAACAATGTCAGCGTAATATCGCCTGAAAACAACGTGGCAAGTATGAATAAAAAACTATAATCTTGACCATATGTGCTGAAGTCGAATGCCTGTTTTGTGGGACTGACATAAATCCCCATTCCCAACATAATCCTACAAACTGCATAAATTACCTTCTTCTTTCCCGTCTTATAAGCCTTTTCCTTATCCTAACAGCTCTGAGCTGCAGTGTGCAAATGTAGTTCCTAGAATCGGAGTTTTGCCCTTTAATGAACGAAAGATTCCTTTCGGCGGTGTAGTCGAAGCAAAAATAACACCGATCACCGTGCCTCACAAACTCTACTACAACTTATGGTGGACGCACCTTTCGACGAAATTCGAAACAACTCATTCAATTACTCCTGAGATTAGTCCATTTACTTTGGTACAAAAATGATCTTTTAAATTTTTCTGAGAGCCTGTTACGAAAGTTTCATTGCACAGCATATAGATGGATCTGACATTGGCATTTTCAAAAGCCGTTTCCCGTTTTGACAGTTGTGCAAGAAAATTTAATGTACATCATTTTTATTGTTTGGCAAGCCACCATGTTCAGGGCATCCGTTTGTGCTCTCATGACCATGTTTCGGTCACAAAGTGGTACTGACGTGTTGTCAAGCAGTGAAGGTGGAAGATATCTCGGTCATAATGCATGTCGGCACTGAGGGAAACCAAAATCATTTTTACACGAGGCTATGTTCGCTAGGAGACATGCTGTGTGATTTGCATGGCCGCCTGAGATGCAGAACCATGCTGCTATTTCCATAGTTGATCAATCCAATCTCAGTCTCTTTCCAATGACAAAATAAATCGGAACCAATCTTACAGAAAGTCCGAGTTCCATTGGTAGCTATCTTGGAAGCAAACAGCAATGTTGCATGAATGGTGCTGATCTGATAGAAATCAACTCAAGAAATTGCAAAAGCACTGAGTCGTAAGTGGTAAGAAATGAAGTGATGCAGTTGCCGTGGAGGATTTGATCTGCCTCAGTAAGTTCTGCGGCTGCATTTAAGATTGGGCCCAATTTTCAGCAACGGCTTCCACTCTGGTGCTCTTTGATGTGTCTAAATACACCCTCATTTGCATTTTTCGTTGCTAAAGATGCCATGGAGACTCGTCAACTCGCCACGAGGCAGTCAAAACTGGAATGACAAATGGTACTGTTTCATTCCCAGCAATTGGCACTTCAAATGCACCACTTAGTTGACTAACGAAGTACAAGGATACTCATTCTCATGAGGTGTAAATTCACTTTAGCCCTAATTTACCGGTTGTGCTTTCGATTTGGCTTCCAGAATAAAAAGGATGAAAGAGAGACGCACGAGCAAGGGCGATGAGTGGAGAGGAAGGAACCAGGTAGGTATTGAGCAATGCAAGTGGTAGGACGTAGATGATCTGCAATTTACGTTTGAGAAGATTCCGCAATTTGTCACAACTTACTCGAACATCTTCTTTCAGTCTTCCCTGTCCATTAGGAAAGCAGTATTGAGCTTTTGAGTTCATATTAGGCAGTAGTTCTTCGTTGCAAAAACGTATGTATTTTTTCGCCATTTCGTACCATTTCATGCCCATAAGCGCGTTCACTTCAACTGCTTCATCAGCAGTGAATTTCCGAAAAATTTCTAGGACGCGTTGTGCCTCGGCGCCATATTTCGTTGGACTTTCTATTGCCAAGTTTTAATTGCATTTTATTGTTGGCTTGTTCTCGTCGATTTCCCAAATGATTGCAACAATTTTCACTTTGCAATGAAGGTCTGCTACTTACTATTCGATACAGATCTTGTAATTCGTTTCCAACCATGACCAATTCGCCTCTACCCTTCATATATTGCAAAATACGAATCGGATTGTTAACAATATGCTTCGATAGTCTTTGGCTGTACCATTCCGACATTGGAACTCCAAAATCTGATGCTGTTCTATCGAATTTTGTGCTTGAGTTGGTATAGGACGAAGAAAACAATGTGTGAACATGATTATCATGATTCACGTATATGCATGAAGTCTTCTTGGGTAATTTCTGCAAATTCTTTACAGTTGTGGTATAGCAGTGAATTCCTCGAGAATTAAACTCTCGAAATCTTCCTTGGGAAACCGCCGAATTTGAAGTACGATATTGCAAAGCCAGACTAAAAATTATATTATATTATAAAATTATTACTTAAAAGGTATCTGGCCTTACGTTCCTTCGACCAGGTCTGCCAATATGAAGGTGCTCTCCAAGTCTTCCGTGTCGATTTCATTGAACAAGTTTTCAAAGCCGGATCTACGTTCAACAGAGCTTCGTCCAATTTCGAATGTCTCCTTCTGAACGGGGCATAGATAGAAATACCATGAACGTATTCTTCTATTTATACTCGACGGAAAGACTAATGCAACTGGATAATGCAATTGGATATATATATTGGATATATTGGATATATATATTAAATATATATGTATACATATTTATATAATGCTGCTGTCTTCAAAAGGACTTTGTTAATTTAACCATCTCATCCTCGCTAATGATGGAAATCATTGTCTATTTGGAACTCCAAATGATTTTTCTGCCAATAAAGAAGTGTGCTGGAAGTCATGCAGAAAACACTAATTTTACCAAATGTATTTATGCTTGTCTCTGCCGGCTATTCATGCAAACAGCACTCATCAAATACTTTTCAGCATGCTTCTGCAGCACTTTGACGGCAGGAGGGGCAAATTGACTTTTTATGGCGCTTTCTGTTTAGGTCCACTCAAGGCAAAGTCAATAGAATTGCGCAGTTTTGTGTTGTAGCATGTCAAATGAAGAATGTGTGCAGCGAATAGGCGCATCAGGCATTGTACGTTTTAATTGAGCTTCAATACTCAAAAATTGATTGCATTTAATGGATGCTAAAATGCATGGTTGTACAGTTATAAGATGACCGAATAAAAGAAGGAAGAGTTATGCCCATAAAGACTGCATTTTTAGTGGGATGAGATGCACCTGACTGCTGTGGCTGCATGATCTATCCTATAGACAATTTGCGCTTCCTCCAAGAAGATTTTACAATCACCTTTGAGTCCCTACTGATGCAGAGAGAGAGTAATCAAGCAAGACGGATCGTCTCGTGGAAATCTTTAGAGCCTTGGTAGCTTTATAGCTCTCCGCTGACTGCTACATTAGTAAATTAGTGACCGTGGTGTATTAAGCGCTGCTAATGGTAACTCTCATAACTGCCTCAGTTTTTTTGAACCGGGTGCCTACAATGCGATTTTACGATGAATAGAGTGTGACCGTGTTAGCGGTTCTGCGTCAGACGAGGGACAATGCACGTGATCGTATTTCTATTACATTCGATAGTAGTAATATGCAGTTTTGCTTTCGTTTTGAGCGTCTGGTTGAGTAGTTAAGCTGATAATGTTTCAGGGAAGCCATTTAATCACCACTTTGGAAAAGGATACGATCATCGAGTTGCTGCACTATTTTCGCTTAGTCATGAGATGGGGAAAGTCCGTCATATTATGCCCACTGCCTGATAGACTGCAATCGTAAGTGCTCACCTGCTATGTTGAAAGTTTGTCTAATGCCTTCTTTCGGTCGCGAACCGTACTCTAGGATGTTTGTGGTTGCCGCTTTTGTGTCTCGTAAACACATCTCAAGGCGCTTTCATTGCACGGCTCATGAGCAAGTTGGACGGTGAGCCGTCCGTAAATGTAGGGACTGTAGCCCTTCGAGTCATAAAAGATCGACCCAAACCTAAATTCTATTTTCTAGACATGCATCCTTAGTGAATGCTTTTAGCAGCTTGATTTAGGTGCAAACCGATCATTCAATTTGTCCTTTGCTTACGTTTGTTTAGATTACGTTGCGTGTCCTGGGAATACTGTGGGCGCTGCATAGTTCATTGAACATAATGTCAGGCCTTGGTCTTTATGAGCCAATTCAGGCGATTGTTTCAGCACTTTTTATCCTCACTCATCCTGCCCAGGTTATTGTTGTGGTTGATAAGAAGCCCATGATATCAGTATCTACTCTTTCCTCCAGAAACCCTACAAGCATAGGTTTAAGAGGTGGAGTCGTCATGAAGTTTGGTCTTTCGAATCTGCTCCAAGTGGCACGGGTTCGACAGAAGTGAGGAAAATCTTGGGAACGTGAAATTTACCTCTACCTTGTGTGCGAGACTTTGAGCCTCTTTATGGCTCCCACTTGACCCACTTGCTCTTGTAATCCTTGAAGAACTATTTGCACCAATAATCCTGGATCACGCTAAGATACTTGCATGTCTCATGACCTTGGTTATGATTTGCAATAGCTCCAATGACAATTAGGTCACTAATATGCAAAACATGTCCCTATTCATACCGAATTGATTTGCACGCTCAGACACCCTTGTCGGGGTCCACCCACTTCCATAGTTGTTAACTGGTGGAGTGGAGTGGGAATCCAATAAAAAGTGGCTTGCTGTAGATGAGATGAGCAGTGGTCAAGCACAAATTATAAGCAGGTTGGCAGGCTTTAGATCGGAGCTAGTGTGCACATGAGTTAAATATTTCTAAAGACTAATGAAACATAGCAGGCTTAACAGAACTCGAAAGCGTCTAGCTTCTTCAGTTGCTCGTGTAGTTCTTAAGGAACTGGTCGCATTAGTTGCCCCCAGCTACTGGGTATTTAGGATACCCAGCACCTTCGTATTATGATGAGAGGATATTAGGAGGCCCCTGGTTACCAGTGCTGTGTCGAATCCGATACCTTGCCCACTCCCCAACTTCTGCCCAGTAGACCCATTCAAGGATTAGGACGCGATTGCTTTGTGAGACAGAGCAGAATTCAGAAATATGCGCCTCTAGAATGCGTTGGATATTCGTGCTATCGTGCAATTAATTAGTCGATTTCCTCGATGAAACTTCTCCAAAAGCTCTGGAAACTGGTGCATTACTCAGTCATCTATGCTTGACAAAGATGCCTTCTAAGTGAGCTAGTATTCACCTGAGCAGCAAATTCGATTTATTATCATAAATACACGTAAAGAAGTCTTTGTCTGTTGGCTGTGTGGTTAGATTTGTCCATGTGCACTTTTATCACGACATGAGAGTATTAGTGGGAAGATTACATGAATTGTGGTGTTCATCGAGCCAAAATATGCAGTTCTTGTTAGTAGGGAGATAATCTGAAGAGGTTGTCAGCATACGTAATTGATAAGACATAGCCTTGCCTCAAGATTCTTGCCAAATCAAAATAATGGCTGGCTTTAGTGAAGGTGCGCCTTAAACCAGGTGTCGCATTCTTAAATCATCGCAAACACCCTTTCACTTGCAAGATCAGAGGACATGTAATTAACAGGATACAAGAAGATTACTGCACTTAACAAAATTGCGAAACAACAGAGGTGGAAGTAGGAGCAAAAAGTGATAGGAGAGGACACAGCAAAACAGGTAGTTGAGCTAAAGAGAAATCCCTCTTCAGCTTTGTTGACCGCACTTTGAGACGCTTGCAAGCAGGAATGCAGGATTTTATCCTTAGGTAAGATGGCTGATAGACGGAAAGCTTGGATGCTACAGAGGGCTAATTTTGTTTACGTTCTGGGAAAAGTACTCAACTCAGGATTTTATCCTTAGGTAAGATGGGTGATAGACGAAAAGCCGGGATGCTACAGAGGGCTAATTTTGTTTACGTTCTGGGAAAAGTACTCAACATAGCAAAAGCCAGTTCATGAACTGACGCCAAATGCTCCCATTTGGCATTAGCAGTGTTTCCCCGGCATGCACACCTTCAGAAGAAGTGATGATGCAACTGCAACGATGATCATTGGCGCAAAAGTGTAGAACCGCGTCGAGTGATCCAGCTGAAGTATGTACTTGAATTGGTCGGACTCAGCCATGGAAGCAATGCCTGCCGCGAAGGTGGTCAGATGTGTGCACTCACAGAGAATCTCCTCTGGGTTGGGTGATAGCACAACCTTCGATGCATGAAAAGCAGGTCAAATCGCATCACATTCCATCATCTGGACTGAGTTGACATTCGCCTCCAAGCGCACCTACGATCTCCTATAGCACCCAGCAGAGATGTCACCTCCACCCTACTACGACATGCAGCATTGGAAGTTGATTGCAGCCCTTGACTGTTGCCAGCTATTATCACGCGCACCATTTTTCGCATCAGTACAAACGCCGTCGATCGCGAAGATAGGTGTTTTATTGTAATGCATGCNTGTCCACCACACTCAAGGAACATGCAAGGCTTACTTTGTTTCATTGATTTACACGACAAAAATTTATTAAGTTTGAACAAATTTAACAGGAGATAGGTAACTCATTTGCAGGCAAGTGGTCAGAAACATAAAGCATGGATATTATCCACCTCATTGTAACTCCACCATGTGGCACCCTAATAATTCGCGTTCCTTGGCGCACAAATGGGGTGTTTCCCTATCCATCCAGGTTGTACAATTCATAGGATAAATTGACAAACACTGAAACTGTATTTCATCTAGGAAGAGATGTGGCAGAAAACAGTCAGACAATACCAGAGCTTGCATCACTGTACGAATCCACATCATCACCGAAGCAATATTTTACTCCTCTCGTGATTTCTGTTGAATCGTACCCAAAGTAGGACCACGAATTTAGCCCAGTACAGTGACTAGCAATGAGAATGGACGGAAGAATTGAACGAAGAAGCTGAATTCGACGCATGTGAATATGCTAGCAGCCTCTGACGCGATTCTCAGATTGCCTTGGGACATTGACAACTAGTTGCTAATATTTATGTCAAGTGAAAGTGGAGACTTGCTTTAAGGATCANAAGGATCACAATACTGTTTGAAGAATTGAATACAAATTTGAAAGCAGAAACAATCCTGAATTTCGCAATGTCATTTAGGCAAAGTAGCTGATGATAAAACTGGATTGGCTTTCAAGATAGGACACACAAATTCAAGCAGGAGGGATTGGGCACGGGGAAGGTAAGATCCTTTAAGCTTTATTTCGTCGTAAGAAAAAGGTAAGATCCTTTAAGCTTTGTTTCGTCGCAAGAAAACTGCCGAAAAGGGATTGACCGACCATAGCGATTATGTTTTCGCCATGCACCTCGGATAGCAGAGCAAATCGCAGAGCATGTTACCAAAGGAACAGAGCCCTGCATACGACCGTTTTTAACACCCTGCGATACCAAACTGCATCACGACGGAGATATCGTCCACCTTCATTAGTATTCTGGCACACCTTCTGCTATTCCAAATGAAGCATACCGGAATGGAGAGCAACTGACGCCCTTTGGCCCAAAAAGCAGATCTTCACTTTCATTTGGCATAAGTATTCTCAACTGCTTGTCAATATCTCGAATTCAGCTTCTAGATTCTCGCTCTCGTCCTCTCTTACTGCCAGCCGCTGTGCTTGGGACCATTTTATAGCCTCGGTTCAAGTACACTTCAACAGAGTTCACGAGAGGAGTGAAAATACCGCCTCAGCAATGATGTGGATTCATACAGTGAAGTCAGCTATGCTAGCACCTAACAGTACTCCCTCACCCCATGTGACGAGCCGCTTAATCTGGTGACTTACCATTGGTACTTACAGGCGGAAATCATCCTGCTTAGTAGAAATGGAAGGACATCACACCTGAGACCTCCACGTGTATGTGAATAAACGGAAAATGTCAAGCTGGCACATTCGAAAGTACAGTAAAACAAGTGATCCTCGTGCTTTGTAACTTGGACACTTTTCTCTTAGATCAAATGCTATTTCCTAAATGTAGGCACATTCAAACTGTTTTTACTCCGATAATGAATGAAACAAGGGCACTCTTGCCTGCTTATCGGCCGAGTTAAAGCTGACGGCCCCATTTGCCAGATAAAACCTAGAAAACAGCAAAATCATTTTTTGCTTTCCACCTTCTATCAATTTACCCTAAATTGGAATTCTGGGTCATAGTGTCAATCAGAAGCTCCCAGCATCAGAGTTTGCTCCCCAATTTAGTCAGAAGAGGTGTACACAAACTAGCGGCAACCCGATCACCGTGCCTCGTAATGCTCACTTTAACTTCTGGTAGAATACGCCTTTCAATAAGGCTCGAAACACCTCACTCACTTTCACCCAGAACCCATTCCCCATGGCTTAGTTTGCAAAAAGCAAGCATTCTATAACCCTAACCTCGTATAAACGCATAATGACGAATGGTCCTTCTACTACCTTTAAGACGAGTGCACATGTTTTTATCTAACCAGGCTAAAGTGAGTATCAACGTGGTGGTCTAGAAGGTGTTTAGCAGTCAGGCATGCGAATGGAATGGTGATACTTTCAGCACCACTAGCACTAAGTATAGTACCCACTTGGACAGACAGGATCCACAAAAATCTCTTAGTACCACTTTCACGTCAGTTCCTGAAGGCCTCCCTATATATTTGCAAATTCTTAGCCTACGTTAAGCGAGAGGCGAAAGAAATCTGCAGGGCTGATGACATTGATTTGCTTACCCATTCTTTCAATGGTCAGGCTGTTTTGTACCTAGGTGACTAGGCCTACTTTTCTCTGGTCAAGAGGTCGGAGTATGTCTACGAAAATCCAATTTCAGTAAACCTGCTTTGCATACAAGGAAAAAAATTATTAGTGTAAAATGATAAGGCCTTCGCCTCGAGATTATAGCTTTCTTTTTAAAAAAATGCATCTCCAATTCAGATGGCAATTTGTGAATGAAGTTGAGCAAGATCAGCTGCTAGATATGTTCACACCTCAACACCTTAGCAGTTATTTCACCAACAGCAGCGCTATGCCCAGCATTGCTCACCTGCTGAGGGGCCAACTTGCAAACTTCAAAAGCGTGTTTATTTGGAGGTAGAAGATGCAACTTGACCACGTACTATGCGAGGTTGTAAAGCTTTGAAGCAGGGCATGCTGCCTACTGATCCCTTCTGCAGGGAGCGTTTAGCCAAAATGAAAAGGCGCGGAAGCACACAAACTCTAGTGCCACATCCAAACCAAAGTTAATGTGGTAGCATTGTTCCCTGGGCCAGGAGACACGACGCTACAATGGACCACGCGACACGCTGCATGCAGCACGTGCCACTGGTTGATTCCACACACATTTAATCACATTCACGCTAGACATGCTGTTGATCGCGATTCTCTCGCCTACTATCATCTCCACCATCCAGTTCATCCTTTACGCCCCTCCTTCGCTATGTTTCGTCCTAGCACTATGTGCCCTTCCATTTCCTCATCGTCGCTCCCTTCTCCGCTTGAAGAAGGTCGATGCACTAATGCATAGAGTCGAGGCGGACTTCGTGGAAATTAAGGGTGATTCATGACACCACTCTCTCTATTTCCTCACCAAATTATTTGCCTTTTTCCTTTTCTTCATTTTCACGAATCTGCCAAATATTTATTCAAATATTAGTGCTCTTAATTGGGCCCGCTAAGAGAGGTCTGTGTGGCAGTAGTAAGCATCCCGGTTTTAGCTTATTCACAATTTATATTTAACAATGTTTCGGAAGCTTTACAGCAGTTGCGCGAATGCAGATAGATGATCGGGCGTATGAATAGCTGATGTGATGGAATAGTTAGTGAATTTGAAAAGAAAGTACTGTGTTGAAGCATGTGTCAAGTCAAATCACGAACTTCGCTCAAACGTTAGAACTCTATATCGTTTTGTTTTCTTGCATTCGCTTCCCCTATTGACCTCTTCACTTTCCATTCCTTTCTCTTTGTCCACATCACCCCACTCCTTCATCCCTTGTAGCAGAGCAACTACTTTCCTTCGCTTGTGCCAGAGAGGTCGAGCCACTCCCACTCTCCTCTCTAGTTAGGAGCAAGCACTATCGAAGGCGCAGAATCAGAAACACTCACCGGCCACCTACATTTGCAAGTTCCGCAGTTATATTTAGGGGTGAGTCGCTCTGCTCTTTGCCGCATCCATGCCTTGATCACCTTTATGCATCTTCATAATTCATGTTACAGCTATGAAATAAGTAGCAGGAGTGCGAAAAAAACTACATGCTTCCAGTCGCTCATCCACTGTAGACACACTGAACTAGGCTTGATTAGATAAGGCATGACTAAATCCGTCTCTCTACCCCACCATGCAAACAACACTGATCGTTTCGCATTTCATCATTCTAGTAATGCTTCATTTGCCCCAGAATTTACGACAAAGACTTAGAGGTCAGTGATGCTCTTAATTCTGTCCCTCAGGTACTAGGATTCATCGCAAACACGTAGGGACCATTGGTACATTCAGATCAGGGAATGGGGTGCAACCCCCATGCATCCTGATCCCCCTTCACGTCCCACTCCAGCGTCACCACAATGTGTCCTTCTTCTCCCATTATCCTTTCATATATTCTGCCGCAATGGTTCAATGTCGTATGATCCAGTGGCTTCGCGTTATTATTTCGCCTCAATAGGAAGAAATATTCAGCGTGACTTATTATCGAATCTGGCAAACATGATCTTAAACGACGCCTTAACCTGCAACGCTATGGTTTTTAGCGAAATTGCTTTTTGGGTGGGATCTGAGTTTGATAGAACCAGGACGTGTTCCTCTTTCATTGAAATACCAGCGTAGCAAATCCTTCTCTCTTCCTTTCACCGCATGTTGGCCACCCTTACGAAGAAATCATGTTGAACTTCACAACAAGCAGTCTTAAAGTGGAGCTTATGACTACACATTTGTAAACTAGCAATCTTAGCATCTGTTCTCTTTGTATCGGCATGTCGGTAGTGCTAAAACGATACATCAGTCAATTTGCAAATTAGGGTCTGTAGTTGAGCAGTCAACAATTCAACCGAAATACGGTCCCAAGATACGTCCAGTAAATTTGTTTTAGTTGAGCAAGTTGTCCTGTTGAATGCACATTAATATGAATTCGTGTGGTCGCACGCCCCGATGATCAATAAAACGCCTTTCTGGTGCTGAAGCAATCTTAGCCTTTTCAGTAGGGCGAACCCAACTTTTCCACTATTTTCTGAAATTATTAATATCTTTACCATCGATTTGCTTGAAAATCGCTAAATACTGAGGCACCACAAAAGCAACGTCCTTTCCAAGAACCAGTCTTTGCAATCTTCCATTGATTGGATCAGTAGAGCAGCTACTATGGAATAATATTGAGCGAAAACCAGTACTTTATCAACTGCTCAGCCCAGACAACAATAAGCAAAAAATGTGCCACCATTGGCAAAAACGGGACAAATGTGCGAATAGAGAGCCCTGAGGATAACATCAGCGTCATCATGGTAATGAAGCTGGCACTTTCGTACAACCTAGCCACAGCTGACGTCCAAAATTGTGCGGGCATTTAAAAGGCCCTAATTGGAATGGATACAACATTGCGCGTCCTTTCTAATGTCGAAATTACTCCCACACGTGAAACGAAGAAGGGCCATCCATGCGTTTGACATTCCACTTTCACTACTTATCCGAAGGCCCTCATCGAGAGTGACTGTGGTTAGCAATCAGAAGCCTCACGCACACCATCTTTGCTGCTGTGCTGTTGCAAAGGATAGCTGGGTGAGGCCGAGTATCCGAGAGTGAGAGTGGGAGAATTAGGAGGAGGAAGATTTAGGTGCATTCAGTCTTGTGGTTATTTTCTCAATACCTCTCCATTATGGTCGCCGTCGGAGACATTACTTGTCTGAATGGTTCTCGGATACACCATGAGGTGGAGTGAACTAAGACTTTAATACTTCGCATCTTTAAGGTTTCTGCCAATTAAGTGGGTAAAATTGGTACTCTCTAATGATGTAAGGCAAGCTCTCCCCCCGTGAGGACAAGCCTCATTCTTCACAAGACCATCTCATTTATTCGAAAGCCTTTTGGACATATGGGCGCAAAACTTACTTTTACAGTGCAAAAATCTTCTATGCAAGCAACTGATGTGATCACTGTAGTAGATTACATGTTTGAATCTGCCTATGACCACTAGGGCGCAGGACTTGCAAGCTGAATCTCATACTTTAAACAGTCAGAGTGTGGGCTATAAGTCTAGAAACAGGTGGCCACAATCGGTCAAGGGCCTGAAACATGCACTTGTCTCGTTGCCGGGCAGTAACAACGAGTGTAGGTAGAGCACTAGGATCAAAGGCACCTTCATTAATAATAACTTATGAGCTACTTCAAAGGCCAGCTCATAACCTATTATTTATCCATATGCATTTCGGACTGATGAGCAGTTTGTTTCTCTTTTCTAAAATGCACTCTTTCAAAGCACCCAATGCACTGAAGAGCACTTCTTAACAAGCAACCTCTCACCCGTTTTATGTAAAACAATGTTAAATGGATCTTCAATTAGAGCGCCTGACGAAGAAGCAAGCATTTGAACTGAGGTAAACTTTAGTGGCACGACCTCATCGCTCAAAAGTTTGGCCACACAAGCGACTACCACTCCTCTGCGTTTCACTCACCCTCAATGCTGAGGACAAATCCGCAAGGTTCTCCTGCTTATCCATCGAATGCACCACATACTTTCTCGCAAGATTCTGAGCAATTCAACATTCTCTGCTTTAAAATGAACGGCTATAGGTGCTCAGGATATCCCGCTGCATTCCGAAGCATTGTCTTTGGACTTGCACATTTGGTTTACTACCACCAAGGTAGGCGTCATTCTTTATTAGGTACACTCCCTTATGCGTATCCATTTCAATACATGTGACTGCGTGCATAAGTGAGGGTGTGCATCTGTGTATGGATGTTTGTTTGTGGATGTGTATTTTGCGTCAGCTCAAAAATAAATGAAACGCATTAAATTGAAACTCCTGTTTCATCCAAGTGATAAAGAATAGTTAAGTGGTTGATCAAATCGTACAGATCACTCACGATGAAAGGATCTCAGTTTATAAGTGTTTAATATATTTTAGAAACCTATAGCGTAAGTTGTCCACTTTGTCCAACGTCTCCAAGAACCTTCGGGATGCTACTGTATCATCAAAAGGTAGGGAAAATTGCAAAACCTGTCAATCGCTCCTGCCTTGTGCCCTCTCATATGACAAGAGTTGCAAAACACTTTTTTGAACCTCAAAATAGTTTGGAGACACAATGTGTGCCGCGTGTGCCTCCTTTCTATGGAACGCATTTTTGTGAGTGTGCGCCCATTAGTCTCTTATTAAAATCCAGTGTGTTCTCTGCTCTACAGTCACAGATTCGGTCTTCCATGCTTATGCCTTACTTTATAATACTCTAGCCTTAAAAACGGATATTTCAGAAACAAGCGTTTGCTGCACAGAATGCTTCGCACAGTATCCGACACTGGAGGCGGTGTTTGAGCACATGCGCTTAAAGCATTTCTGTAGGTACCCCTTCGTCCATCAGCTTATAGTAACGCCTTCATCTTCTCAGCTTTGCAGATAATTGAGGGAGAATTTTTGGGTCGAATGGAAACAAACCCTACTAGTTAAGCAGAATCGGCAAGTTTTAGCGCTATTTACGTGGGATTATAAACCTTCTGCTTAAAAATGATGACATGGCAAAGCAAGATCATTTGGGTCGTAGAGATTTTGAGTCAATTGCGAAAGCTCTGACCTGGGCGGTCTAATTTTGTAAGAATAATTTGGCGTTGCTGATAATTATGATAGGTCAAACATTGAACGGCATTGCACTGCTTTACATTGCATCGTTAGTCTTGATGTTTCCAACGGCGACAAAGCAATCTTACATGTATGTGAGCTACTGGATTCGTAAATAAATTGTACATAATCAAAACGTTCTTTGCATTCTAGGGCTCTCGAACAAGCTGCCTTAACCTTCCCTCCATGGACATACACTCATCTATGTGCTTTGTGACCAGACATGCGCCCATTATAAGAGGAGAGCTGTGCATTTGCAACTGCTGTGTTTTATATCCTGGTCAATGTTACACTCAAGAGGTAATTGGAATTGAAATGCAAGCCTATGTATTCCATTGGCAAAAACATTGCGCAAAGAAAAAGGAGATTGCCACTTTCTGAGGTCGCACACGCAACATCGCACAAGCAAATCAACACTATTCGATAGGACTTGGCATGGCAATGCATATTATTTCCTCAATGCCTTCATTGAAGCCATATCTAACAACAACCACATAAGCAAAGAATAGGAAATGCGTCATGTGCGTCCAACCTTGTCGTTCACCACACTTTTGCGCGGTTGTGGTTACTTAGGAAGTGAAAGTGAATGCAGGTGCTTTAGGGGTGTCGAGACATTAGGTACGACGTCTTTTAACGTAAAAAGCAGTTGTTTAAGGGAAGCAGAATCAGTGAAGTGAGTCAGTAGGGAGACAAGGGAAGGACAAGAAGTGTTTTTACAAAGATGATAGGATGTAAGATGTCGCTAAAATAAAAAAGGCAAACTGTGCATTTATCCACTTGGCGCCTCTAATCAAATGATTAACTAGTTTAATATTTTGACATCGATACTTGTGGGATCAAATATACAGAAGAGGAGCCTATTTTACTGGTTGCTGCACTCGAGCATAGGTACATTTTATACGGAGGAGATTCATGTTATTTCTAGAATAATTGATATCTACTGCCACGGTCGGATGAGGAGGAAAATGCAGCAATCGTTAACATGGCATATGGTTTCTTTCCTCGCACCTAGTTATGGGCGATTAAAATTAAGATACTGCCAAGGGCTTCACTAAGATGAAACCGTACAGCACAGCAACTGGCATTCATGACTGTAAGTTACGTTTCCATGACAACTCTCCTAACCAGCTAGAGCGATCAAATCATTTAAGCCGGACCCCGCATTGTCCTTGGGGAAATAATTGTTCATTTGATTTCATTCACTTTTCAGTGCAATGTTGCACTTCCCTATAAGCCCTTAGTTGCCTGCTATTGAGTTGTTATTCCTTCTTTATTTCTTTTGTATTTCCTTCCTCCTTTGTAACTAACTGTGTTTAAATGGAATTAAAGAAAAATATATCGGGGAATTTGACGCCATGGTGTCTTATAAACTCTGCACTCCGTTGATTTACCTTATAAGTGCCAATGGCAATCCACATGTACTGGCAAATGTATTTGAAACCTCTTTGCTACCAAAATGCATCAGTAGCAGCCATGATTCCGGCGAGAGTAAATTTGAAGTCAGTAGCCTCTACAAAATTTTTGCGGCACAACATCTGTCACAATCAAATTTGATTCAAAGAAACCTGTTTATTAGCCTCATCTCATGCCAGAATTGTAAACTTGGGAGCAGTTGGTAACTGCACTCTTCCCAATTTTACAGAGGAAGCCTGACCATACATCTGTTTCACTTTCGTTTTTATGCTCAATCATGCTTGCAAAATGTGGCAAACGACAAGGAAAGGATACACTTCTGCAGCAAGTACTAGCCAAGTATTTTCATCCGATTCAAGTACAGAAGCAAATCCTTTTAACTTTGGCTTCATTAGAATAAGATTATTTGCTTAAAAAGTGCGACAGTTATAAAATCTCACAGTTGGTTGGATTTTAGGCTCGAGAATCACCCTCCCGGTCTGTTTTAACCTGATACATGTGTCAGGAATTTTCCTAGCATGGTGCTAAAAATAAGGTAGAGATCTCAATGTAACGTAAAATATTTTGGCGCATATGGAGATGAGTGCAGCACTTGGTCATTGCAGGCGCTGCCACTCAGAGGTAATATTTGGTCTTCGGCTTCAGTACATCACCTTGTTTTAGATTAAAGGGTACAGTTAGGTATGTAATTAAAGGTCATGCCAATCACTGCATTGCCGATTTTACGGTTTTTGAACCAAGTTTGTCAATTTGCCTTCCACATTATGCATCTAAGTAAAATTTAGACCACATCTCAAGGATTTAATGATTACACCTTTAGAGGAGAGGAGGAAGCAAGTGCTGTAGACGTTGTCGTTACCTAAAGGCTGCTTTTAAACTGTCTGCCGGCACAAGCATGAGCACAGCCTATTTAAAACACTCAATAAAGCCTTTGGCAAAGCTTGGACAAAGTGAGATCAGAGCTGCCAAGAGGCGATTTGCAGGGATTTCAGTCATCTTCTACGAATAAATCCACCCTGAGTTTTCTCACGTAGGATTTTAAAGGCAACGCATACAAAACATTTGCTTTCAACAACTTATCTGCTTTATTTATCTGGCGTTTAAGCATGGTTTGTTTTCCAGCAGTAAAAAACCTGTAGCAAATTCAACAATGGCGCCTTAGGAAAGGGTTGTGATTAAAAGACGAAGGCGCTCGTGGCTGCTATTTTTAACTTAGTAGATAAAATATGGAATCCATCAAAAAGCTTGCCAGCTAGAGGTAAATTGTTTTGGAAAGCACAGTTTGCTCGGTAAAACTCTTTTAAAGACGTGCAAATTGGAACAGCTAAGAAATAACAACAGTTAGATTTCAAAGAAGCCTAAAAGTTGCAGGCGAAGCTAAAAAGGGCTGTCACGCCATTTTGGGGATTATTGGTGCATGAAATGGAGGTGTTGCTACTCAAACGTATAGCTGAGGAACAAGGTTACAATAAACAGAATTTAACTAATTAATTTGGTGAGCTACTAGTATGGTTGTCTTCCATGCAGTCAATCAAGATCGCGTTAATCGTCGTTGCTAAATCTATTGCGATAATCGTTTGTCGTTATGCTTCTAGTCCCAACAAAAGCAGTTATTTGGGGTCTAGATAGCAGCACTGCATAACCCAACGTTACAATTAAGCAGGCTATTATATGTAACCTTAAATTAAAAGTAAGCAGTATAAATAGTGAAAACAAAGATGTCACTGCCAGTTCAACCTGACACAGAGAGTTAAAATAAAGACAGTCTTCTAAAGAAGCTTAGCATAATTATAATTCTCTCATGTTGAATGCCTGGTTTAGTATGGCTTTCACAACCCGTTGCTAATGGCACATACAAGTCAATCGGGTAATCGAGTATAAAGTGCAGAGGACTTCCATGAATTGGCATAAAGCAACCCCTCGTAAGCGTTTAAATTTCAGAAAAGTCGAATGATGCTGATGGTCACAGAATTTAATCAGATTGGGCTTGATTGCTTTCGTCACAAGTCTCTCGAAGTCTACTGAATCCTTCGCCTAATCCCTTCAAAATCACAGATGCTATTTATGCATTGCGAGCACCCAATAAGTAACGTAAACATACCGTCCGATAAAGGTCAAAAGATGGTAGATTGCAATTTGCATTATTGAAATAAACCAACTAAGTGTAATGCCCACAGCGCAACATAAAATTTGATTCAGAGCTGCGCTGTTTTAAACCCATTTGTATGGAGCAGGCTACGGACTTTTCGTCCACTAAATTTACGCTTTTAACCTAATTGTAGGTTCCTAAGTTGGCCGGTGATGAAAGACTAGAGAGACGGTAGTTGGAGAGGTTTGGTTGCATAAATAGAGAGAAAAGAGAAAAGGAACTGGTCTCCTGCATTAACCTTTGCATTCTATTGGAGGTGTCCTATTTTACCTGAGAAGGATTGTCATTCACTGTTCTTCAGGACTGTATTCATTAGAAAGTAAGCGAAAAAGCGAAAATAGAGCAAAAAGCTGGCATCGATTTTTTTGTTTTACTTGAGGCACTCCATTGGTTTCCAAAACGAAGAAAGGAAGCAATTACGCAGCATCCTTTGCAAAGGAACCTCGTTCGCAAAGCCTGACGTGATTTAGATGCAAATGTAGCACCCTACGAAAAAATGGTGACGGGATGAAGAAAGTGTAGTGCCTAATCCATTTTGAACGTAAGTTTAGTCCTTGCCAAGTTTTTCTCCTTCCTCTACTTACCTCTAATTTCCATCTTCTTTTCTTTCCTCCTAACCTATCCGGCTTCCTTGTTAGCACATATTATCGGTGATGGATGCCAGCATCCAGTCATCGCCGACAGCATAGGTGGAGAAGTAACAAAGAAAGCGATTGGCGGTCATCCTTAACGGCTAGTCTGGTGTCACAATTAAAGTTACGCTAATTAGCTATTATTCGCAGGTGACGTCAACTTATTCATGCTAAAAAGGGAATCCACGGTGAGCAAAGCACTCACTAGATATTTAGGAAAATAGTGNGTCACAATTAAAGTTACGCTAATTAGCTATTATTCGCAGGTGACGACCTTAGGAAAGGGTTGTGATTAAAAGACGAAGGCGCTCGTGGCTGCTATTTTTAACTTAGTAGATAAAATATGGAATTTATCAAAAAGCTTGCCAGCTAGAGGTAAATTGTTTTGGAAAGCACAGTTTGCTCGGTAAAACTCTTTTAAAGACGTGCAAATTGGAACAGCTAAGAAATAACAACAGTTAGATTTCAAAGAAGCCTAAAAGTTGCAGGCGAAGCTAAAAAGGGCTGTCACGCCATTTTGGGGATTATTGGTGCATGAAATGGAGGTGTTGCTACTCAAACGTATAGCTGAGGAACAAGGTTACAATAAACAGAATTTAACTAATTAATTTGGTGAGCTACTAGTATGGTTGTCTTCCATGCAGTCAATCAAGATCGCGTTAATCGTCGTTGCTAAATCTATTGCGATAATCGTTTGTCGTTATGCTTCTAGTCCCAACAAAAGCAGTTATTTGGGGTCTAGATAGCAGCACTGCATAACCCAACGTTACAATTAAGCAGGCTATTATATGTAACCTTAAATTAAAAGTAAGCAGTATAAATAGTGAAAACAAAGATGTCACTGCCAGTTCAACCTGACACAGAGAGTTAAAATAAAGACAGTCTTCTAAAGAAGCTTAGCATAATTATAATTCTCTCATGTTGAATGCCTGGTTTAGTATGGCTTTCACAACCCGTTGCTAATGGCACATACAAGTCAATCGGGTAATCGAGTATAAAGTGCAGAGGACTTCCATGAATTGGCATAAAGCAACCCCTCGTAAGCGTTTAAATTTCAGAAAAGTCGAATGATGCTGATGGTCACAGAATTTAATCAGATTGGGCTTGATTG
>LWMK02000128.1:118169-186734 GCA_001693075.2 Taenia saginata
TGTTAGCACATATTATCAGTGATGGATGTCAGCATCCAGTCATCGCCGACAGCATAGGCGGAGAAGTAGCAAAGAAAGCGATTGGCGGTCATCCTTAACGGCTAGGCTGGTGTCACAATTAAAGTTACGCTAATTAGCTATTATTCGCAGGTGACGCCAACTTATTCATGCTAAAAAGGGAATCCGCGGTGAGCAAAGCACTCACTTGATATTTAGGGTAATAGTGGGTTAATTAAAGCACTCTCAAATTATCAGCGGCTTCTGCTTCTTTATGATTAGAGTGAGAGCCATCTAGCAGGTGATAATAAAACCTGTCAGACATCCACTTTACCGGTGCTATTGCACTTCTTTCCATACTGTGTAAAATGCAGTCGTTCGTGGCAAAAACCATCCATCCCAGTAATCGCAGTATGGAAGGAATCGCGACTCGTCAGGTCTTTTATCGTTAACAGATGTGACGCAAGCAGAATAATCCTTAGATTTAAGAGTGTGTGTTTGCGCATAATGTAGCAGGGACTGTAAAATAATCTAAACGAATGACTGACAATTGAGAAGAGAAGCACTTTACATTATAGGAAGTTAGAAGTAGCGTTCTTCTAAAACAACCATTTTCATCTTAGTTTAGCCAAAACAGCATTAGGGTCAGTGATGGTGGGTGTTTTCCTATTCACTTCCCCGCATAAAATAGCTTTAATCACTGATACTATAGAAGAATTTAAGCAAGGGACAGGCGAATCGCAATAAATGCAAGGTCCAATGCCTAGAAAATTGATGTAGTTTAGTTGGTTATTACTATAGGCATTTTACCAAACACAATATCCCATCAGCATAAGTATACACACTCGCAAAGGTGATATAGACACAAAGGACGGAAGATTAAAACCCTCCGAGCAAAGCGGCAGATTGAAGTAGGGTTTAGGTCTCCTCTGCGGTTGTTAACTAGCATGAAGTCGTGCGTTTATATTAGAGACAAACGAGAAAGGGAGAGTCGGCCCTGGAAGGCACTATGTGATGTAAAGCGGCAATCAGAGGATTCGCTCGCCGTGTCTGAGAAGTCAACGCTACCATCATACATATGTCCTGTTGAAGGCACCTAGAGAGGTGCAATTCGTGGATCTTGCGCACTGTCAAGCAAAAAGGGACTATGCGTGCGCTAAGAAGGGATTGCAGCTATTTGAATAAATGTAGGTAGGCAGGAACCACTTGCGGGACGTCCACCAAGGTTGTGAGAACAGAACATTGCTAGAGCATCAAGTGACTGCCCAGCACCTTGAAACGCTATGCGCTCACTTCCTCTCAAAAAATGCAGAATGGACTGCCACCTCCAGAGAACAATTTGAGTCCGTAGAGGTGTGAGCAACAAGCGAGAATTTATAGCCTGTTAGACTCTTTCGATTCTAAATGAAGGAACTAACAGAATAGTCACTAAGCGGATAGCATTATATATTGGCTACTAAAGTGTTTAAATCTGGTCAGAATAATGTTTTTGGTCTTAACAAGGGAGTGGGCCATTTACTGCTACAGTAGATCGTCTTACATTGGAGACGTGGGTTTGATCGCCTTCAGGCTATCCAACATGGTCGGCGCCTTCAGGCTAAAGCGGTGCGATACAAGCTCATTGTTTCGCCCATCAAGCAACTTCAATATAGTTTTTCGAAGCTATTAGGTTACAAAGATCGCCTCAAACACCACGAGCCTTCTGGTACTGCATTTTTGCGACATATACTTTAATGTCATTCCCTGACATTGATAAAAACATAGGTCATAGAGTAAGAAGTGTGCTCAACCGCTTTGGCGGGCATTCAGCATTATGGCTGAAGGCTTTAGTAAATGAGACGCTGACAAAAAAGGAAATTAATAAATAGCCGAAGCCGAGTTTTTAGCTTACATCTCACTTAAAGCACAATTCCATCCCTTTGGTCAGTCCCATTGTCCTGTGAAATAAGCCGAGGTAGTCATGGACAAGCCTGAGAGTTATCTGCAGAAATTACAGAGATCCTGGTGCAAAAAAGGTGCCAAGACCAGGATTGGTATAAAACAGCCTAGCGTTGTTAGGTTTCAATCGAATTAAAAGTTATCTGAAACAAGTAATTACTTAGGGGTGAGATCCCATCAAATCCTACAGAAGGCATGCTAAAAGTAACTTTGCCTCGATAACTCGCTCGCGATTCCATATTTACGTCAAGCTACAGTTAAGGGCAGCGAGTAAAAGAAGACAAAGATTGCGTATTAATGGAAGTTTTGCTTTTTGGGCAATAAATCCTTCATCATGTCATCTTGCTTTCTGTTTCAGCGCTGCACACATTCTACTCCCTCAAATCATTCTTCGAGAATTCTACTCAATGAACGCGATTTAAAGATGACAAGGGCTTAGCTTTGAACAATGTCTTAAGCGACTATCTCTTGCGCTGATACATCACTCACTGTCAATAAAACCAACGCATTATACGCGTGAAAGGTTGGTGCTCCCCGGCCAAGTCAGAACTACTCACTTTATCATCAGCGGACAGGAGGTCAAAGGACTTATGACAATGAACCGTCTTTCACCTGTGCCCTTCGGGAGGACACCAATAAATGCATTTCCAGTCACACGCTCTACCATGTTGTCAATATCGACTGGAGGAAAGTACCACGGAAAAGCTTACCTTCTTACTTATTATTTTTATTCCTCCAACGGACTCGCCAGCACTCGTGTAGGGTGGTGGAGGAGGCGCGGGTTCGGTGGCCAGCTGTAAGATCCACCTGCCAGATTTTCAGCAGGACTGATTGGCAATCGCTTTACTAAGCGGGCTGGGGACAGCCAAATTTACTTCCTGTGTTAAAGCGCTTCTCATCCTGCCCCATCAGAATACTGTCGTGGATTTTACTACTCACTCTATTAGAACAAGTCCAATGCTGGATGCAAATCGGCTTATATCATTTTTTCATAGACAGTAATCAGATTTCTTACTGCTCACACTGAGGACGCATTTCCGTGGTTCGCATGGAGACAGAGAGGGTGACCAACGTAACCATTGGTGGTACACATACCAGAAAAGGGGAGAAATTGTCGAGAAAGCAGTGCCGCAAAATCCAAAGTGTACTTAAAGGCTTCCTTGTAGCAAGTCTTCCCATGCATTTTAATGATACCTGACTACTCACTTTGCACTGGCTTTTGCGCAGCAACATTTTATCGACTAAATGAAAGCTCATTGAGGCGTAAAGAATCACACTGAACTTTACTTTGGGCTCGCCCAGAATACTGTGATCGTCCTCAAGTTGTGAGCCAATTAACTGGTCAAGTATATGCTTCACTGCAAACAAAATACTTAAAAGGAAAAACACCATATTTCACGTTTCGTGATGAGCTTAGAAAGCATTTTGAACAATCGATAGCAGCAAGCGTTGCCATGAATTAAAAAGTCACTTGCACTAGCACACATAATGTGCCTAAGGAAGTGATCTTTGTAGCTACAAACATCTCTGAAGGCCGACGAAAATATGACACATATGTTCGGCAGACAGAAAGGAACTGGAGCACGTCAAACCATCGCAAATTACTTATTTTAAAACTTCCCTTTTATTATCTGATTGATAGACAATCCTTTCCTTTTAAGCACAGGCAAGCAGTAAACGTCTTTTTGTTACCCCTAGAAAAAAAGTAACATTTAATTTATCTTTTTAGTCACATTATCACACTGACACTTTTAAAATAAGTTTATCAAGTTCTAGAAAAAATCTCTTGTTTACTTTCCTCGCTACTCGTGCCCTACTGATTTTTAATTTTCTTCTGCAACGAAGATTTTTAATTTCAAGACTTTCATCTCAAGACCCAGCCACCTTCCATTTCGCATTTTCGGAGTTCGCTTTTTATTAACTGCCTCTTACCTTGCTGTAGCGCCCCATCGGTGCGGCGTTTAGATATTCTTAAGGTCGCCACCATCTTTACCCTTAGAAGCTGAAACTCTTCAACGTAAGGTAACAAAGGAGCAGTACAAAATGACTTTTTAATACCTTAACCAAATATACTAGCATTAGTATATGGAGTAACAACACAATGCAGTCTCTGTTTACGCATTTCTCTCTTATACAAAAATGCAAATCAATGCATTTTTTAGAATTGATTTGCCCAAACCAACCATTATTAGGTCACAAAAGTTAACTGTTTTGTCGAAAATCAACTGTCTTCTTTAGCAATTAATTTTATCTTGTTAAGCGCTTTATGCAAGTTCAGCCTCGTAAAAAGGCATTTTAAGTTATTTCTGATTTGACAATCCTATTATCTACTTAAACCAAAATGTGCGCCAAGCAAGTTTGCTTGTGCTTAAAGCCAAGCAGAGCAGTGAAACGTCCATCTAGTTGTTAATATTGAGCTTTAGGCAGAAGCGAATTCGCTCGACGCACACTTCAATTGAAGTAAATATTGGGATTTTCAAATCAAAAATAACTTGAAGCGTCTCTTCATGAAGCTTGACTGGTGTAAAGTGCTTGTCAACATGAAAGCGAAGCTGAGTAGGCGCTAGCTGTATATCTGATTGCTACGTTTCACTGCTCTGCCAACAAGGCAGTTGAAAGGCCAGTAGACTAAAGCAACCTTTGGCATAAAGAAGACACAAAGGCCTCAAGGTATTCTAGCGGATGCTAGCAAAGGGATTCAACAAACTAACCCCCACGTAGTTGCCCGATGGTAATACTGGCCATCACATCTACTTAAGAGTAGCGCGCACCGGCATAACAGCATAACAGCACTCTAGAGCCGTCCTACGAGGGAAAAGATACAATGAATTTACTCAAGCTGCATTCGACTTTTCTCGCCTTCTTGATGTACATAATCATGCAAAAAGTGGTTAGAGATATATCGTCTTNTACCGGCATAACAACATAACAACACTCTAGAGCCGTCCTACGGGGGAAAAGATACAATGAGTTTGCTCAAGCTGCATTCGACTTTTCCCGCCTTCTTGATGTACATAATCATGCAAAAAGTGGTTAGAGATATATCGTCTTTTCCCAAGCACAAATCACCTTTTAAACCTACCCACCCAACTATCTATAAGTCACACATTCTCTACCCTCTAAAGCCGTTCTCAAGGCTAAGTAGTAACATTTCACCTTTCAACAAATCACCATACACTCAACACTGAAACGGAGAAACAAATCAGTAATGTACTCTAAAATTAACTCACCACTGCAATCCAACAAAATAAAAACATTTTTACACGTGCTGAGACAAAATATGCCGCAGCCATCACCAGATCATGCAAATGTGCTGCTTCTTAGCAGTAGAACATCTCCATCGTCAATTCACACATNTCACCGCTGCAATACAACAAAATAAAACATTTTTACACGTGCTGAGACAAAATATGCCGCAGCCATCACCAGATCATGCAAATGTGCTGCTTCTTAGCAGTAGAACATCTCCATCGTCAATTCACACATACGTACTGCAGTTCTCTCAGTTCTCCCTTCCCCGAACACGATAGGACGCACCATGCTCGGGTAGAATACATAGAAGTGTATTTAGCATACCAGCGACACAGTCCACGAACCTACAAACACGAGGCTACTAGGTGGCTCCATCACCAGCGTGGACCATTCAAGCCTCTTTCGTCGAAGCGGCAATTCACTCGAAGGTAGAGCCAATTGAAAGTTAGTGACGTTAGTTACTGGCGGAATCTACAAGGGCTATGGCATGATGAGCCTTAAGTTAATAGCAACCCGCATGAAATGGCATTCTTTCCTAAAACCATAATAACTGGGTCACTGATCAAATGCAACACTGCGGATACATCTAAAAGTAAATGAGCATCAGACACCACAATGCCTCCTTGTTCTCCCTTACTCGNTTAAAATGCAATGGCAAATCACTTTTGTAATACAACTTTTGTTTCCAAAGCATTCATTTTCCAAGGCACTGCTGAATCAATGCGTGGTAAAATCTGAAGGAGTCCATTCAGTTTCTGGCGACTAGTAAACAACCGCTAATGCAGCACATCGTTCATATTGCGGAACACATCCATGTTCCTCTCACGCTTTGATTCCACGTAACGCTTACTTCTATTATTATCTTGTCGGGCATGTCCACGTAAGAGGTCAATTTTCTCAGAGGTCGCAACTGAGATGGAAAACGCTGTTGTCGTTTGGTGGAGTAAAACCATTTGCGTGAATTATTTCGACCTAATTTTCGCAGAAGAAAAAACATTCCCATTTCCTCACGTCTGCATTGCGCAGCCAATATTAGCTACTCAAAGTCGAAACGCAAGCGCACCACATTTCATNTATTTCGACCTAATTTTCGCAGAAGAAAAAACATTTCCATTTCCTCGCGTGTGCATTGCGCAACCAATATTAGCTACTCAAAGTCGAAACGCAAGCGCACCACATTTCATCGAGGAAAACCGAAAGATGACAACCACACGAAATAGAATGTCGGCAAAATTAAAATTAATCAATTTAAACCAATCTTAAAAACATTTAAGACTAACAAAGATAATGCCTTTGAGGCGGTCAAGCAGCCTCAGAATTGGCCTGGCGCGTGGTGGATGAACATAGAGCATGACTAATTTGCGGGTGTCTTTGTGTTTTCTGATGGCGCAAGTTCTGTGTCTTTACAATACTTGCCATCATTTCTTGCGATCCCTCATTTTGTTCCATTGCTCTTAATTTAAATGGNAAAAACCGAAAGATGACAACCACACGAACAAAGATTTAGGGCGTTTGAGCTGACTTCTGCGATAATATGGCAATTTTACGTGCGTTTGCCAGTTTATCAAAAAACAAAACTTCGGCGTTACACGTGTCCTTAAGAAAGTGCCTTTGAGGCGGTCAAGCATCCTCAGAATTGGCTTGGCGCGTGGTGGATGAACATAGAGCATGACTAATTTGCGGGTGTCTTTGTGTTTTCTGATGGCGCAAGTTCTGTGTCTTTACAATACTTGCCATCATTTCTTGCGATCCCTCATTTTGTTCCATTGCTCTTAATTTGAATGGGACGCAGACTTTGCTGCCGGTTTGGTCGTAGTCAACCAGTATGGGCAGCATGCTAACTGCTCATTCTAATGACCTGAGAGTGATTCATTGGATGCTGGTTACCTGCTCACCCATCAGCTTGTTCCTAAGAGTGGCTCATAAGCGTAGCACTCTCAGTTCCCATTTATGCCACATTAAACTGAGGCGACAGGGAAGGACACTACCATCGGATATGTGTAGAGTCTAGGAGGCTGTTGGTGTAGGTCGAAAGGAGTGCCATAAAGCGAAAGTACGGCTTCCAGAAATTCCAATTCATTGTGTGGTTGAATGCACAGCCAAATGACAAACCAACTTGCGACACGGAAACTTCCATTGGATCAAATTACAGTTCTTTGCGAATAACATGCTAGATCAAATGCTCCTTGTGTGACTTTAGTTATTCTAGAGGTGTTGATTAAAAATCAGATGGGATTTTTGGGTTTTTTAGCGTGGTGACGAAGGAATAGTATAGATACGTGTGCTTGGATTTGCAATTGGTTACTCGCATAAGGCTAAGTTGCCCCTAGATGAGCCAAATTTACGAGCAGTCTGCATGGTTTTTACACGCTCAACTGGTGACCTTTATTATGCCTACATTTTATCCCTATTGTTTGCTTGTTATTTGCAAGTGATTTGTTGGTACATGTTGGGGATTTAAGCCATGCCTTCGCATTTATATTTTGCCAGATGAATTTGCTACTTTTTAGGATCTTTTACTTCTCAACGCACTTTATAGGCACCTCTACCAACACTTCCATTTCCCACAAGTATTTTTGAATTTCCGAGGGTCGCCTTGCAGCAGTAGAGCCATAGATGTGCGCTTGTAAATTATTAGAAGCAGTGATCATGTCTAGAGCCCCAAAGGGAGGGAAAGAATTGTCTAACTTTATCAGCCTAACAAAGAAGCAAATGCTACAACCTGGGTTTGGTATGTGAGCGAGTAGATCTGACCGTATCAATCTGCCTGTAAAATAAGTAATAAACTGGTTCAAGGGCCGGAACAGGTGGCCTTGTCATTACTAACCCAAATCCTGCTATTCCTACAACTCCAAAATATACATTTTCTGATTGCACCACTTGAACACTATTCTTATTATTTAAGTGCTTGAGTGAGCATTATCCCTAGTGCAGGCAGCTTTCATACTCAGGATGCCACAGCTCATTGCAAAAACCATAACTACCAGAAGATTGAAAATGAATGCAAACTTAAAGGAGTCTTCTGTACAATCGCTTGAACGGTCCAATAATGCTTGACATCACAATGCGGGCGCAGATGTGCGATTTGCTCCGTAGATAAAGAACAGGTCATTTTATTGGCTTGCATTTCATTCGGTACATTTATAGGCATACCACATCTGAATGTTGATGCGATCTGTCTCTGAATTGAGATGCTGCTTCGACTCTGCTTCATTTTGATGGCAATGGCAATCTTGTATGAAAAATTGGCATTGGCGAATGGTAAGGTGCCTTCTACTGATTTTGGCTGATTAATCCACATGCAGAAATATTTAAGGAACCAGAATATTTACAAGTTATGAAATTTTTTGCACTGCGCCACATTACAGGGTAATCGAGTAAACTTGATAGTACTAAGCTAATTCATTCGATTCCTCCATACTTCGTTTTACGCTTACCTCCCTTCACACCCTTTCCGTTCATCTTCTAAGCGTCTTTAAGTTTGCATCTACTTTGCTGTCAGTATGAGTTCGTCCAGTATAGTTTGCCTAGTATAGTCTCAGCACATCTACCTGCATGGTTTACGTGTGGGCTGAACCAACATTTGTGTAGGTAATTCAGACGCATTAGTGCATAATTTAATTTATTTGGTATATAGCCATATTTGATGTCGCCAGTAAAGAGATTATGGCGAAGTTCATTAAAACAAACAATGAGAGGCGAAATGCGGGGTGTGGGTGTGAGGTGGCAGGACACTTTAGACCGCCCCAGTTCAGAGTTACACTTTCGAAGGTTTGCATTCAGGACAAACCATTTTTGCCGTTGTCAGTGCACGCACTAGAAAGGGAGGTTTAAAGAAACTTGAGTATCTTGGCAGCGACAGTAGGGCAGTGAAAGCAACCACACCGAGTCTAGATGCAGGTAAGTGCTATGTACTCGATTCACCAAGTGTTGGTTTATTACTTGAGTTTGATTAGACTTAAACATAACAAGCCCATACCAATGCCCATTTGGTACGACTGGAGTGATGCTGTAGATTTATTTCAATTATCTCCTGCCAGGAAATTAACCTCAGACAGTGGAACGAGCGACTTGGTAGTATAGTATAGGCAATCAGCAGTTAGTCGATATATTTGTGTAAAGGGAGACCTACTATTTCCTATAGGTGAGGAAGGAGAGTCAAAGGATAGCAAGTCTACCCAGGCTCTTGCAACTATAATAAATGACAGGTCGACTCAGACATCCCCAGTCAAAACAGAGAGCAAGTCTACTCAATTCCCCCAAATCGCAACCAAAAGCAGGTCCACACAAACCCCAGCATTTACCACGATGAAAGGACCTGTTTCGAATGCTGCAACGATCATTTGAAGAAATTCTGCCTCAACGCTCACTACCACTACGAAGGATGGATCTGTCTTTAACTCTCTGGCCATTTTAACTCTATTTGATTCCATGGTCCTAGTGCTCGAGTAAACCCCTTGTGAGCTAGTGCAACTTATTAGCTACTTCAGCTGTTTCGATAAATACAGATAAAAATCAGCAGTTGCTAAGCCTGTTGCTTGTTGCATTGCAAGTTTCGCTAACTTGGGGAATGCTGGTGTTGGGAATTGTTCTTCTTTACTCTAGATATAGGGAGAGATCACAATAACCATTCCTTAATTGGCGTACACAATTCACGATGCAGCGGCTTGTTATCACCGATGTTCAAACGGTCTCTTTTTGTGACGTGTTGGGAAAAACGCTGTGAGCTCCACATGAATTAACTGATTATCATGCCTGCGTTTGCCAATTAATGGAGATTGGAGACTACGCTACAACGAATAGGTTGTCTTTGAATCCAAATTGGTATTCCTGCATAAGGTTTTACAAGTTTCCACTGTCAAGGTTACCTAGCAGTGTTAATCGCTGAGTTGATTGAATGGGTGAGATGCAATAAGGAGCAAACTTAGCCTTAGACCCAACCCACACAGGCACGCACACCTAGCCTACATTGGCCATTAAATAGTGGGATGCATGCACGCTGACCGAGATGCCTGTTGAGGCAAATAGAGGCATCGGATGGGGCGTTTGGGGGCGCGCTACTAACTAAGCGTTCCTAGAAAGGTATTGATTTTGTCTTATGAAAATTAAGAAAAATGAACAGCTTAAGTTCTCAGCAAACTTATTCTGAAAAGAGCCATTTTATAACTTGCAAAATTACCGCAACAGTACCATCTAACATTGAAATAGTAAATAATTGCGTTTTAACGCACACGCGTGAATAGCTCGTTGCAAGAAGCACCAAATGCTCAACGGATTGAGGATAATGTTAGGAATTGGCGGTGACGCGACCATGGATAGAAGTAAATCGCCATTTGGTGGCTAAGTAGGAATTGTTGAAGTACTGCAAACTGTTTAGTAATGAATGAAAGCTCTTGAAAGTGCTATGGGAATGCTTAGAGGGTGGTTTGAAATTTGGCCTTCTGGAAAATTTTATTGAGCGCGCACTTTCTAAAAAACGTCAAGCATTGCTCAGTCTCAAGTCACAAGCCTTAATGTCAATTTATCGAGTTATTTTTTAATCCCAATTTACTGCGGAACTCGTTAGGGCTCCAGGTATTTCCTGTTAGATTTCCCCAATCACTACATGGCGCCTGCATTCCAGTACAAATGGATTCCTTGACCTTCTTAATTCGCTGTTTCAGGCATCGAACTTATTAAGACTTAGATCTACACTAAGGTCTGCTGCAGTTGCCCCAAGACGCAGCTCAATCAAGAATTACCCTACGCCTTCAGAGGAACTAATTATTTCAGACAACCTATGGTCCTTTGCTGTCTTTCGTCAATGTGCTTTTGTCGTTACGTAGAGCTATATTTGTTACATATTTTTGTACAATTATTACTCTCAGAAAGTGGACTGGATTTAATTAGCTTAAAGGTTTATACATTGAAAAGTAGAGGTTGATTATTGGCCTACTGAAAATCGGTTGAATTTGGCCGTACAATAGGTAATTGCAACGTGATTACTATGCGGTAGCATTTACGGCAGGCAATTGGAAGCTTTGCACAGATTCACAGTGAAATAGAAACTATTCGACGTGGACCCTGCTAAAGGGAACAACTTATCAGTCGGAAGGGAGCTATATCCTCACGGATCATTACGTACACTTACACTTTACGTTGAGGAGGGACGAAAGGGTGAAAATGCCATCGTGTCAATACTCATTGCATTTTACGACGCCACTTCACTTGAATCCGAGTGCTTATTAAACCTCGTGCCCAATGTTAATAGGATTGTCTGTTTTTACCCCTTGTATGAAAGATGCAATCGCTCCACTTCCTGTGCCATATAAAACCACGAGACGAGTTCTTCAGGCGTTCTCGATGTTGCGAAAGCAGTTGTTCTACCGACGAGTAACTCACATGCAATATGGGATGAATGTGTCCACTGATTCGCATAATCAAAGCTACCACAGGAAACAGATACCCATACTAGCACCGGAACCACCAACCAAGAGGCGTTTCACGATGACCAGTATGACGACGCGCTTCCTTCCTCCAATCTTTGATTTATTAACTTTGAATAGCCGCAAGACACTGAATTGTGGTGTACCCTTAATCATACAGTCATTTTTAGAATAAGTTCCAAACCTCTCACTTACTCTTAGTCCGTGATCAATCACTTCTCAAGTCGATCCGCCTGCTACAGACGTGCAATAACAGAAAAGCTCCAGCACCGTTGGTATGTAATGTGGCAAACAGGACCCCCTACCAGTCCATTTTCAAACCACTAGGTGTTTGTCAGTTTGAACTAAAAATTGGTCCAGCTACAAGTCTTTCTTTAATGCATTCAGCTAGTTCGCGTCAAAATCTCTGTATGCCACGCACTACAAGAAGTAGATGCAGACACGCGATACGAAACTGCTTCTACTTAATGTGAACAACGAAGAGAACATAGAAACGCTCTGAGTCACATGTACTGACTAGGAGATCTGTGCGTCCACCACAGTGGGGGCCTTGATGACAGCATCGGGGCTGTTCCTCAGCTTCCAGGGCATGCCCTTGTAGGTGGCTATTCGTGCACTGTCCACGCGCATGTCAGGCATCACTTGCTCCCACACCTTCTTTTTGGGAGGAAGTTGAGTATCGGGTTCGCCTAAAAGGAAGACGTGAAAGAAGTGAATAGGTTGGTTTACTTAAGTTAAGCGAAATCCCCACGCACGAGCATCAGTATCGTTCACTATCCTTAGACGAAAATCATGTTCCGAAACCCATTAGAAGTTGCAAAGTGCATTAATACACGGAACGATGGTAATACTCATCAGCACTTTGCATTCCTGCGTTTCCAAGAGGTAGATGTTCCACGTAGTTACGGAAAGCCGCGTCTGCACTATCAGTAAACGTGCCTGGTAAAATTCTTCAGGAGCTTTCTTCTTCCTGTCTAATTTCCGGACAAACTAAGAAGTTGTAAAACTCACAGGCTCGTTTAGGTACCTTGATAGGTAAATATTACCTACGAATGGACGTAATTTGCCAGTGATCACCTACAGCAGCGCCTGCTTGTGTGCATGCTCGCTATTTGCTTATATAAGTCATGTGGGAGCATTTCACCGTTTTTGGTTTGAAACCCAGCAGCAAACAGTCCCACACACATGGACAATCGTTAATAAAAAAGTGTCTTTAATGTACCACAGAACGAAGCTTTTGGAAATCTGAACTGAGGAGGATCAAATAGTAGAAAAATGGGTTACTCTGGAACACGCACAGCAACTACCGAGTCTAAGAATAAAATAAAAGGTAAAGCAGCCACATAGCCCTCACCTAAAGGGCAATTTGTGGTTTTCGACCCCCAAGCTTCAAAGGACAAAGAACATACATAGAATTATTCGTTTACCATCCCATCTATAAAATCAGCTCTTAAGATCTTCAATAAACTCATTGCAAATTATGTCTTTTAGACGAAGAATAGTCTGAGCGCCCTTTCAACATCTCACAACATTCGATACTTCTTTGAAACCTACGTCCTTGGTTGAAAACGAGTAATAATGCACCTCCAAGATTGGAAAGTAATTTAGAATTTAGTACGACTCCAATCGTTCCCGACAAAGTTCCCTAATTCGGTAGAGATGCAGCAAAACGAAAAGTAGCAAGGCCCGAGGTTCTTTGATGGAATGTGGGCATCAACTCACCGGGATAATCCTGCACATAAACTCTGTCACCCAGCGTAGGTTCTGTTGGACTCTCAATAACTAGAGGTTCTACTCTATCATTGGCGCCTGCAGCGCACATCAGCATACCCTGAGACTCGATGCCACGCATCTTGACAGGCTTGAGATTGCATACGAAGATGCCAACTAATCCTTGCATCTTTTCGATGGGCACGTGTGGCGCAAGACCACTGACCACGGTACGAAGGCTACCTTCACCTACGTCCGCCTTACAGGAGGAAAAAAGAGAATCCATTACGTGGGAGGCAAAATTAGGAAAAAGTCACTGCGAAAGGCATAAAATATTTGTTAGATTTGGTATGAAAGTGTGAGATGATAACAGTCGCATAAATCTGACAGAATTTTCGGAGAATAGAGTCCCTTGAAAAGTACAGCCCTTAAAACAAAACAAAGCTATTTCTAAGACCATATTCGTGCTACTGAATAATCAGGCAGTCATGAAGCTAGATCAGTCATCTTACTGTTCCGAAGTGGCATGCCGCTTGTATTTTATGCAACACTTAAGGCGATTAAAAACAATTTGATCCGCTTCTTGAACCAATCTGTCATGAATAAGTTGGCATTACGTCCAAGGTATTTGCAGAACAAACAAGTATCTTGGACTTAGCATGCAAAATACCAGGGTTGGTTCAAGCTGCTGTCACTTTGAGATGTCTTAAATATTCTTAAAAAATAACGAAAATTGAAGTTTATAGTTCCAGACCCCAACGCCACAAACTTAAACTATCAGCACGATCCGAAAAGTTCTCGGGAAAAGTGGGTCATACTATCTCTTCATGCAGAGCCAAACAAAGAATTCAAAAATCATCTTCTTGATGGAAAAAAGTTGCAAAAAGGATGGGCGCTTGCGTTCAGCATGGGATACCGTTTATCGAAAGTTACAACATTTGAGTTTCGGTTCTCAAGTGTGAAGACGACCAGAACACATTTGTCTTAAGGAATAAACCACAATGATTTCTTTATGATGGCCCAAAATCCCCTGCCACTAATGCACAAAAATCTCCAGCTAGCAAACATAAAATTTTTAATCAGTTCAAAAAAAATGTGGAACTATTCGAAAAAAATTTTCATCGAAAGATCCAACTGACCAACAAACACACCTCTGGGTCCCTTAAAACCCTATCGATTCGGGGCGCAAGCCAATGTTTTTCAAAAATAGTTGGAAAGAAATTCAAGACATGTGATAGACCATCAAAGGGGGATCAGAAAAGTTCCAACAGGGCTTGAAACTAGCACTGCCAATATCTTGGCGCAAAGTGTCTAGCCAGAGTAATCTTTAGATTAAGCACGTCAAAAGAAATCCATTTCGCAAATCAAACTACGTCGACAGAACAATGGAATCGCTCAGAAATTTTTAAATGAATGCTCCATCTGCAGAAAAAGTCTTGCATATTTGGTGCAAAGACAAAGACAAAGAGTCAGCATCAGGATGTTGCTCCACCCCCACGACTTTGCCCACCCGCATATCGATACGACTGACATCAGCGGGCAGATCTTCACCCTTCTTTCCTCCTTTTGATGGAGGCGCCGTTTTAGCAACACGAGAGGAACGCTTCTTGTCTGAGTTACAAGGAGAGTAACGGTTATCTACTCCATGGATAGATCACACAGAATACAACAAAAATCCCATTGATAGATGGCAAGTAAAATGACAGAGTAATATTTTGAAGGGATCCTATTGTTTAAAAGATAAAAGAGAAGCATTACAAGTTTATCGAGTAAATTAATGGCAAACACGATTGAATGGATTCCCATCGTGAAAAGTGGAAGAACAAGAGGCAATTCGTGGCTGCTGTACTGATCAATATGCATCGCAAATGCCATTGCAAATTATGGACCCCAACAAAAATAAGCTTCCGGAAAATGAAGGCAATGCTATTGACAATAAGAGTGGTTGGTTCAGCCTCTATGTGATGCTGTGATGCCAGTGGTTTAGCAGCAGCTATTCACTGCCTTAAAATGGGAAAGAGCTGGCTGCCACCGACTTCTAATTTATCAATACCAAACATCTATAATTAGCGCATGCGAGAGGACATGCAGTGATTATGATGAAAACACATCATTGATAATAAGTTTTACTTTGTTATGCGGTGATACGCCCTACTTAGTAAGATTTCTTCTTTACCTGCAAAACCAGGGAAGACCGCCTCAAGTGGCACGTTTAATCGGATAAGCGCACTGGGAATGCATCTTCCCATTTAGATGGTGATGAAGAACAAACAATTTTTGTTGTGATAGAGATTAATCAAGCATCCACAGTTTACACCGTAAAAAACAAATGCGACTAATTACTCCGAAAAAACTGTTATATTTTGACCTGACCAGTTAGCGTAATCATTATACCGGTTAAGTCTATAGGACAGTTAATTCCAACATTTGATTAATGTCACCATATCACATGTTTACTCTAAAGGCAGAAAAACGCAGTGAAAACTGAACACCAAGTTAAGAGAAACTAAACAATTCTCTATTAAAGGGTCTAACTCAATAACGAGAGAACGGCGAGTTTAAGAAACACTACTAGCAGTGCGATTTTGCACATAGCGACTCGAACGGTTTTTTAATGTCGATCACGGTTTCCAATGCAATTTACTCGCCTAAGCAAACTCAGATTGCTATAAGAATTAAACGGGAAGAACTCACCAGATCTGTTAATTGGACGGGTCGAGGTCAGCGGAATAGCAGATGCCGAACCCTTAGTGGGATTCTTAAGTGAAGTGAAAAATTGATTGTCTACGAAGATATTGCCATGATTAGAATAAAAAACAGCTTACAACCAGCAATAAGTTCCAGATCATTCAATTTCCCTTTGAGGGCACCAATTTCTCGTTTGAGCTGAGCATTTCTTTTAGCATACGTCAGTTCAGCGCGCTTAATTGCGCTTTCATCACAACCAGCAAGAAGCGAGATCTTATCCCCGACAACGGTAGCAAGCTCCTCGGAGGTCATTTTCACCGATATGGGGTTGGAATTAACCAAAACACACGTCGAAATTCCTGGAAGTTAGATCCAAGGCAGAACTACACAACGGAATGGAAAAAAAGCATTACCGAATAAGTCACCACTTCCACTTCTTAAATTAAACGATTTGACCGAAAAATGCGTTGACGGCAGCATCGGTCAGGCAATAATGACATTTCGATATCAACCGTAGAAAAAAATTTAAGATCGCTCAACTTATGACTCAATCCCCTAAATGACTGCCACCTAACTGAATCCAACGAATAAAATCCGCAATCAAAAGTGATAAAGTACCATGATAGGCGTCAAATTACACTGGGCAACCAACAACAGCAACTTACAAGCTCGAGCTTTAAATCAACTGCCGATTAGTGTCCCACTTACAATAGCCTTGCTAAACACTTTTGATTAAGAACAGTTTAATTTATTTGTAAGTTATTACACTTTTACAAGCTGGTTTTGACTTCATATGCATTAAATATTTACTGCGCTAGAGAAGACGTTTTAGTTGTTTCAAATTCGTGGGTCTCCTTTTTTAGGCTCTTATTTTATTTCATTAAGCTGCTTAATCTGCTTTAGGTGTGTGTGAATACATTAATTTGTTCTTGTTTTTACATAACGCTTTTGTAGAACTTTCAAACCCTGGTCCCTAACTTGCACTTGTGCTCTCTTTCTATTTATAAGAGCGTTTGTAGCGTCCCGAGGCTCCCTCTAAGGTAAAAGAAGACGCAGTACTAGGGCAGAATATATATATTCCGGGAACAGAGGGCTTGGGGGCTGTTGGCACGGCCCGGAGGCCGACCAACCGGCTAGAACAAGATGGCCACCCAAGTGACCTAAACCGGTAGTTCGAACAAACAAAGTATTACACATTAATATCTTTCGCAGATCAGCCATTTATATTATCAAGGCCATGAAGTCAATCAGAATGCTCAGCACAGTGTTAGACACATATGGTTTGCGTAGCCCTGCTTGAGCTGCAAAACATCATAGACAGTTTTATCGATACCTTTCATTCGATGTGCCAACATTCTCTTTCGATGGATGAACGACTTCCCATTCCTCTACTGTGGAACCACCTCGTTCAACAAGTGTTTTGCCGAAAGATTTGATGACATATACCACCAGTGCAAATTATTTTCTTTTGTCGGATTGTTTTTCAAACCTTCTGTAGGAACGCTGTTGTAGCGTCCCGAGACTCCCTTTAAGGTAAAAGAAGGCATAGTACTGGGGCAGAATGTAACAGGATCTTTCCTTTCTTCATCCTCATCCCTTTCTACCTTACTGGAAGAAGACCAAGCTTTTCTAGGCATGGTTTTATTAAAGGAGAAACGGTAGGTGGGGACGTCCAGTCTACGGGGTCACAGTATCCGGCGCTGATGGAGAGCATGCGAGCTGGCTTTCGACCACGTGCATCTTGTGTTCCCGCCTCTTACCTACAAAGCGTATATAAACACCAACATTATTACACAGAATATATGTTCTGGAAACAGAGAGCTTGGGGTCTATTGGCACGGCCCAAAGGCCGGCCAACCGGCTCAGTACAATATGGCCACCCAAGTGACCAAAACCGGCGGTTCGAACAAACAAAGTACTACAGTAATAGTGTTCTATTCCTTACAAAATATACTTCCTTCTCACATCACGTTGCGCATGCATTTCTACTTAGCCTTTTACAATATTCTCATGCTTGCATCAAGTTGCTCTTTTATTTTGTTGCTTGATCAATATTCTTTGCCCTCCAGATTCCTGGAATAAATAAAATCCTGAAAAGATAGCATAATTTGGCCTTCCGTTGCTTCAATCTGCTTTTTAAATTAGACCACATCAACCAATGCCTTGGTTTTACACCTTTTACCTNAAGAAGACCAAGCTTTTCTAGGCATGGTTTTATTAAAGGAGAAACGGTAGGTGGGGACGTCCAGTCTACGGGGTCACAGTATCCGGCGCTGATGGAGAGCATGCGAGCTGGCTTTCGACCACGTGCATCTTGTGTTCCCGCCTCTTACCTACAAAGCGTATATAAACACCAACATTATTACACAGAATATATGTTCTGGAAACAGAGAGCTTGGGGTCTATTGGCACGGCCCAAAGGCCGGCCAACCGGCTCAGTACAATATGGCCACCCAAGTGACCAAAACCGGCGGTTCGAACAAACAAAGTACTACAGTAATAGTGTTCTATTCCTTACAAAATATACTTCCTTCTCACATCACGTTGCGCATGCATTTCTACTTAGCCTTTTACAATATTCTCATGCTTGCATCAAGTTGCTCTTTTATTTTGTTGCTTGATCAATATTCTTTGCCCTCCAGATTCCTGGAATAAATAAAATCCTGAAAAGATAGCATAATTTGGCCTTCCGTTGCTTCAATCTGCTTTTTAAATTAGACCACATCAACCAATGCCTTGGTTTTACACCTTTTACCTGCCATCAACCCTAAAATTTGCTTAGCTGTAAATAAAATGAAGTTTTAAACACACGCGAACGTGTAAAATTTGAAGGATATTTTAATAAAGCTTTGTTTGAACTGACTTCCAGTCATTTAGCATAGGTCAGGTAAACAAGTCAAGTTCAGGTGGCTATCCACACCAAAATTAGGATTTGTGTTAATAGCTAAGAAGGAGCGTGTAATAAACCTCAAGAAGAAATCTTTACTGCCTGAATTTCATCGAAATGCCTACAGAATATTGAAGCCTGGGTGCTACATTCTTCAGTGGCGCATCACTGATCTTTATTTATGTTTTGGTTAAAGTATCTTTCGCATATGAAGCTCAAATTTCGGCATATTTGTGATCTGCTCCGTCCAGACCTGATTTACTATTATATACGTTGTTACTGTGTTGGGTGACAGAGCTAAGCCATCGCGTTTCAACCAAACAAAAATAATAGCTTACTAGCTAGCTTTTATATAATTTGAAAAAATGGCAAACACTGTTGCAAAGTGCCACAAAATCAGATGACTTTACATTCAAAGGGCGGCATTACCATTCGTCTGTGCACAGATGTCGAAATCAAAACATGCCGAAGATCAACCACACGCCGACCGGGATAATGCAGGATTTCGAATTTCTGTGCCATGGATCCAATTGCACAGAGGGCTCTTCAATTAATACTGTAAAATAAGTACACTGTTCTATGGTTGCATTAAACGGGCATCAGTGCTGGCGCAAAATCTGGTTTACTTAAAATGAGGCCTAAAAGTAATCACAGATCCACAGCCTGCGCTTATGATTTCTTATGCAACACTTCCATTCAATCCATGGAAAATAAGTGATTGGTCTGCACTGCTTTTAAAATATATTATAGGCTTCAATGTAATTTTTGTTTAATGGGATGGGCTAAAGCTCTTGTATGAAATACTTATGCACAATCAAACCTCCCACCTTCAAATCAAAAACGCCTGTCATTTGCAACATCCACCGTTTATAATCAACGAAGCGTTGGATGCATGCTGTTGCGAAAGCTTAAAATTTTAGCGCTTTAAATAAAAAGACATCTGTTGTGCGTTTTTACAGTGCTATGAAAGAAGCGAATTGATAGTGATCGTGATGTCTATGTGGCATGATAACTGCGACTGATTCTGGTTGCCAAAATTTTACTGAACCGTCCGTAGCTAACTTATGCAGCGCAACAAATTAGAAGCTAAAGAGAAAAGCGCATCATCACAGTTAAACGGTTAATGTATGGTACTCGTAGGCTAACATAGAGACGCCTTCTTATGCTCTGTGGATTCCTCTAGTGATCACGTTATAGCAGCCCCTCTCAACAAATTAAAAGAGTTGATATATTCCGCCCACAGTACTTAAAACAGTACAGTCGACACTTTGTTAGTTTGGGAATGCCAAGGAATTTCACAAGGCAGCTAGTCTCACTTGATTTAGCTATCCCCGCATTTATAGCCAATGCAATATTCAATGCATAGTTGGGTAGAAGATATTATAATGCGGCGATTTAACCGCCCTTGAGTGTCCATGATAAATCGACTGAGCAACCTATGCTGCAGCAGCAGCAGCAGCAGTCATGCCCATCTGGTTCAGATGTGCATTTGTTGCTTATAAAATTAAGGCAACTTCCCGTTCTAGTCAACTTGCGAAGACGATATATGCCCATTGGAAAGTTTCATCCACTTTACCGTGCAGCACTGCAGCAGAATATCAATGAAGGCCGGCCTGAGGCACTGTTTCTCGGTTCGAAAAAAGCGATAAGCCACCCTCTAGAGTAGAATACATTATAAGCTGGATCTTCTCTAATCTTCCGAAGATCTCATTTATGCTCCAATGTGCCAACTACTAGGCACCTCTAATGCCACTGCTTTCAGGTTCGTTTGCCTTCAAACGTCTCCAAGAATGCAGAGGGCTTGCACAAGTGAATAGACCAATAACTAGAAGGAAGACTGGATAGGGAATGGATTGTCGGAAGGGTCAGTGTAAGGATGATTGATGTGACTGGATAATTCAGTTATGAACTTTTTTCAGCAAAGAATATTTATAGATAAAAGCTCTTGTGACAAGAGGGGATAAGAATTCAATCACATTAGAGCTGCTCACTTCATTTCAACACTATAGGAAAGATCTAACTGATACCAGATTTTGACTTACTGCCTATATCAGCGCATGTATAGGACAATACATGTGTAGCGCAATGGCGAATTAGCTAGTGTGCTGCGCTCTACACATTCCCCGCTTTGATCTGGAACTAGTCCTAATAAGGCTCTGGCTGATGGCTTGCTACGGTGCCATAAAAGGCAGATCTTTTGCTAAGCCACGATATTGTGCCTTGCGGCTATTCGAAGAGAGTTCTATGACTAAATAAGCAAAGTGCATAAAAATTAAACTGCGTTGTACTTTTTACTTTAATCTAGAATTAATTAAGACTCTATATTAAATACTAGGTCACTTCCGCTCCTGTGGAGCTCAGTTCAACTGTAAGACATTTTATGTTTAGCAGTGACAGCAGTGTAGTGCGAATGATTTCAGTACGAAAACTGAGATAGCACAAGCTAATAACTGTGATGCGTTTCTTAGTTTAATCTACAATTGCTCAGTTTTACACTCATCTGTTCCGTACACTTCTAGTGGCTAAAATACTTCCCGCATTATACAATAAATTTTGAGCCTTACTGATAGTGCATAGCCTATTTTGGCAATAAGACTGAAACAACAGATTTTGACAGATCTACGTTCCATTTTATTAGTACATATATAGAATCTATTAGAAGTGAAGCATAGTAGCCTATTCCATTCTATAATTTCTTATGGTAGCTGTTGTAGTAACTTATAAAATTGAGGTTTAGCCAATGATAAAAGCGCTTAGATAGGCACAGAAGATTGATAATGCAATCTGATGGGATTAAGATAGTTATGACAGTGGTGACAATGGAAGTTCATCCATTCGCTTAGCTATTTATTCATTCGCATTGATAATGTGGTTGATAAAGCAGGCAATAAACAATTACATTCATGCTGTGCCACTTGTGTGCGGGAAATCGTTCAAACAAGTAATTGAATTGTGGGACTTATACCTCAGAGTCACTTTTAATATTTTAAAAAGCGTAGATGCCTTTTTAAATCTATTCAACCTCTTCTTAGTCTTTTTAATTGCTTTTGAATTCACGTGATACGCCCATTATAACATGTTTCTAAATGAGAATTTTTAGAGTGTGATAAATGTTTCTTCCTAAACATTGCAGATCACAAAGCGACCCTTAGGCGCCATTGCGTTTCTGCTTGTTCGATAGTAGCGACATGAAAAGAAATCAGCTGAGTCCTTACAAACCAATTAATTGGCGCATTCTAAATGTTGTTCCATCTATTGCCCACTAAAACAGATCAGCATAATCGAAGCAGCTATATTTATAACAAACGCAAACCACCGAGAGCATGTGATCCTATTCCCTCACCAGCAAAAACTACCATTTATCTATTTACTTACGTACTTACACTTTTTTGCTTTAGGTTTGCTAACTAAAGAAACAACTTATGCAAGCAACCATTGTCTTTACGACGCAGCTTAAATAGAATGAGAAAAGTGATCGCGCTATAGGGTATGGAAGATGGGGAAAGAGACTTGTTGCTAACTAAGAAAACAGCAGTGAAGCCTCAAAACACCTCGCCTAGGTTACTTCCGATCCTTGGCTGGAGGATTGGCTGAGCAGAAGTCAAAAGACGTCTGTGTGCATGTTGTCCATGCCGTTCACAAGACCCTATGTTTCCCATTCATTTGCACGTCGTGCTCCAGCAGTTGAATGCTCAAATGCAAGCAAATTTCAGACTGCCTCAAATCTACTAATTGGCGGGTCAACCGCATCGCCTTCTTGCCATCAGACTCCGATTAGCTCTGCACAACCTTTCTCATCAGTTACCTGCTTGTCGCCATGATGAACCACTGCACCGTGATCAACCTAGCATTAACGTATTTCCTCCAGGTATCAATTAGATTTCTCATGGCGGATCTCAAACAAAATTGTCTTGCAGGATCGTTTTCGATAATTAGTTTTTTGCTCGCTAAATGGACGTTGCTATTCATTCTGCTGCCTTGTGGGCCTGCTATAAGAGAATTCTCTACCTGACAGCGCTGTTCACACCTTGAGATGGAGTCAGGGCTTCCCATCTGACTCGACTACCAACTTCTTCCACCTAAGTGGACTTGAGCGTGCGCAATTTAGAGTATTTTACCATTTATCTTGCTTGGCCATGTTGTCGGCATTTCCAGCATCCGAACCCTTATCCGTGCTTCACTGCAGCTTCTTTATCCAATCACCTGTGGCCTACTTTTCATCCTTCGCCTCCGTCACATCCATCTCAATCCCTTTATAACCCTCAAACTCCCAACATCACCATTCTGAAGACTTTTTTGTTCTCTCCCGCGCACATGTATGCACCACAACGGCCTCCTTTGCTATTTTACTTTATGCGCCTATGTGACTGCTTTCTCCTAGTTTAAATACATACTTCTTTGCTAAGGGGTTGTTTTCCTTCCATATTGCAAAGGTAATGTATGGTGAGGAACCTGGTGGACCCGTTAAGGCTGAAAATAACTTCTGAAATTCTGTGCAAAAAAAGAGAAGATATGATGCTTAAAATTGGGTAATTTAAGCAGACAGCGACCTTCTCCGCAAACGCATTCCTTCGGTAAGCACATTAGCATTTTGGCCACATGGTCTCTGCCCGTTGGCCAGGTCCTACATCCACTACCTCCACCACTATGATCAGGAGTTGTTTTAGCGCTTGACACGTAGTACTGGCACTCCGCAGATGGTTAGTAGATTAATGCTGGGCACGAATGGCCTCACAAAATCACCAAGCTGTAAGTTCAGGCTCCTCTATTTCATCATCTTTTATCTGTGCACACGATGGATTCTTCCGGTTGCTTTGCTTATTATTGTCAGCGTAGCACTCCCATACATGCAGTGATTGCCATGTGAATTTATTCCGTCGCCCTAAATGAGGAATTCGGTAGACGAAATGACTATCATGAATGATGGAGCAACGACTGCTGGGAGAATTAGGTGAATTTGTTGAATACGCAACTAGGATCAAGCCCAGCACTTGATCAAATGTTAGCAGAGTTCATGTAACTTCACCTTAATTTAATGCAGACTGCAGATTAGGCGGTTCAGGATTAAGATTCAAGTCGTTGCGAGCGATGCTGCAACCTCGCACGTACCCTAAAACCTGCGTGAGCCGAAATAGCAATGATTATGTCTTAACGATTAACAGTCAGCAAACGCGAATGCATTTGCATGGCTGAAATCAACGTTCCGTTGATATTTGCTTCCATTTGAGCGATTTTTTGTGTGGACACTGGAGGGTATGTTTGGCTGCAACACTGTCTTGACATCATGGTAGTGGGTACCTTGACCCTAGAGCATTAAAGAGGATATGATCCGTCTACTGTAAGGCATAGCTAAATATTCAAGGCTAGATATCATCAAACTTTAGTCTCCAGTTACTGTAATGTTCATCCACGTATGCAAAAGGAGCTGATTCTACTAACAATGACTTCGTTTTTAAAGATAAAAGGCATATAGTTAAACGCAGTTTATCCATCATTGAACGGGAAAGTTGCACCAACTCTGCACCAGTCAGATGCCTGTACCACACTTCACCGTGAAAAACGGTTCTATGCTTACGAATGCCCTTAATGCAGTTAAAGACTCTATCTATGCAGCTGAAGCAAATAATGTCAGCTTAGATCTGCTGGAATTGGACCCATGGCGTAATCAGCAGTGGGAGAGCTAAAAGGTAGCCAAACATAATTTGCGGTACCTACACAAAAGGTCATTTAAATTAAAGCAAATTATGCTAGACGTTGGTTCCATTGGTGCGAAAACATTCATGATTTTTGACAATAGATTGGTGAGATAGAGTTAATGTTATGTGAGCTCGTCCCGATTGAACTGTAATCCTGGATCGCTCAATCGGCGGTCAGTATTGACCCTAGAGCAACTCAGATAAACTCTGCTGACACTTAATCAAATGCTGAGCTTAAGTCTCTGTGAAGTATTTGACCAGTTTACTCCTAACTGTCTGGCAGTCTTTGCCTTATCACTTGCATTTGTCATTTCAGAGCATGGAATTCCTCATTAAAGGCATTGCAATGATATCACAGAACAATCGGCGCACGTGCATGAAGGCGCTGCTGAGGTTGACAAACAGAATGTCTCACAGCTGTATGTCACTATTTAGAATTTATCTAGGCCATTTTTAAGCCAGTCTAATATATCTAGTTTGGATTGGGAGAACGTCCTGGAAGTTCGTATGAATGTAAAGAAAACGAATGACTGAGTTGTGACATTTTTGTAGCCACAGCGGCTTCATCCTTGATCCATTGCCAACATTTCCTCAATTGTGCCATCACTGCGCGCAGGCAATCTTCCCATCTCATTAACGGCATTTTTGGTAGCCAAAAATGGAATTTCCCCTCCTGAGTTATTTCATTTTTTAAAGATGCGAGGAGAAACCCCATGAACATGTACACGCGGCTGATCGTATAGTTTTCTCAATATTAATGGAAGTGTGACGTGAAAGTAAGTTGAGTGTATCAAGTTGACTAATCTGTCCTCTTTAGTGATGGGAAATAGGAGAAATTTTGCCCCCGGAGGCTGCAAGAGAAATCGATTTGGGGTGGGGAGATGCATGCACGCAGGATTGTGGTGGTAAAGTTAAAGTGCTTGGAAGATTGAACAAAAGAATCCATTACTGGATGAAGTCGCTGCCAGCACAAAAGAGCCATCACACGAAATCCTCAAACAATCACTAATTTTTCATTGGGAGCGCTGAACCTTCTTGATTTAGGTTTTAACTCCCTTCGAACAATCCCTGTGCACCTGGGAGTAGAACACCTAGTCAATGAATGAGCGCGCATTTCGGCCAGATGAAGAAATCATATATGTGCACATGAGAAAAGAGCGATGAAAACCGAGAAATCCATGTAGGTGTACAAAAGCTTGCGTTGAACCTTCAATATAAAAAAACGAATGATATGAGGATAAATCTGGCCTGCACTGAATTCAATTTACTTTTGGCATCTTTTGGTGGGTAGCTGAACATAAGGTAATTTGAAGTGGAGTAAACAAATGGGTCCCATAAATGTGTCTAAGTTAAATAAGGTTAGAACGTGCAGGTATCTGAGGTTCCTCTAAAGCAATTTTTAAAAGGATAGGGACTATTTCCCCTCCCACAGTTACGGGAAATTCTGAGAAACTGCTCCTTGGGATTGGTTTTACTGTGATTCTACGTGACTTGGTTAATGCGAAGTTTTCAACCCGCCCATACTTTGCATGCAACAACGGATGTGCTGGTACCACATTACCAAAACCGAGAAGCAAGGCGAAAACCTTCTTTCACATCGTGCCTGCATTAAAACTTTCTTTTATAAGAGGTCAGTGACGCGATTATTAATAACATAACGTTGTGCTCACCCTTCTCTCCTTATACTTCTACTTCCCTTGCCTCCATTCCACTATTCTTCCTTCGTGTGACTGGAATATCGATGCTACTTAGTACACTGCCATTGGGCAGTCAAAAAGATGAAGTTGCAGCCAAAAGGTTCCACTGCACGGTTTTTGGCAGGAAAGGCGCTTGGATGTGGAATTGGTGATCTGTACAAGTCTTTGTTGCTCCCAAAGGTGGCTTATAGCAATGGTGGTGTTGATGTCGAGATAAGGCTCAACCATCACACTGACGCGATGCCACCCAAATGGCTTGAAAGATGAAAGAATAAGAACAATCTATAGAAGCCACCACTGTTTGTGAAAGAAGACACTTACGCGTAGTAGCTTTTTCCTTTTTTAAAATTTTTTTTTAAATGTTGTCCGATCACACACTGGTCAAGTAGTATTCTCTGCGACTCCTTTTCATTTACTAGATAATATCTGTGCACTAAGGCATAAAGGGTTCCTCACCAGCACACACACATATGTTGCAGCCAAAGAGAGCACTACAGTCAAAACACAAAATCAAAGTCGAAACCACCTCATCAGTTAGAGATCACATGTAACTGGTCAATTTCATGAGCCAGAACTGGTGATTTGGGAATAAAATAGTTGCTTTGCAATTTTAGAAGAGAAGTTCTTCCAGCACATACGCCAATCAGAAAAGATCCACAAAAGTGTTACTTGTCTTGTTCCGGTTTTGACGAAATATCCTCCAAATCACATTGCTTTAACTCGGGAGACACCAATTCGTCAACTCGAATAGTTGGTAAGGTGGCTCCATTTCTCAAGCCTTCGCTTCCTTCCAAATAATGCCTTCGTGGAACCCAAGTCGATTGGCTTTATTAAAGCCAACGCTTTGCAAGAATGCTGTTGAGACAGGTTTTGAAGAAGAATTTGCGACGTGTGTGCAGGCAATTGCGCACGGTGGCGCGACCGCACATAATGCAGGCCAAAAGAATGCCTCTTCGTGATGTCTACCAACCCACCACCTCAGATGACATGAGGTGTGTGGGGCCATTGGAGTGCGCCTTTTCGGAGGTTTCACCTCCCGAAATGTGTCGCACGAGTAGTCGAGGTCTCTTACGAAAATGCGACCTGAATCGGCAAGGAGAACATCCAAAAGAATGATGCCCACTGCTTGAATGTGCTCCTGACTACTGACAACTTCATAGCTGGAAAATCGTACGTCGTTTACAACGATGAAAACACCTCGATAGCCAAGGCATTGATTGACCCTTTTCTCCAGCAAGTCGCACGAAGAAGTGATGCTCTCCAGGAATGCATCGAACACCAGAACACCAGAAGAGGAGATTCAGTGCGAAGTCATGGCTGTCGCGGTCTCGTCACATCATCGTGTGCGGACTATCTCATAGACAAAGGAGTAGTAGTGGTAGTAAGCTTCACTACACCAAATTCCCCAGTTTCCATGCATTTACCTCCTCAAGGCTAACTCGCCTGTCGATCGACGGACCTCGAAGGCTAGCGCACCTACCAAAAGTTCTTTTGTGTAAGTTAATCAAATCAGGTCTGACTTCCTTTTAGCTTGTTGCACCAAAAAATATGCCCATGAGATCGGGCTGACAATGGCGGTACCATGAGAGCAGAGACGAGTTGTTTAACGCCGCGCATGGCTATCCGCTCACTATTCTAAAATGCACACTGATCGAAAATCGAATAGAAAATATACATGACCGTGATTAATGCTGGGAAGATTGCACTGCTACATGAAAAAGTGAAGCGATGAACCATGAGCAATCAAAAGGTAGCATACCTGAGATTGACTGCTTGCACCCTGAACATCAAATTGTAGCTCGGTACATGGACTGCTTTTCCAAATCGGGAAAGCGGAAATGACATCTGTAGGTCGATCCCAACTGCGTGAAGAAAAAACCCGCCAAATGAAATTATCTCCTTCCATTTGTCTACAGTCGAAGCAGCTAAGCAGAATTCAAAAGACTGCTTCTCTAAACTCATTATTTTAAGCATATTTTAATCCCTCAAGTGTCTGTTAAGCGAATTCGCCCAGGGACCGCGTTTTGGAGCAAAAAGTTGGAAATAAAGTTTTGTCACATCACATATCTTGCATTAACCAAAACAAAGAGTGCTTACATAAAATAGTAAAATATGTTACCACAATTTTACAAGTCAAAATTTCATTTTAACTTACTATTGTCATAGCACACACCCTCTTTGAGATCACGTGCAAGTTGCTGCTGCAACTAGCATGGGAGCCAAACTTACCTCCACAGAGCACAACCATTCTTTATACAGAATAATATTTCTTGGACTGGATCGACTTGGTCAGAAATCACATTAATTTACTCGAAATTCAGCCAATACATGTCATCGTTTTGAAATGTATGTGTCACCTAAGGATAATAAGTAACCTAGTTATAACTGTTTATTGTTGTTATGTTTATTTGGTTCAAGTTTAATTTTACTGTATAGTGTAACAATTGTTTGATTAGGCCTGTCAGCAGTTACATTAATTAGGTCATCTGTCAAATTAAAACTTCTTTTCAACTTCAGGTAACAAACGGCTTTGAAGCCTATACATTTAGGCACCTTACATATTGCTCATTTACAGTATTTGTTATTCATTTACCCCTTTTCTGCTAATAAATGATAGACAAACTTACACATAAAAAGGCACTATTTGCTACAGACTAGATTTGTTCCTAGTACAGTTATGCCTCCTGAGTCTAAAGCAAACATTTAATAGCTAAAAATTTTTATGAATTTAAACGTTTCTTATTTCAACTGTCTTTGTGGCCTCAAATAGTTTAGGAGTTAATGAGCTATAAATTCTGCAAAACTTATGCAATACAGGAAGCGGTGGTGTCTGGTCAAACACGCTTTTTATTTAAAATTAGGATGGTGTGATTGCGTGCAAATACTAATACGTCTGCATGCACTGATTGGCAAATAATGTCAAGTTAATCTGGCTGGCGTCATAAATGCAGCATTCTGACACAAGGTTCTGTTAATCAGAGCCTCTATTTGGTGACATGAGCAGGACACCGCGTCAAAAGGCTTAGGTGTGTGCATGCACACACACTCTTTGAATAATCGCGATTACTACGCTCGAAAGACAGAATTCGCGTCCTATTTGTTTTGGCGTCTTATGCTTAAGGGGACGAATGAGGATTTCGGAGTAAAACCAAAGAATAGCACTGAGTCATTGATCGTTTCAAGTAATTACCCTCAACAATAGGGCAGGAAAGAAATCGTCTGTCTTATTTGCAACATTCGTTCCTGTAAGATAAAAAGTAGTGCTACCCTGCGTTGTGATTGGTCAACAAATCCATGCTTATAAATTGGTAGATCTGATAATTGCCTTTACAAGCTAAAAATTATCATCTTCTATTTGCATACCTTCCATTATTATGAACCTGGTCTTAAGACCTAGGCTTGATATTGCTGAGAAGTGGTTTTCCCATGACGGGAGGACAGCCTTTTGCTCTTTATTGTTCTGGCAGGATGAAAGAGGAATGTAGAAACAGACTAGTCGAGGCACTGTTGTACGGCCGCTAGATACACAGTGTATTCCGCGCCTACACGTCTTTACTCTAGTGGTAGGCATGATACCAACCTTCATTGTCTTTCCTAGTGCAGGGTGTGCTCTAAAACTAGATCGGCGCAATACAGCTACATTCTAATGAATGGTAAAGTAGAGAGTTATCTGCCCTTTAACCTCTACCATAGACGCTCATTTACGGAACATAAACACGAATTGAGCAACATATCACGGCAAGTAGAGAGATATGCCGGAGGGAGTTCATCCAAATGCCTTAAAAGGAATGTGTTGAGAGAGCACTTAAAGGACCAAAGTAAGAGCCATTTCAACTATGGTAATGCTTTGACCAAGCCAATGTCAGGGGTGCAGCAATTTCCCCCTGAACCCATATTTCATTTCGGACCTGGGGCTCTCTTACAGGTATTATCATTTATGATGCAAACAAACCTACTTGTTTGAGCCACAAAATATGGTGCACCCTGTCAGAATTGGCTTGCTGTGAACAAAACACTGATTGCTCCCTAGTGATGTGTCCTACCCACCTGTTTCCTTGAGTACAAGGATCGTGAAATGTTGCAAACAGGCATTAGGCTGCAATAGTTGGAAATTAGGGTAACATAAACAGCTCAAAGCAACGGACGAATAATCTGAAATTCCATCGAATCGTTCCTTCATTTATTAAATCTTTTGCAAAACAACCCACACTTTGATTGGTTACTGACTGACTATCTACGCGCAAGTCAGATCGATTTATGATGTGAAATGGTTTCCGTCAAGCAAGGACGCGTGCTGCAGGTCTCCTTTAACCCACACAGTTGCGACAGGGCGATCCATCGCAAGAAAGACCAGTTACCACGATTTTGTGACATTACGTAGTAACAAGGTTTATTCTCGCATCCACTTACTGCAAAATTGCGTTCTCGAGTCTTGGCGAAGAGCGCATACCGCCAGAAGTTGCTTCCACCACACCTCATTAACCTTACCATCCTAAATCAATTTAAAATGCAAAACTCTACTCCTAGAAACTTCTGAATAATGCTTTGGCTATTTCAGCTGCCCACCACACTTAAGAGGCACGCAATGCTTACATTGTTTCACTTCTTCCCAGGGCAAAAATTTATTAAATGTGAACAAATTTAGCAGAAAATAGATATTCTATCTGTAGGTAAGTGGTCGGAAACATAAACCATGGAGATCTTTCACCTCATTGTAACTCCACCACGTGGCACCCTGGTAAATTCCCGTTCCTTTGCGCGCAATTGAAGATTGCAAATGCGATTTTTCCCTATCCATCCAGGCTGTACAATTCATAGCATAAACAAACAAACACTAAAGCAATATTTAAATTCCCGAAGAGATGTGTTGGAGAACAGTCAGGCAATACCAGGGCTTGCATCACTGTATGAACCCACATCGTCGCCGAAGCAATATTTTACTCCTCTCGTGACTTCTGTTAAACTGTACTCGAAGTGAGACCACAATTTAGCCCAGTGCAGTGGCTAGCAATGAGAATGTGCTAGCAGCCTCTGACGCGAATCGCAGATTGCCTCGAGACATTGACAAATACTTGCTAATACTTGAGCCAAGCAAAAGTAGAGACTTGCTTCCAGTATCACAACACTGTTTAAAGAGGTGAATAAAAAAAATGAAAGCAGAAGCAATCCTGAATTTTGAATTGTCATTCAGGCAAAGTAGCTGATAATATAACTGGACTTGGTTTAAACAGACGAAAAGTGGCTTTCAAGATAGAACAAACAAATTCAAGCAGGAGGTATTGGGCATGGAGAAAGTAAGATTCTTTCAGATTTATTTTTGCGTAAGAAAAACTGCTGAAACGGGATCGACCACCACCCATCTTGGATAGTAAGGCAAATCGCAGAGCATTTTACTAAAGAAACAGAGCCCTGCATAAGAACGTTGTTGACATCCTGCGATATCAAACTGCATCACGACGTAGATATCGTCTGCCTTCATTAGTATTCTGGCATACTTTCTGCTATTTCAAATGAAGCATATCAGAATGGAGAGCAGCTGCCACACTTTGGCCCAAACAACAGATCTTCACCTTCATTTAGCATAAGTATTCCCAACTGCTTGTCGATATCTCGAGGCGGTGACTTGCGTCAGGACCTCCTAGCACATTCTTCCATATGGAATTCAGATTCTAGATTCTCCCTTTCGTCCTCTCACTGCTAGCCGCTGTGCTTGGGCCCATTTTATAGCCTGGGTTCGAGTACACTTCAACAGAGTTCACGAGAGGAGTGGAAATATCGTCTCAGCAACGATGTGGGTTCATGCAGTGAAGTCAGCTATGCCAGCACCTAAGTCTACTCCCTCATCTCATGTGACGAGATGCACAATCTGGTGACTTACCATTGGGACTTGCAAACGGAAATCGTCTTGCTTAATGGAAATGGGAAGACATCCTACTTGAGATTCCCACGTGTGTGTGATCGAACAAAAGGTGTCAAGCTGGCACATTCGGAAGTAGAATGAAACGAGTGATCCTCATGCTTTAAAACTTTGACACTTTTCTCTAAGATCGAATGCTATTTCCTAAGGTGGCGACACACGCAAACTGCTTTTACCCCGATAATGAATGAAACAAGGGCACTCTTGCTTGCCTATTGGCTGAGCTAAAGTTGACAGCCCCATTTGTCAGCAGAACCCAACTAACAACAAAATCACTTTTCACTTTTCACTTTTCCACCTTCCATCAATTTACCCTAAATTGGAAGGTCTGAGTCATAGTGTCAACCAGAAGTTCTCAGCATCAGAGTTTGCTCTCTAGTTTAGTCAGAAGAGATGTACGCGAACTAGTGGCAACCCAGTCACCGTGCCTCGTAATGCTCACTCCAAATTCTGGTGGAATACGCCTTTCAATAAGACTCGAAACATTTCACTCAGTTCTACCCAGAACCCATTCCCCATGGCTTAGTTTGCAAAAGAACAAGCATTCTATAACCCTAACCTCGTATGAACGCATAATGACGAATGGTCCTTCTACTACGTTTAAGAAGAGTGTACATGTTTTTATCTAACCAGGCTAAGGTGAGCATCGGCGTAGTGGTCCAGAAGGTGCTTAACAGTCAATCATGCGAATGAAAAATTTGAGAACTCGAAAATGAACATTTTATAAAATGGTGGTACTTCCAGCACCACTGGCACTAAGTATAGTACACGTTTGGACAAAGTCATTCACAAATAGCTCTTAGTACCACTTCTACGTCAGTTCTTGAAGGCCTCCCTATATACTTGCAAATCCTTAGCCTACGTTAAGCGAGAGGCGAAAGAAATCCGCAGGGCTAATGACATTGGTTTGATTGCCCATCCTTTCAATGGTCAGGCTGTCTTGTATCAGGGTGACTAGACCTACTTTTCTCTGGTCAAGAGGTCGGAGTAAGTCCACTTGAATCCAATTTTAGCAAACTCACTTTGCATGCATTAAAATAATTATTAGTGTAGACTGATAGGTTCTTCGTCTCGAGGTTGTCGCTCCGTTGCATTTGCAACCGCCTTATTTTGAAAAAAGTCGTCTCAAATTCAGATGGCAATTTGCGAATGAAGGTAAGCAAGACTGGCTGCTAGATATGTTCGCACCTCGACACCTTAGCAGTTATTTCACCAACAGCAGCAGTGCTATTTTCAGCATTGCTTACCTACAAAAGGGCCAAATTGCAAACTTCAAAAGCGTGTTTATTTGGAGGTAGAAGATGCAACTTGACCACGTACTATGCGAGGTTGTAAAGCTTTGCAGCAGAGCATGTTGCCTCCTGATCTCTTCTGTAGAGAGCGTTTAGCCAAGATGAAAAGGCGCGGAAGCACACAAATTCTGGTGCTACATACAAACCAAAGTTAATGTGGTAGCATTGTTCCATGGGCCAAGAGACACGACCCTACAATGGACCAAGCGACATGCTGCATACAACACGTGCCACTGGTCGATTCCACACATGCGACAGGGAAGAATTGAATCACATTAACGCTAGACATGCTGTTGATCGCGATTCTCTCGACTGTTATCCTCCCCACTACCCAGTTCATCCTATACGTCCCTCCTCCGCTACGTCTCGTCCTAACACGATGTGTGCATCTATTTCCTTACCGTCGCCCCCTTCTCCGCTTGAGGAACGTCGATGCAACAAAGTGTAGAGTCAAGGCGGACTTCGTGAAAGTTAAGGGTGAGCCATGACACCACTCTCTCTATTTTTTCACCAAATTATTTGCATTTTTTCTTTTCTCCACTTTCACTAGTATGCCAAATATTTATTCAAATGTTGGTGCTCTTAATTGGGACCGTCAAGAAAGGTCTGTGTAACAATAGCAAGCATTCTGGCTTTAGCTTTCAAAAAATTTATCCTTAACAATATTTGGGCAACATTTACAGCAGTTGCGCGAACACAGATAGATGATCGAGTGTATGAATAGCTGGTTTGATGGAAGAATTAATGAATTTGAAAGAGGAGTATTATGTTACATGTTGTGTCAAATCAATTCACGAACTCCGCACAGATTTTAGAATTTAATAGCGTTTCGTTTTCTTGCATTCGCTATCCCCATTGATCTCTTCACTTTCCATTCCCCTCCTTTCGTCAACATCACCCCACTCCTTCATCCCGTTTAGTGGAGCAATTACTTTTCTCAGCTCGTATTGGAGAGGTCGAGCTACCCTCACTCTCTTCACCAGTTGGGAGCAGGCATTCTCGAAGGCGCAGAATCAGAAACACGTACCGGCTGCCTACATTTGCAAGTTTCGTAGTTATATTTAGGGGTGAGTTGCTCTGCTCTTTGCTACACCCATGCTTTCATCATCTTTATGCATCGACATAATTTTATGTCATAATTATGAAATAAACAGCAAGAGTAAAGGATCAAAACTACATGCTTTCAGTCGCTCACCCACTGTAGACACAATAAACTAGGTTCGGTTAAATAAGGCATGACTAGGTTTTGTCTCCCTACCCAAACATGCAAACAACACTGATCGTTTCGCATTTCTTCATTCTAGTAATGCTTTATTTGCCCCAGAATTTACGATAAAGAATTAGAGGTCAGTGATGCTCTTAATTCTGTCCCTCAGGCATTAGGGTTCATCGTAAACACCTAAAGACCATTGGCGCCTTCAGGTCGGGGAATGGGATGCAAGCCTCATGCATCCTGATCCCCTCTCACGTTCCCCTCCAGCGTCACCACAGTAAGTGTCATTCTTCTCCCACTATCCTTTCATATATTCGGCCGCAATGGTGCAATGTTGCGCGATCCAGTGAGTTCGCACCAGTTATTTTGCCTCACAAGGAAGACAAATTCAACGTGACGTATTAACTAATCTAGCAAACATGATCTTAAACGACGCCTTAAACTGCAACGCTGTTGTTTTTAGTGAAATTGCTTTTTGGGAGAGGTTTGAGTTTGATAGGACCAGGATATGTTCCTCTTTCATTGAAATACCAGCGTAGCAAATCCTTCTCTATTCCTTTCACCGCATGTTGGCCACCCCTTACGAGGAATTCATGTTGAACTTCACAACAAGCAGTCCCCAAGTGGAGCTTATGACTAAGCATTCGTGAACTAGCAATCTTAGCATCTATTCTCTTTGTATCGGCACGTTGGTAGTGCTAAAAAAGATACGCCAGTCAATTTGTAAATTAGAGCCTGTAGTTGAGCAGTCAACAATTCAATCAAAACTCGGTCCCAAGATACGCCCAGTGAATATATTTTAGTTAAGCAAGTTGCCCTGCTGCATGCACATTTATGTGAACTCATGTAGTCACACGCCCTGATGATTATTAAAAAACCTTTCTGGTGCTAAAGCAAGCTTAGCCTTTTTGGTAGGGCAAACCCAACTTTTCACTATTTTCTAAGGTTATTAATATCTTTACCAACGATTTGTTTGAAAATCACTAGATACTGGGGCACCACAAAAGTAACTTTCTTTCTACGAACCAGTCTTTGCAATCTCCCATTGATTGGATCAGTTGAGAAGCTACCATGTAATAATATCAAGCGAAAGCCACTACTTTTTCAACTGTTCAGCCCAGACAACAGTAAGCAAAAATGTGCCACTATTGGCAAAATGGGGCAAATGTGCGAATTAAGAATTCTGAGTATAACATCAGCGTCATCATGGTAATGAAGCTGGCACTTTCGTACAACCTAGCCACAGCTGACGTCCAAAATTGTGCGGGCATTTAAAAGGCCCTAATTGGAATAAATACAGCATTGCGCGTCCTTTCTAATGTCGAAATTACTCCCACACGTGAAACGAAGAAGGGCCATCCATGCGTTTGGCATTCCACTTTCACTACTTATCCGAAGGCCCTCATCGAGAGTGACTGTGGTTAGCAATCAGAAGCCTCACGCACACCATCTTTACTGCTGTGCTGTTGCAAAGAATAGCTGGGTGAGGTCGAGTATTCGAGAGTGAGAGTGGGAGAATTAGGAGGAGGAAGATTTAGGTGCATTCAGTCTTGTGGTTATTTTCTCAATACCTCTCCATTATGGTCGCCGTCGGAGACATTACTTGTCTGAATGGTTCTCGGATACACCATGAGGTGGAGTGAACTAAGACTTTAATACTTCGCATCTTTAAGGTTTCTGCCAATTAAGTGGGTAAAATTGGTACTCTCTAATGATGTAAGGCAAGCTCTCCCCCCGTGAGGACAGGCCTCATTCTTCACAAGACCATCTCATTTATTCGAAAGCCTTTTGGACATATGGGCGCAAAACTTACTTTTACAGTGCAANAAACTGGTAATCCCTAATGATGTAAGGCAAGCTCTGCCCCCGTGAGGACAGGCCTCATTCTTCACAAGACCATCTCATTTATTCGAAAGCCTTCTAAACATATGGGCGCGAAACTTACTTCTACAGTACAGAAATCTTCCATGCAAACAACTGATGTGATCACTGCAGTAGATTACATGTTTGAATCTGCCTATGACCACTAGGGCGCAGGACTTGCAAGGCGAAGCTCCTACTTTAAACAACCAGAGCGTAAACTGTAAGTCTAGAAACAGGTGGTCACAATCGGTCAAGGACCTGAAACATGCACTTGTCTCGTTGCTGAGCAGAAACAAAGAGTGTAGGTAAAGCGCTAGGATCGGAGGCACCTTTATCAATTATAACCTACAAGTTACCTCAAGGACCAGCTCATAACCTATTATTTATCTATAAGCAATTCGGACTGATGAGCAGTTTGTTTCCCTTTGCTAAAACACAGTCTTTCAAAACACCCAATGCACTAAGGAGCACTTCTTAACAAGCAACCTCTCACCCATTTTATGCAAAACAATGTTAAATGGATCTTTACTTAGAGTGCGTGACGAAGAAGCAGGCATTTGAACCGAGGTGAACTTTAATGGCACGACCTCATTGCTCAAAAGTTTGGCCACACAAGCGACTACCACTCCTCTGCGTTTCACTCACCTTCAGTGCTGAGGACAAATCCGCAAGGTTCTCTCGCTTTTCCATCGAATGCATCACATACTTTCTCGCAAGGTTCTGCGCATCTCAACATTCTCTGCTTTAAAATGAATGGCTATAGGTGTCCAAGATATCCCGCTGTATTCCGAAGCATTGTCTTTGGACTTGCACATTTGGTTTACTACCACCAAGGTAGGCGTCATTCTTTATTAGATACACTCCTTTATGCGTATCCATTTCAATGCATGTGACTGCGTGCATAATTGAAGGTGTGCATCTGTGTATGGATGTTTGTGTTTGTGGATATGTATTTTGCATCAGCTTAAAAACAAATGAAAAGCATTAAATTGAAAACTCCTGTTTCATCCAAGTGATAAAGAATAGCTAAGTGGTTGGTCAGTTTATGTGTGTTTAGTGTGTTTTAGTAACCTATATTGTAAGTTGTCCACTTTGTCCAACGTCTCTAAGAACTTTCGGGATGCTACTGTGTCATCAAAAAGGTAAGGGAAATCGCAAAATCTGTCAATCGCTCCTCCCTTGTGCCCTCTTATGTGACAAGAGTTGCGAAACACCTTCTTTTGAACCTCAAAATAGTTCGGAGACACAATGTGTGCTGCGTGTGCCCTCAATCATTCGAAGACTTTGATTCCCTACGCACGCAGTTCTATGGAACGCATTTTTTGAGTGTGCGCTCGTTAGGCTCTTATCAAAATCCAGTGTGTTCTCTGCTCTACAGCCACGGCTTCGAATTTTCATGCCTATGCTTTACTTTACAATATTCTAGCTCGAAAAACGAGTGATTCAGAAACAAGATTTTGCTGTACAGAATGCTTTGCACAGTATCCGACACTGAAGGCAGTGTTTGAACACATACGCTCACAGCATTTCTGTAGGCACCTTTTCGTCCATCAGACTTGTATCAATGTAAAGGTTTTTAGTAACACCTTCATCTCTTCAGCTTTGCAGGTGATTGAAGAAGAATTTTCGAGTCGAATGCAAACAAATGCCGTTATGTAAGCAAAATTGGCAAGTTTTGGCCATTTTCACGTGAGATTATTAACTTTCTGCTTAAAAATGATGATATAGCAAGACAAGATTATTTAGTGAGTTGAGGTTTTGAGTTAATTGTGCAAGCTTTGGCCTGAGTGGTTTAATTTTGCGGGATTAATCGAGCGTCGCTGGTGAGTATGATAGGGCNATCTTTCTCAATGTCTACTTCCACCTCTTATCGCATGCTTTACCTCAGAAACGGACACTCAGATAGTCAAAAGGGCTATTGGAGCGTGGTCTGCTTCCACCGTCGAAGGAGTGAGCCCGTCGTTGACGAACGCTGGAGTAAAGGTGCGAGAAGTCTCCANTCACCGAGTCGCTAGGTAAATGGAGTTGAAATGCAAGCTCATGCAGTACATTGGAAAAAGTGCTGCGGAAAGAAAACGGATATAGCCAATTTCTGAGGTCGTACAATGCAACACGGCACGAACAAATCACCACTGTTAGATAAAACTCGCATAGCAATGCATATTATTTCACTGCAAGCAATGGAAGAGGTTCTCGATGTTTTCATTGAAGCTATATCTACTAATTGCTACCTAAGCAAAGAATAGGCACCGTGTCATGCGTGTGCAGCCTTATCGTTTACCGATCATTTAGATATCTGGCACGCTTTTGCGCGGTTGCGGCTACTGGGAAAGTGGAAGTAAATGCAGGCGCTTCAGAGGTGACGAAACACTAGGAACGACGTCTGTAAACGTGAAAAGCAGTTGTCTAAGGAAAGCAGGATCCGCGAAGTGAGCTAGTCGGGAGAAAAGGGAAGGATGAGAAATGATAGAGTGTAAGGTGCTGCTAAAATACATAAGGCAAACTTTGCGTTTATCTGCTTTGCGCACCTAACCAATTAAAGACACTAGTTAAAGTAAATATTTAGAAGAGGAGTCTGATTTACTGGTTGCAGCACTCGAGCATAGGCAGTTTGAATACAGAGGCGACTCATGTTATTTCTAGGTTAATTGATCTCTGCAACCATGACCGGATAAGGAAAAAAATACAGCAATCGTTAACACCGCATGAAGTTTCCTCCTCCATACTTCGTTATGGGCAATTGAAATTGAAAATTCTGCCAAAGGCTCCACTAAGATGAAATCGTACAGCACAGTAACTGTCGTTCGTGATTGCAAGTTGCGTTCTTGTCACGAGTTTCATTACTAGCTAGAAAAATTAAATCAATCAAACCGGGTCTTATATTGTCCGTAGGGAAATAATTGCTCGTTTTATTTCATTCGCTTTTCAGTGTAATGTACTTCCTTATAAGTCTTTAGTTACTTGCGATTGAATTGTCCAGTTTTCGTCGACTCTCTTCCATTTGCTTTCCCTTTTATGACTAAATGCACTTAAATAGAAGTAAGCAACAACGGGTTAAGAAATTTGGCGCTTTATTGCATTAGAAACTCTGCACTCCATTGGTTTGTCGCATAAGTGCCAATGGCAATCCACCTGTATCGACAAGTGCATTCAAAACCTCTTTGCTACCAAAACGCACCAGTAGCAGCTACGATTCCGGCGAAATTAAATTTGAGGGCAGTATCCTCCACGAGATTTTCGTGTCACAAAATCAATCACGCTTGGATTTGGTTGAAGGAAACCTATTATTTAGCCTCAGCTCATGCCAGAATAGTAAGCCTGGAAGCAGTTGTTGAATGCACTCTTTCTAGTTTTGCAGAGCAAGGCTGACCACCGATCCACTCCAATTTCGTTTTATGCTCAAGCATGCCTGCATACCGTGGCAAATGACAAGGAAAAGGCACAATTTTGCTGGGTCCCATTACGTAGCAAATACTCATTGCAGCAGGCACTAGTCGAGGGTTTTTGTTGGATTCAATTATAGAAGCAAATGCCTTTTACTTCCGTTTCATTAGAATAAGAGCATTTGCTTAAAAAGTGTGGTAGTTATGAAAAATCAAAGTTGATTGCATTTTGGGCTCCATAATCATTCTGCTTACCTGCTTTAACCTGACGCATGCGTCAAGTTTTGTCCTCTACTTCCAGCTCAGACAGTTATTTGGGACTAGATAGTACCTCTGCATAACTTAACGTTACAAGTAAACGGGCTATTGTATGTAACCTTAAATCAGAAGTGGGCAGTATAGGTAGTAAACACATTGATGACACCGAGAGTTAAAATAAAGACAGTGTTTTAGGAAAGCAGAGCCTCATTGTAATTTCTTCATGTTGAATGCCTGCCTTGGTAATGGCATGTACAAACCATTACAAATAGCGCATGCAAGTTGTATTCCAATATAACCTTACATTTGTACCTTAATTTGGATAATAAGTTATAGGGTGCGGTGGAATTTCATGACTTGGCAAAAAGCAACTCTTTGCAAGCATAATGTTGATAGGCATAGAATTCAATTAAATTTGGCTTAATTGATTATGTTACAAGTCCATTGGATGCTACTGTCTCCTTTGCCTAGTCCTTTCGAAATCGATGATGCTATTTATGCATTGCAAAGAACACATAAGTACCATAAACATGCTCTCTGATAAGGGCCAAAAGCAAGTCGATCTCATTCACACCAATAAAATGGGTTGCGATGCCCAGAGCTCAGCATTGATTCGATTCTGAGCTGCACTGTTTTTAATCCCATTTAATTGAACATTAGTTATGGACTTAATTGTATATCCCTAAATCGGCAGGTGATGGAGGGCTGAAGAGTTGGTAGGTGGATGGATTAGGCTCATAAATAGAGAGAAAAGAAAGAAGGATTGGTCTCCTGCAATAATCTTTGCACTCTGCTAGAAGTGTCCGATTTTACTTTAGGAGGATTGGCATTCACTGTTCACCAGGACTGTATTCGGTAGAAAGTAAGCGAGGAATGAAAAGGAAGAAAAGGCCTCCACTGATTTTTTGTTTTACTTAAGGTACTCCATTAGTTTCCAAAACGCAAGAAGAAAGGAATTACACAGCACCCTTTGTAAAGGACCCTCCTTCGCAAAGCCTGACGTGATTTGAATGCAAAACATGGCATCCTATAAAAATGTTGACGTGATGAAAAAAGTGCAATGTCTAACCCATTTTAAACGCAAGTTTGGTCCAATTCAAGTTTTTTCTTCTCCCGCTTTTTACTCTTCATTTCCTTCTCTTTTTTCCTTTTAACCTATCTGGCGTCATTTGTCAGCACATATTATCAGTGATGGATGTCGGCATCTAATCGGCGATGACAGCATCAATAGAAAAGCAACGAAGGGAACGATTGGCTGTCATCTTTAACGGCTATTCTGGTGTTACAATTAAAGTTCAGCTAATTAGCTGTAAGCGGCAAGTGACGTCGACTTATTCATGCTAGGAAGGGAACCCAAGGTGAGCAAAGCACTCACTAGATATTGAGGACAATACTGGGTTAGTTAAAGCACACGTAAACTACCGACGGCCTCTGCTCCTTTATGATTAGAGCAAGAGCCGTCAAATATCCACTTTGGCAATGCCTTGGCACTTCTTATTATTCTGTCCAAAATGCGGTTGTTCGTGGTAAATGCCGCCCATACCGGTAATTGCAGTATGGAGGGAATCGCAACTCAGTGGGTCTTCCATCGTTAGCGAAAGTGACACATGTAGGATGTTCCACATTAGAAGAATGCCTTTGAAGATCCTAACGGACCATGGTTATCATTACCTCAAAGTGTAGCGTGGTGTCTTAGCGATCTGCAAACAATGGTATCATGTCGAATGTCTTCCATGAGGAAAGGTGCTCTCGCTGAAACGCCGTTTATAAAGGGTTCGATCGTTATTTTCCGTCAGCGAAATGGTAATTTTCTGTCCTCGGAGTAAGAAAAAGGATTTCTCAAATTCCCCACCAACTTGCAATGCCTGCTATCGATTTGTGCGTCAGTTCCGTGAATCAGTCTTGGTGTGTTCATCTTTGGCTCACCTCAAAGCCTTAGAGCAGAATGCTAGATGCGGCTTAATAGTAGTTCTTTAAAAGTTGCCATCAGCCTCCCACACAGATGTTCATTTGGCCAATCTCAGTGGAAATAAAGAGCTGCTAACCATAAATTTCAAGGCCGAACGATAAGTTGGGTAACGTCTCCTTTGCCTTCAGCGCGCATGTCATCACATATCAAAGTGCATTGCAAGCAGTTCATTCGATTTGCACATAACTCTACTTATTGTACCTCCCATTCCAAAACGCATGATCTCATAAGTCACAAATAGTTGCCATTTTGCTGCAGCAATTTTTTTCAAATAAGGATAGGAAGGATCGATGTGGGGCTCACGAAGCACATAAGCATCCTTTCTTTCTAGCCGATTCCCTTCCANAGCATCTAATCAGCGATGACAGCGTCGATAGAAAGGCAACGAAGGAAACGATTGGCTGTCATCTTTAACGGCTATTCTGGTGTTACAATTAAAGTTCAGCTAATTAGCTGTAAGCGACAAGTGACGTCGACTTATTCATGCTAGGAAGGGAACCCAAGGTGAGCAAAGCACCCACTAGATATTGAGGGCAATACTGGGTTAGTTAAAGCACACGTAAACTACCAGCGGCCTCTGCTCCTTTATGATTAGAGCGAGAGCCGTCAGACATCCACTTTAGCAATGCCTTGGCACTTCTTTTTATTCTGTCCAAAATGCGTGAAAAATGCCGCCCACACCGGTAATTGCAGTATGGAGGGAATTGCAGCTCAGTAGGTCTTTCATCGTTAACGAAAGTGACACATGTAGGATGTTCCACATTAGAAGAATGCCTTTGAAGATCCTAACGGAACATGGTTATCATTACCTCAAAGTGTAGCGTGGTGTCCTAGCGATCTGCAAACAATGGTATCATGTTGAACGTCTTCCATGAGGAAAGGTGCTCTCGCTGAAACGCCGTTTATAAGGGGTTTGATCGTTATTTTCCGTCAGCGAAATGGTAATTTTCTGTCCTCGGAGTAGGTGAAAGGACTTCTTAAATTCCCCACCAACTTGCAATGCCTGCTATCGAATTGTGCGTCAGTTCCGTGAATCAGTCTTAGTGTGTTCATCTTTGGCTCACCTCAAAGCCTTAGAGCAGAATGCTAGATGCGGCTTAATAGTAGTGCTTTTAAAGTTGTCATCAGCTTCCCACACAGATGTTCATTAGGCCAATCTCAGTGGAAATAAAGAGCTGCCAACCATAAATTTCAAGGCCGAATGATAAGTTGGGTAACGTCTCCTTTGCCTTCAGCACGCATGTCATCACATATCAAAGTGCATTGCAAGTAGTTCATTCGATTTGCACACCACTCTACTTATTGTATCTCCCATTCCAATAAGCATGATCTCATAAGTCACAAATAGTTGCCATTTTGCTGCAGCAATTTTTTCAGATAAGGATAGGAAGGATCGGTGTGGGGCTCACGAAGCACCTAAGCATCCTTTCTTTCTAGCCGATTCCCTTCCAACCATCATTTGATCACCCTTATTCCTTTCTGCATATTATAATTTGCAAATTACATCTTTTACACGGTACACAAATCCCGCTTTTTGATGTGGTATACCAGATTGAATTTGCCGTCGGAATGACCACACCGCGTAGTGCCAAAAACCTACGTCACTTATTGTTTTGGTGCATGGTTTCGGATCCTATCAAGTTCCCAATCGGAGTAGTCGGACATGCAAACCACAATGCTATTTTTTGTACATATGGGATAGTCAGGGACTTGATATGGATGGAGAGCTAAATAAATAAATTTGCAGGCACAATGCAAAAGATCATGACCGAAAAATTTACTTAGCACTTGGTTACTTCCGTTGTTTCCTAATTTAGCCGGCTACCTCAATTCCTAGAATTATACACTACCTACATTTCATTAATTTCATATGGCTGTTAGCCGCCTAGCAAACGGACAATTTTAGGCGTAGGTGGTGTGTTTAAGGGCACGATGTGTGGTCGCTTAAATGATTAGAACGATTTGTCTTGGTATGCTTAAATAGGTTCCAGAGTTATTTGTTGATAATAGATAATAGGAGTGCAGGTTATTGAATTTTGACGTTCCTCAGTATGAGGAGTCAAATGGCTAAAGTTGAGGCTATTCATGCATTGTCTGCGATAGGGAAACTCAAGTTTACGATGAGGTTTAATAAAGTTTTGATGTTCTATTTCTGATTTTTGAAGGCAATTCTTTCGTAGATGAAAGCCTTATTTTATGTTTCTAGCATTATCGACAGTAATGTCTAATTTAGATGTGGATTAAATTAAGTCTTACCTTGAGAATTTTGAACTAGATGAGCGCAATCAAAAATCAAAGGGGCAAATAGGCAAGATCCGCCAAAAAATGCATGATTGCATATCCTTCCAGAAGTTGAACGCACTATAGCAAAGTAGGGGAGTCTCGTTAGGAGTCGATTTAGAAAAGTGGGCTAGGCCTGGTAGCTAGATAGAGATAAAGCAAAATGTGTTGGACGAAGTCAACATCGTTAAAGAGCAGAAAAGGAACGGAGAGATGCCAATGGGCGTGGCTTATATGTCGCCGCTTGTGTCGGCACTAAGGAATTCATTTAAAAACACGACTGTAGTTAAAACAGTTATCGCAATGACCATCGAGAAGGGTATCCACAGGAGGGTCATCCATAGCAATGTCGGGATGAATTTGTAGGTATCAGTCAAAAGATTATGATCTATAAAGATCCTATCAAGTTCCCAATCGGAGTAGTCGAGACATGAAAACCACAATGCTATTTTTTGTACACATGGGATAGCCAGGGACTTGATATGGTTGGAGAGCTAAATAAATAAATTTGCAGGCACAATGCAAAAGATCATGACCGAAAAACTTACTTAGCACTTGGTTACTTCCGTTGTTTCCTAATTTAGCCGGCTACCTCAATTTCTAGAATTATACACTACCTACATTTCATTAATTTCATATGGCTGTTAGCCGCCTAGCAAACGGATAAATTTAGGCGTAGGTGGTGTGTTTAAGGGCATGATGTGTGGTCGCTTAAATGATTAGAACGATTTGTCTTGGTATGCTTAAATAGGTTCCAGAGTTATTCGTTGATAACAGGAGCGCGGTTTATTGAATTCTGACGTTCCTCAGTATGAGGAGTCAAATGGCTAAAGTTGAGGCTATTCACGCATTGTGTGCGATAGGACAACTGAAGTTTACGATGAGGTTTTGGTGTTCTATTTCCGATTTTTGAAGGCGATTTTTTCGAAGATGAAAGCCCTATTTTATGTTCCTAACATTATCGACAGTATCGTCGAATTTAGATGTGGATTGAATTGAATCTTACCTTTAGAATTTTAAACTAAATGAGCGCAACTGAAAATCAAAGGGCAAATAGGCAAGATCTAGTAAAATAAAATGCATGATTGTATATCCTTCCAGAGGTTAAACGCACGACCGAAAAGTAGAGGAGTCTCGTTGGGAGTCGATTTTGAAAAGTGAGCTAGGCTTGGTAACTAGATAGAGATAAAGCAAGATGTGTTGGACGAAGTCAACATCGTTGGAGAGCAGAAAAGGAACGGAGAGATGCCAATGGGCGTGGCTTATATGTCGCCGCTTGTGTCGGCACTAAGGAATTCATTTAAAAACACGATTGCAGTAAAAATAGTCATCGCAAAGACCATCGGGAAGGGAATCCACAGGAGGGGCATCCATAGCAATGCCGGGATGAATTTGCAGGTACCAGTCATAGACTATGATCCATAAATGCACCCAGCAATTGATTGCTCGAGTTGTCTCGTAAATTGGTGCACTGGAACTACTTGAGTTTTTGGAGTCATCAACCATTTGCACGTCCCATTTCTCAGACCATGCATATAAGTTTACTTGACGGATTGTTGTGCATTATGCAAGGTTGGACTAGCCTAGTTGATGATTTTCTAACACGAGTAAAGTGGCATTGCTCACTCTGGCTACCATTCTAAGTAATAACTTTAGATTTGACTTTCCTTAATATGCTATTAAGCAAAATGCTTTGCTCTAAAATGTAAGCCCAGATGACACAAGAGAGCGAAATTGCGGGAAGCTCTCTAGACTACATACTCACAGATTTTCTTCGATGTCCTAGCAAGGCAATGACTTCAGCTTTAATGGTTCATTGGAGGTCTTTGCTGTAAGTTTTCAGCTCTGGACTCCATGAATGACTAAATTTCTGAAAATTAGATATTTACCCTTGAAATTTACTTGTCAAAAATAACGCCCCTCCTTATTAGAGGTAAGCAATACACTTAGCACAGATTGGCGAACCACATGCCGATTGCGCACCACAACACACTAGTTAAGTGTAGGAGCGCACTAAGCATGAATGCCTGATAGTCTTTAACTCAGTGCACACCGTGACTCAATTCATAATGGCAAGGCCCACTATTAATTATTTCACTAGATTTAAAGACATAGAAAGTTTTATTAAGGGAACCATTTGTGCACGCGGCCTTGAAGTAGAACCTATTAGGCTAACGAAGACAAAAAATCTGTGCGAGTTTTACAACTACGTCAATAACATGCAGTGGCTGTGCTTATTTGGGTTCGGTATGAGGCAAATCGCAAGCGATTTAAGGCAACTTTTGTTTGGAGCTAAGAATGGGCAGGAATCAGCTTAGATAGAGCTTTTTAGCTTTGCCAGCTTGACCGTTTATACCTTACTACACTAAACCATCTTTCGTATATTAGGATGAACGCAACAAATGCTCTTTTAACGCAGAAATAATTAATTAGACTAACATGGTGCACGTCATTCTCATGCTGCAGTAGCATTAATTTTCTTGTCAAAGCGTACTACCCATTGTTTACCCTTTTGAAGGGTCAACCTATCCAGCAACAATCTATTTGATTGGCTTAAAGTTTTGCTGAAACAATTAGTTGGACATTGGGTCAAAGGTTCCTGAGAGTTTGCGCACGCAAATAGCACATCCAGTAGAAGATTGCATGAGGTCATTTAAATCTGACTTCAATGTATAGGTGCATGTTAAATAACCATGATGTTGAAACAAAGTTTTAATAGCAATCCTGCTCAAGAACAGAAGTAGAAATTGATGTGCTACCTCATTTGAATCTTCTCACGTGGTTTCAGAAGTAATCTCAAAAGCTAATTAGCAATTCTTTTATATCATTCCAATCCACAACGCTTTGGTGTAAATCGCAAACTGTATGCAGCGATGGCCTTAGCGTATCTAACTCACGTCTTGCATATAATTTTGTTAAACTCAAAGTGTCGAGAGATAGAAGCAATCTTGGTAATTGTGGTCATTTTAGGTAACATATGAATTCAACGCAACAACATGGGCGTAATTTTGGATTGGCGGATTGAAGCTTGCCCGATGTTAATGCTATTTTTAATCTAGCTCCCGATTAGGTGTTAACCAAATAATAAGGTGGTTTTAGACTAAAGCACTTGACGACTCACAATGGGTTTACTTTAATGTGACTGGTTCTGAAATTTTTTAAAGTCGATCTATAATGTTTAGCAGACGTTGATGTGGGACCTGTCATTTTAGCACAACTAGGTTCCAAGAAATTTTGAAAGTAAGTTAATTGCCATGTTCAACGTAGGTTGTTGGATTCTTCATCCCATGGACATTGAAAAGAAATTACCCAGTCCCGATTTGGGTGAATGTGTCGCCTGTGTTGAAACTTATGTTTACGAAATGGCAAACTAAGAACAACAATCTTAATTTCCTTTAGACGAAAACACCTGAGTCGAATGCATGAAGTAAAAATCCAGCTATCTCGTTCCAGTGCGCAGTTATTGCAGCTGGGCACACACTCATAAAGTTGCTGTCAACGAAGCTGTTAAGAAAAGAATACCGCAAGATCCGTAATTTGGCACTTTATGTTTCCATCTTTCGTTTTCCTTTACTCGGTTACCCATGCTTCATTTTCCAAAACACGATTTGGATCATACTTGATAATACAAAGTCAAGATTTGCACTTGTGTACATTGTGCTCATACTGAGCTGCATCGGTTGCGCGTTGTCAGTCTTGATACAGATGAAACTGACTATATTGCTCACAAGCGGCGTTTACATGCTAGATATAGAATTCGTGCTACATTAAGTGTTCATTCATTTTATCCTTTCAGTCTCCATCATTCCCTTTTTCTTTCAAAACCGACTAAGCTCAACTTGATTTGAGCGCAGCTGCTAGTGCCGCATGAAATCGAGATGCATCCCTCTCCGCCCCGCTTTTACCTTTATTTCTGCAAACAGAGGGATTGGGGCTGCTGGCAGGCCTTAGCGTATCTAACTCAATTCTTGCATCTGATTTTGTTAAACACAAAGCGTAGAGAGAGAGAAGCAATCGTGGTAAGTGTGGTCATTTTAGGTAACATGTGAATTCAATGCAACAAAATGGGCGTAATTTTGGATTGACGGACTGAAGCTTGCCCGATGTTAATGCTATTTTTAATCTAGCTCCCGATTAGGTGTTAACCAAATAATAAGGTGGTTTTTTACTGAAGCAATTGACGACTCACAATGGGTTTACGTTAATGTGACTGGTTCTGAAATTTTTTTAAAGTCGATCTATAATGTTTAGCAGACGTTGATGTGGGACTTGTCATTTTTAGCATAACTGGGTCCCAAAAAATTTTGAAAGTAAGTTAATTGCCATGTTCAACGTAAATTGCTGGATTCTTCATCCCATGGACATTGAAAAGAAATTACCCGGTCCCGATTTGGGTGAATGTGTAGCCTGTGTTGAAACTTATGTTTACGAAAAGGCAAACTAAGAACAACAAATTTAATTTCCTTTAGACGAAATCATCTGAGTCAAATGCATAAAATAACAGTCCAGCTATCCCTTTCCAGTGCGCAGTTATTGCAGTTGGGCACATGCTCATAAAATTGCTGTTAACGAAGCTGTTAAGAAAAGAACACCGCAAGATCCGTAAATTATCACTATTTCTTCCATCTTTCGTTTTCCTTTACTCAGTTACCCATGCTTCATTTTCCAAAGCACGATTCGGGTCAGATTTGAAAATACAAAGTCATGATTTGCACTTGTGTACATTGTGCTCATACTGAACTGCATCGGTTGCGTGTTGTCAATCTTGATACAGATGAAACTGACTATATTACTCACAAGCGGCGTTTACATGCTAGATATAGAACTCGTGCTACATTAAGTGTTCATTCATTTTATCCCTTCAGTCTCCATCATTCCATTTTTCCTTCAAAACTGACTAAACTGAACTCGATTTGAGCGCAGCTGCTAGTGCCGCATGAAATCGAGATGCATCCCTCTCCGCCCCGCTTTCACCTTTATCTCGAAAACCACATCCGCCTAGTTGCAGACTACCTCATATGAGAGTCCTCGCAAAAGGAGATGCTGGATGACATTGACCGACTTAATCATTGAAAATTGACCAAAAATGGCCGATTCAAAAAGCGTGAGTAAAAATCTCTCCCATTTATCATCCGCAAACGCAAATACAAGTGGTCGTGCTGACCGTACAGATCATTTGGGTTCTCTTTTAGCCATCAAATAAACAGTTAAAACACTTGAATGCAATTCTCGTAAGCTTAGGTCCAACGCTACACAGAACGCAATTATTCCATTTCTAATCCNGGCTTAGATCCAACGCTACACAGAACGCAGTTGTTCCATTTCTAATTTGACGCTTACAAAATACTATTCTTAATTTAATTCAAACAAAGTTAAAATTATGAGTAATTTTTGGCTTACATGCAGAATTATGCATTTGGATCTAATAAGGCTTATTGTCAATCAAGCTGATGCATTGACGAGGCACTATATAGCGCTGACTATTAGTTAGCAATCAAAACTTTTGCAGTTTAATTCTAGAACGAAGGACTGGGCTTGCTACCTTGCGATGACGTGGAGAATTGCGCTTGATAGGTGGCAGCAGTCTATAATAAAATAATGGGCTATTCCGCCCCTACACCACAACTTTTCATTTTGCTCAAGGTATTGCGTTTTCAATAAGTAGTGAGTGCAGGAAGTGCCGCATAAAACGAAGGACTCTTTTCTCGTCGTCTCTTTGCGCAATGTCATCCTGGAGTCACTTCAGTGACAAGGAATTTCTTCGCAAGTTGGGAGTGAAGAGAAGGAGGGAGAAGAAAGTTTGTATCTTGCAGGCCCTTTGCCATAATCTTGTGCCGGTGGTATCAAACTCACTACTTCAATTTAAGCAACGAGGTCGGACCAAACTTAGCAATCCCGATTCATGCATGAATAATTTGTTTTGCAAAGTTGGTGGAAATTAAGGAATTTAAGGTTGGTTGCATGACTAGATGAGGGCACCACGAGTGATCCATTTATGGTCGATACAGTGTTGCTAGTGGTAATTTGTGTGTGTTGGCGCGAAGAGGTTGAAATGTGTTGGGAGACGATGAATGAGAAGTCAGTGAGTGTACATCATCATGGTCACCCCAGGACTGGATTGTTGAGTCACCACGTACTCCGTGGTTATCGAGTATGAGGCGTGTTCACTAAAAATGAAGGAAATAAATGGTTCACAACAGACCATTATCACTTACTTCTACCATGACGCTGGCAGACCTAACTGTCGGTTGCTATCATGTACCAAATCAGTGGTGAAACGAAGCATAGATTTGAACACGTAAGTTAGATCCTAAAATATATAAGTCGGTGAAAATAGAATGAATGGTTAAAAATGTTAGTGGTAATGTAGTGTGGAGAAAGCGATGGAGAGCGAAACCGTGTGATTGAGTAGAGGTGTCGTTTTGAAATAAAAAGATTGATGAGAATGGTTAATGATGAGGCAGGGTGTTGCGCCGAACATGATAGGGATTCGATCACTTTGTATTGATCCCATGGGTGCCAGGTGGTGATTAGGCGTTCGCACAATCAAAGGGGGTGCTTTAAACTTTGCAGATACAATAATATCGAGATCGTCTTACGTAATTTGAATTTACCAAAGTCAAAACAGTCAAGCTGGGTACCCACTCCATCCGTGGGTGCAAAGCCAGTAAACACTCAACTGATGCTCTCGAACTTTTCCTGACATTTATCATGGAAAACTTATTCGTTAAAATGCAAAAAGAATGTCTGCATAGGCGATTGAGCTTACTTCTGATGCATTTGGATTTAAACGTTTGTAGCTTGTCCAGTTGAGTGCCCCTTGCTTTTTTGTTTTTTTATGCAGAATATTTTTAGAAGTTTGTGCACTTAAGAAATGACAACGTGCGGCAATCAAAGGACCCCTGCATGACCTAGGTCCCAATGTGGATAGTAGTCACATGTATATACTCGGTTTGGGCGAATTTGCCCATTAGTTACAGTGGTAACTCACATTTTGAGGAAACCAGCCTTGAACGAGAGGACTCCAAGCTCAGTACTTGACTTATGCAAGAGGGTACGCTGTTGATGACAACAAACCTTAAAATGGTATTGACAGCAAAATAAAGTCTGCTGACTTTATCAGTTAGCATGAATTTTGACATAATTAATGACATTAGTTTTTAGAAATGGGATGTGCTGCACCAGGCAGCATGGCGCAACGTTCATGCCTTACGTTCTGCCTTCGGCTGAACGGGGGTTCAGTAATTCAAAAATTGCACCACACTGGCCAAAGGCCGACGTTTAAAAGCGTGCTTGAATCAGAACTTCATTAATGTAGTCTCCCTCTTCACATTTTTAAGTACTGAACTCAAATTGGCGCTGGATTTTCAGATTAATTAAGATGCCATACTTTTAAAAGGTAGGCGATGACCAGAGAAACACTGCTACATTTCGTTATCAAATGATGGACGGCCCACGCTATCTGGTATATGTAACGCTGAAGATTTAAAGACATTCATTGGTAAATCTAAGTAGATGCCGAAGCGGTGCAGAGTGCAAACAATAAATCTGTTTATTTTGCTAATCGCGGCCGCCTATGCTATTAAACAGTTCACTAAAGACTTTGTAAATATTCATTTCAGCAGTAGCTGTTGCTGCAGTAAAATCGACTTACAAAAAACAAGTTAGGTTCTTGATTTTTCTCTAAGTAAATATTATGCACATTCTACTCTGGACCACCGCGCTATCACCCATTCATAATCCTGTCTAACTGTCGCACTTACAAGGACGGATCGGAAATCGCCAGTTCTCCTGCTTAAATGAATGAGTTTTACCAGTTTGTTGGCTGGCACCTATGCACACAAAAATGTGACAAAGAAGAAAAACAATTACCGGTAGCATGATGTCAATCAGCGCATTCCAGGCATACATTAAGAGGTGGGAAATTCTGAAGGAGAGGCTGATGAGAGCGCGAAAGACAAGAATGAAGAGGAGGGAGATCATTATTCCACCTCTGAACCAAGGCAAGAGTCAAAGCAAGATAGCTGCCAAACTTGCAGTGACAGGCTTTATTAATGCCTTAAACAGACTAGAGTGGTCACCGCCTAATAGCATAAAACTGCTCAGCAAGTAGAAGCCAAATTCTTATTCCTGAAATTTGGAAAAACAGAAAGTCTCGCGGTTAGGCTTTCTGCGCCTCCAAAATTGCGCGACAATCATGTGCAGGACCGCAAAAGGGCGGGGAAAGGAGTTAAGGCAAACCCTTTTCAGAGCAAAGTGTGTAATTATGAGCTCAGACTTATCTGGCAAAATTAATACCATGCTGATTTCTGCGACATCTTAAACTTGCCAAAATTCAATCACTTCTTTTCGGTTACAACGAATGCGTACCATCGCTTCATGCACAAATCATTAAATTGACGCGAAGGGAATGCTTTTTGTTAACCACATTCAAGCCTTGTGCTACTCCAGATTAAAAACAAGGGATCTTAATGCGTAGGTCATAGCTTTTATCCAAAAATGCAATGCAAATCAAAGGCTGGGCTTATGCCATTCAATTAGCACAAAGAAAATAATGCATGTGGGCAGTAGTTTTACCTGTTTATGTAATGGATCTTCAGATGAAGGCTCTCAGAGGACTTCTAATCCGCTAATGTATCCCGTATGCCCGAAAAAAGGCTTCAAGGAGAAGAGTTGTGCAGGTTGACGTACTAATATCAAATGATATATTGAGTAGTTACAAGCAGTAATTAGGAATAATAGCATTCTTCGAGCATTCAAAGCAAAATAGAGGCGTATAAGAGCTTGCACACCATCGGCCAACTCCTTCACCTCGGCGGCGTGTGGAGGCTTCATCACAAGCGTCGGTGTTAGCACATCCTCCGTCGTGCTCGCTGTTTACCACCACTGCTGCGACCACCCCCACGGCTTCTCACACGGTGACCACCAATGCGGCTTGTACTCAGGCCACCATGCCCACTTCTGCCCACCCCACGGTGCCCACTTCCACGGATACGAACACGGCCAACTTCCCCACTCCATTTCCTTGCCTGTCTCTGCTTTTTCAAACTGACTTGTGTGCTGAACCATGCCCGCTTATATACTAGTCGACTTGTCCCTAATTGTTCGTGTGACGCTCATGCTCATTGTACTTCCGGCTCTACATTCGTGCCTGCCGATCTCTAACAGTGCTCTCGTGATTCCTACTCTTTCAGGTGATGTTTTAAGTGATGTTTGGCCTGTGAATGGCATGTGACTCACTTAGCTTAGCTTTTTTTACTTAATTGGTGGAGTTGGTGAGAACTCAAGCAAACATTTTTATGAATGGGGACTGCCTCTAGCAATGCGCCTACCATGGAGCGCAGACTGGCATCGAGCTGTACCGAATCACTAAGCCCGGTTCATTTGTGCTTTGGTGGGAACCGCGTTGAAAGGAAAAACCCATCAGCATCAAATGCTATCTCAGCTGTTGGTGATTTGTCCTACCACCAGCTGTGCAGGGATTTGCCTTTACAACACTCACTGCATGACGATGTGATGACCTATCCAGTAGCGTGCCCATAAGCACAATGATTTTTATTTAAGTGGAAAGTGCTAAGCTGAACCAGTCACGTGCCATTCATAGGCTAGATATCACTTAAAACCTCACCTGAGAGAATTGGAATCACGAGAGCACTGTTAGAGATCGGCAGGCACGAATGTGGAGCCGGAAGTACAATGAGCATGAGCGTCACACGGAACAATTAGAGGCAAGTCGACTAGTATATAAGAGGGCACAGCTCAGCACAAAAGTTAGTTCGAAAAAAGCAGAGACAGGCGAAGAAATGCACTGTGGAAGTTGGCCATGTTCTTATCCGTGGAAGTGGGCACCGTGGGGTGAGTTCGAGAAGGGGTCACAATGTTGGCAGAAGTGGGCATGGTGGCCTGAGTACAAGCCGCATTGGTGGTCACCGTGTGAGAAGCCGTGGGGATGGTCGCAGCAGTGGTGGTAAACAGCGAGCACGACGGAGGATGTGCTAACACCGACGCTTGTGAAGAAGCTTCCACACGCCGCGGAGGTGAAGGAGTTGGCTGGCGGTGTAAAAGCTCTTCTCCACCTCTATTTTGCTGTGAATGCTTGAAGAATGCTATTATTCCTTATTATTGCTTGCAACTACCTAATATATGATTAGATACCAGTACGTCAACCTGCACCACATTTATAATTGGGGTTTTCTTTTTAGGCATGCGAGATGCATTAGCAGATTAGAAGTCCTCCGAGTGCCTTTAACTAAGGATCCATTACCTAAATTCGTGAAACTGCTGTCACGTGCATTATTTCATTTTTCGTAATTTGCAATTTTTATAAGCATAGCATTTCCTGTGCCTCGCAATTTAGGATGAAAGGTATGACTTACGCATGGCAGTGCGAGTCACGTCCAAGTTATGCCTTTGGGCATGCAATTCACCATCCATCCCCAACCCACAATTAACTGTTTTATGTGGTGTGCTTATTTAACTTCGATTCGACAACTCATCGTGAAATGCGCCAGTGCAATCGATGCATAGCAGAATCGCCATTCAAGCTATCCACTTAAATGTGTGTGTCAGTAAAGTCACTCTCAGCAGTTAATGGCACCCACCATGCATGCGATTTAGGCTTGTTTATGCAAACAACTAAATTTGGTAGCCGTGCACTGTTTGTCGACAACCAAGGAGAGCTTCCATCCAATGCACATCTACATGATTAAAATCAAAAGGGAGCTTAGACAATGGCCAACGGAGGCATGTGACTTAACGACACGTTATGCATGTTGATATGTCACAAGCCGAAGCCAATAGATATAATGTTCTCCTGGACTACTTTGCGATTTAGTCAGAACAAGTGAACTCTCTCTGAAGCCCACCCTTTGAGTTTGCCAACTAAGGACCTCCAACTTTGTGCAGTTGGCACGGCATCGTTTCATCAGTCATTGGCCTCAAAAGCTTTGATGGTAAGGATGAATGTCGTTAGCGGCTGCAATTGCGTGATGTGGGGTCAAGAATGGTCCTGTCACAGCGACAGCAGTTTCGACCTCTGCATGGGATGTCTTAACGGATTCAATGAAACGTCTGAACTGAACTCACACTTCAACTTTGCTTGCAACTCCCCTCCAAATCCAAATATATCTTAACTGACTTTCTCCTCTCCTACCCTCCTAAGCAGTAATGCGATGGGATTTCCAATGCTAGGTTTACGTGAACACCGTTGGAAAAGGGCCACATGTCAACACTACCAGGCGGAAATTCAGTTCATTCCACTCTCTCCTGGCATCCTCTAACGATCTGCGGGGAAGTTTCACATGGCATAGCAAGTCGCACACATGGATACTAAGTAATGCAGAGAGGTCAGAGAATTTCGAATCAACGATGTGATTGAATAAACAGAAAATTCCTCTTGCCTCCTATCAATCATAGCCGTGCCAATCAATCTGCAAGCATCACATTTGTGAGATGGCATGCAAATTTTCTAGGGTATGATGTAGCCTCATTAGCAGTTTGTCTTGCTAGTGTGGCCTTATGGTGCCAATTGGCCTGTCAGTCATCATGTCAGTGGCAGCATTGGCAGCGAATACCACTTTGCAGTCGCTCCTTGTGTGATACTGATGGCACTATGCATGGTCTTCTGTGAGTTGTTATTTACTCCTTTTCGTACTGCAAAGTAATCTTAAAAACACAGCCGTTTTACTCAAGAGCGGACCAAATAATAAATATTCAGTGGATGGTGCCTAGTCAAGCAATACTCCCTTTTTCCAAGAGGATTATACTGGCTCTTGGCTCAAGTTCGATTTCTTCCCAGACATGCCTATCATGGAAGTTGGGATCATCAGGTAGGTGTATTTTCCTGGCTGGCATGGTGCTTAGATTTACGATTAGCAAATGCGAGAGACAAGAAGAAGAGCAGACCGAATGCCTTGAAGCAGCAAAGTATGCTCATTCCTTCTGTAGATCATTGGCGTGCATGGCTTGGCGTGCCAAAAGCACCGAAGCCTTCTGAATCGATTAAACCACGCGCTGCAGATCTGTTTGGTGTGGTATTTTATACTGTATAGTTATTTTTCACAGTAAATCCAGAAACACAACTTGCTCCTTCGCCTAACAAGTTTTTAACGCCGTGACGGCTCACTCACGTTGTTGAAAGCTTTGTCAAGTTGCATACTATGCCTGATGTTACAGCAAATTAATAGCAGTAAAGTCGCAAGAACACAAGGCTGCTGGTTCTGTTTAAGAATTCTGATTGAGAGTTTGCTCATCAAATGCCATCTCCAATTAATTACCCATCCGTGGCTAAGCAAAATTCAGTCTATTAATTGATAAAATGTGTCCCACACTAGAATATCACGGAGGAATGAAACTGGACTGTGTTTGACACGCCTGAATTTTAGGGCTGAAAATTCCCGCAAATGTCTTTGAATCGTATCATAACTCTGCTTAGTTCATTTGATGCACGAACATAGCATGCAGCTCTGGTCCAGATTTGAGCAGAGGCCGACACTGGTTGGTGGCTATCTGTGTATTAGACTCATAAACCTCTAAAAAGATAGGGATGAGAAGCAGGAAGGATAGAATGTGGCAATTACATGTGCATAGGATGCTAATTCTCACAATCAAGCAGGTGTCAAGTGTGCGTATCTCAAGTGGAATGCAAGCTAGCAGCTTTTGAGGAAATATCGGTGACTGTGTCCCACTTATTCCATGCAGAAACACTAGTATTTGTTGAATACGAAACCATTTATCAGGACTAAAGTGCAGTTTGTCGTGATTTGCTGCCTCCCTGTTTAGCAGCGCCACGCGGTGACAGCGGTCCCCTTTCTTAGGCGGATGAAAAGAACGCAGAGGCGAATGATGGCTTAAAACCATCACTTTATCACACGCTAACAAGTTAGTTTTTTGAGTAAAGCAGAGGGGAGGATCCTTCGACCCACGCTTACTAAGAACGGCAGAACTCGCTCAAATACGGCTTGACTTCCCTCTCCATCTAAAGACAAGCAGGGCATGTAAAACCAAAGAATGCGAAGGAGGACTGTCATTGATTGCCTTATCAAACACGCGATTGCCCTCACAACTTAGCTATCTAAGATGGCAGTTTTCATAGGAGACGCTACAGGTAAACAATGTCAGTCATTAGGCTTGCCAGTGTGCGGTGTGGATTAATAGCAGCCATCAAAAACACAGCAGACACCCACCAATGCGCTTCATTGAGGCGTTTATACTAATCTTCTTGAAACACAACTTTATTGCAAGGTTGTGGCATTAGTTACATCTGTAAAATAAATGTTGTTCTGAAAGAGCATTTCAGGAGCCCTGACTCGTGGTTGCATCGACAAAAGGCTCGAATTGCATTAACAAGTTCCAAATCACCCAATGTTCTCGTCTTAGTCAGAAAGCATTTATATTATTAGTTTCTCTTAAGGTCACATGATATGTGCGACTTTTTGTTTTGTAAATAAAGAAAGAAGTAGGTTATTTGTGGCTCTACAGAATCACCCACTACGAGTGCTGGCAAAGCACCGCCATAGTCTACCACGAGCTGCCATGCGACATGCCAGTAGTCGATTCACACAAGTGACGATTGCATAGAACGCAATCACACCTCCAACAGTCTGATATGCTCGCTTACACATTTCAACGTCTTCTACTATTCGTCATTCTTCTCCGTGCTGCTGTTTTGACTACGTGGTTCATCAACAACATCATTCAGCATCGCTTCGTCTATGCTCTCATTCTCTTTCTTATTTTCTGCCTACTCTTTAATTTACTTCGTCTCCTACGCATACGCGCACTTTTTCAAAGCTGTTTAAATCAATTTGAACTGTTAGAAGAGAACCATGAGTTAAACTTCCTTCAACCCAACCCGAGTATTTTTTGATTTTATTGCATGGTAGCTGGTTTGATAAATAAATTTCTGGACAGATGTGTGGAAAAGAACAAGCCGGTGCTCTTGCTTCGTCTCCTCCAGAAACGTTGAATTCCTGCACTTTTGTCCTTGGTATAATGTAATCTTTAGAAGTAAGTTGCCGATTCATTACACCCACTCATGCATTACTCCTTCAATTACTCGGCCTTGCTTCTCTTTTATGTCTACCTCATATGCATTAGCTGTTGCCAAATCGGTAACGGTAGCAACATTCTTAGACGCGCATGGCTGCAATATCTTGCTCAGTATAATTGTCGGTTACCCAACCCACTTTGGAGGCACTACAATGCATTACGTAGGGCTAGACTAATTCAGACCGCAACATAATGGGTTAGGCTAATCACCCATATTAGATTGTGCTCAAGTGGGACAGAAAGGCCTCCTCCTCTGACCTGACTTTACATCCTGTTATTAATTTCAGTCTGGTTACTACTTCATTTGCCAACTCAAATCAATCCAACAGAAGCCATGCAACGTAAATTGTGGCTCTTTACTCCGATTCACGGATTCGAAGAATCGGTGTGCATGTGGAAGAAATGAATCACCTGGTAACTGACATTGAAGCAGTAAACTGTGAGATAATTCGTGCAGATCAAAACGCTGTCATGCTTATTCCCTATTTTGCTTTCTTAAATGAGTTAACGGAATGCCGAAATTTGCTTTTTACTACATAATTAAAAACTGGTTAAGGCAAATCAGCTGCTTTAATCGTATCTACGCAGTCTTAAGCGAAATATTTTGGCTTTCGATCCCATGCTGTGGCATGGCCTTTAACTATTTAATTCCAGTTCTTCGCACCCTATGCCTTCCAGGCTGAGTTTTAAACCAGTAAGTATCTGAGTTCTCTATGGAATTTTCTTGCTTAAAGGATCCATTCAGTGAAGCGTGTGGTCAACTTTATTAGGCTTTCTCATTATGGAATCCGCAGCAACGTGCTAGCTACCCACAGGTGCCACATGAACACAAATGCTTAAGGCTCAATTTGAGATACGGGAAAATGTGCCCCTTCGTGCCAGTAATGCGCCATCGATGATGCTGCGCACATCTGAATAAGTTGTCATTCATTGGACTGCTTAGCTGTTGCTATTATGGAGCAGCCGATACTCTTTTTGAAAATTAAGTCCCAATGCATTGTCCACATTAATGCGAATTCAGGCTAGACACTGTAACAACATGCAATGCTAAGCGTATCACATTTTACGCATTTATGGGCACCATAAACGGGTGAATAAAAGGACATTTGGGAGTGTTTTAAAGCTATGCACCACCGCTTTAACAATCTTCTCCAAAATACAAATGTCATTTTTTGGATTCTGTTGCCTCAACGAATCTCCGAAAATTGCTAATAATGATATCACATGTCATGTTAGGAGCCGGGGGCATAGTTGAAAAACAAACTGGACAGACTGATCATTTGGACTGTGTCATGCAACGATTTGACGGCTGCTGACGTAGATGCAGCGTCCCGAGACTTCCTTGAAGGTGAATAAGGCACAGCACTAGGACAAAATACATATATTCTGCAAACAGAGGGATTGGGGCTGCTGGCATGGTCCAGAGGCCAGCCAACCGGTGAGCACAACATAGTTACCCAAGTGACCGAAACCGGGAGTTCGAACACGCATAGTATTGCAGTGGACTTTACGGTCTACAATATCTAACCGTCTGCTGGTACAGATCAGGATGAGCTATATAAGCTCATATTTTGCATGCATACATGACAACGCAAGATTTCAGCTTTCCACATTTCCAGAGGTGATTACTTTGGTCTGGTGCCAAGGTAGCAAAAAAACGTTAACACTGTAACTTTTCTGCTTACGTTTTAGTGAGACACAAAAGCTTGGTTTGAGGTCGTGAGTTTACTAGTCATGGGTCTAATCAGTGACTTGCCATCACCAAAAACATCACCTGAACTAGTTCAAGATGTAGTATATCTCACTTCATCCAGACATGAAAAATTGTGCAAAGTTGAGGTATTCTGAAGCAAGAAGGTACTTTTGGTGTCTTTTCATTGAATTGAATGGGTAAGTAGAATGCATTACCCAAAGACAGTCACAAGTTTAAGCAAAGGCTTAGTACCACCTAAAAATATCACAATAATTTTGGTGGATAGTGGTAACCACGAACGTGCAGCTAAAGGTACTATGCACACGAAAAGTACACGGACTAATTGGAGACAATGAAGAGGGTGTAAAAGCAGACACGTCTCAGCAGGCAAGTCAGTTCTAAACAAAGCAAAGAGACGGGTAAAGAAATGGAATCTGGGAGCTGGCCATGTTCGTATCTGTGGAAGCGTGTACTGTGAACTGAGTTCGTAATTTTGCTTAGCACTCAAAGCCATGCAACTCGTCAGTTCAGGCCACTTCTAATTAATACCGGTAGCTGAGTGAAGCACAAATTAATTTTAATGAAAATAGAAGGCGAATGCAGTGCTATGAAATTATGATGCCTTATCGGACCTTCCTTCCAACCAGATGCTCTCACAGGCAACACCAATGCCAATATCGACTATGCCATCGGCCCACGAGCCGTCCTAAAAATACTACGAAAATTCGAAGGTTGCATATTTGAAGAGCGTTCCAATTTGCATCGTTAGAATGCTGGATTCATCACAATTTCGTGCAGGATAAAATAGCCATCTATGAGTTACGTCTGAGCCTGCATTTCAGCATACCGCTCTTGCAATCAATAAACTAGCAGCTACTTTCCGTTACCGTTTTCGCTCTTGCACTCTGCTTTGCAAACTGCCAAACAAAAGATCGAATCTCCATGATTCAATGCTGCCTGTCCTGATGACCGCAGGTTAATTCTTCCCCTGTTGAGCTAGCGTCAGTCGTCTCTTTCGTCGTGATTTGCGTCAAACTGGCCCTCAGAAGTTAGGAGGATTACTCGCTTCTTTCTGAGTTTGGTGCTCCGCTTTTGACTGCTCCGCCAGTCACCAGGTCGTCGACTGGCAACCGGATTGACTGGGAGTTCCTGTCCAATGGGGCACACTTGCGTGTTTATATTCAGCTCAAATTTGTTTCGAATGAACACTGAGGACACTAGTGTTGGACTTCGGAATCGGTGCAGGAGAATATCGTTACTCCTGTGCATCCAGTAAGTATTCTCTGCACGTTGACAGACGCTGTGTTGATTCCAGTGAGCACTGCATCAACTGGAGGTCATCAATTAATAAGGCGTGCATTCAGTTCACCCCTCAATAATAATTCTCATCATGATTAACTGGTTGGATTCTACTACTTTTCATTGGTAAAACGATACCTCACAACTAATTAAAACAGTATATTGCGGAGCCTTAATGCGATGGTGAGTGGAATCATATGCTGTTTCATTCCTCCATTGAAGTGACGCGCTATCACTGACCGACTGACTGACTGACTGACTGACTGACTGACTGACTGACTGACTGACTGACTGACTGACTGACTGACTGACTGACTGACTGACTGACTGACTGACTGACTGACTGACTGACTGACTGACTGACTGACTGACTGACTGACTGACTGACTGACTGACTGACTGACTGACTGACTGACTGACTGACTGACTGACTGACTGACTGACTGACTGACTGACTGACTGACTGACTGACTGACTGACTGACTGACTGACTGACTGACTGACTGACTGACTGACTGACTGACTGACTGACTGACTGACTGACTGACTGACTGACTGACTGACTGACTGACTGACTGACTGACTGACTGACTGACTGACTGACTGACTGACTGACTGACTGACTGACTGACTGACTGACTGACTGACTGACTGACTGACTGACTGACTGACTGACTGACTGACTGACTGACTGACTGACTGACTGACTGACTGACTGACTGACTGACTGACTGACTGACTGACTGACTGACTGACTGACTGACTGACTGACTGACTGACTGACTGACTGACTGACTGACTGACTGACTGACTGACTGACTGACTGACTGACTGACTGACTGACTGACTGACTGACTGACTGACTGACTGACTGACTGACTGACTGACTGACTGACTGACTGACTGACTGACTGACTGACTGACTGACTGACTGACTGACTGACTGACTGACTGACTGACTGACTGACTGACTGACTGACTGACTGACTGACTGACTGACTGACTGACTGACTGACTGACTGACTGACTGACTGACTGACTGACTGACTGACTGACTGACTGACTGACTGACTGACTGACTGACTGACTGACTGACTGACTGACTGACTGACTGACTGACTGACTGACTGACTGACTGACTGACTGACTGACTGACTGACTGACTGACTGACTGACTGACTGACTGACTGACTGTCTGTCTGTCTGTCTGTCTGTCCGTCTGACTGACTGACTGACTGACTGACTGACTGACTGACTGACTGACTGACTGACTGACTGACTGACTGACTGACTCTCTCATGGTTGAGCTTCACGTTTTTAACTCTCGCTGGTTATTACAAGTGCTATTTCGCCAAAGCCAGTGAGCCTAACTGGAAAAAGAAGGTGCATGCATGGTTTATGGCTCCCTCACATTCACCCTTCATGCTCCGATTATGCATCGAGGTAGATGGTGAGAGCACAGGCCAACAATTCATAGCCTGCTAATCACTCAGGTGTTTAACCACACCAGATGACCTGAAGGCCATTCGCAATTCACCCATCCACTCACCCAACTGCCACACCTCGATTGAGCAGGGGAGAACAAGGTGAGAGCAGGCATTGTGTGAGGATGATTAACACATCAAACTCCCCAAGTTTCGCAGCTGTGTTGCGGTGCCCTCATGACTGCCTCCACTTCGACAAGCATTCCGTAGTAGTTTTTGTGCAGGCATCCACTGAGCTGGTAGCGCAAACTCTTGCCATAAAGCAGAATCCGGTAGTGCATTTCTAAGGCATTGCTTGAAAGTTTGCATTGAAATTCGGGCTAGGCTGTGACCAATGTAGTGCACTTCTAGGCGGAATGAATGCGAAGGAGGTAAATCTGAACAATTGTGTTTGTACATTCTGCTGCGAAACAGTGCGATCTGCATTCAAATTACATGCGCAATTTAAGTAGCCTTCCTCGATCCTATCAATGCCAATGCTCTTCCCTAAGAAGACCGCCGTCTACATTTCAACTTAATTAAAGTCTTCTCGAGACTGGGTTCGCCTCTAGGCATCGAGAGGAGGATGACTCTCTCTTACAACACAACCCCATCCCCTACTACTCTCACTTCCACGCGTCTTAAACCACTCCCATAGTGTGCCAAATAAGCAATAGAAATCGAGCCGTGAGGATTGCTGTCTTTCACAATTTCAGCGCCTAACCAACACCGCTACCCACTACCACTTCCTCGTTCCGCCTTGCCTAATAATGCTACTCATTGGATTAGACTGCCATTTGAACTACCACTCTTGACTAGATGCACTTCTCAACTCAGATTCTCGTGTAGTTAATCGGACAGCACGGATGATTTCGTGTCAACACCAATGCATGCATTAATGTCTTCGGCAGAGCGACTTCGCAGTGCCACCGGTGCACCAAAGCCTCCTCAACATTATTTGCTAACACAATGCTCATGGCTTAAATGACCACCATCATTAAATAATGACCAGAAGTATAATCAAACACCTTTTGCCAAATCGATGCCAACCTAATTCGACAGCAGCAATTCCAACTAAGCACACAAGATATTCACTGCATCCACTCCAACTCCGAACCACTATTCGATCGCCCTATCAAATGCCAAGTAAGGGGTGCAATCATACAGCAAACATTTATTGTAAACATCAAAGAATGAACGGTTACTGGTGGGACATGCAAAGTTGGAAGATTTGTGCCAACAGTACTGTCACCTTCACAACATGCCGGAAAGAATATCTTCACGCGCAACTTCGACCAAAACACCGATTGGGATGATAGCATTGGAGAGACGAGAATTAATCTATTCCAGCTTCGACGAGTCTAGATTGATCAAGGTTTTGGCAGCGTCAGGCCCTTTATCACGCGCTACGGCAAGATAACTCGAAGACGAGGTGCTGAGAAACTTGTCGATGGGGGGTGATTTGGAGCTCACCAATTCCAGCTCCTCGTCCGTGAACAAAGGTGTCTCAGGTGCAGCCGTTGTCAGTGCCCCTTCCGTATTCTTCACTCCCCCCACCTCCTCCTTCTCTCTCCCCTGTTCATGTTCGGGTTCCTCCTCTTTCCCCTCCTTTTCCTCATATCCATGCTCCGCATCATCCTCCTCCTCACTCTTCCCCGCATTCTCGGGCTCCTCCTCCTTTTGCTCATGTCCAGACTCCTCCTTCTCCCCCTCCTTCCCCTCCTCATCCTCATCCTCCTCTTCTCCCTGTTCATGCTCAGACTCCTCCTCCTCTTCCCCCTCCGTCTCCTCCAGAGGCGGTGCAGTCATCTTTGCTTCCACGGGTGCATACTTCGCCAACGACGGCACCTTGGCCACCAGAGCTCTAACAACCTCATCATCCACACCTCCCAAGTACTCGACAATGTCGTCATCCGACAGCTTGTCAAGCACCGCCTCCAATGTGGTGGAGGACAGGTTGGACAGAAGTGCGCCGAATTGGGGCACATGCTCAGTGACGTAGTGAAGCGTCTGCGCACTCATGTTGGTTAGGAGAGCTGCGAGGTCTTCATGCTCCTCGACTACGTACTCAACGAAGCGAGGCTGCATATTCAGCAAGATGTTGGCATACTGAGGCGGAATGCTGGGCACACTGGATAAAATGGATTGTGTCACATTGGCATCCATGAGGTTGGGCGAATCAGGCGTCCCGGTGGAAGGCTGTGACGTTGTCGCAGTAGGCTCCGAGGTAGTGGAAGTGGGCGCCGAAGTGGTAGCAATAGCCTTTGCAGTAGTAGATGCAGTAGTAGGTGCAGTCGTGGTCGTTGTAGTAGTAGGTGNGCGTCGAAGTGGTAGCAATAGCCTTTGCAGTAGTAGACGCAGTAGTAGGTGCAGTCTTGGTCATTGTAGTAGTAGGTGTTGTATCAGTGGTGGTGCTCATGGTGGTAGGCTTCGATGGCTTGGCCACAGGCTCTTGCTTTACAGCACTCGACCTCCTCCTAGCATGCTTCTGGCTGCGCGCATGAGACACCCTGCCCCCACCCACGTAGGGATCGGCGCTAAACACGATGCTGTCGATGTTTGGCACACTGGCCATGATGGACTGAAGCAGTGAAGGATCCATGCTCGCTACCACGTCAGTGACTTCTGGCATCCATGCGATCATTGCTTGTAGGTCGTGGGGGTCCATGCCGGCTGCGTAATCACCGAATGCCGGCACGTACGCCAAAGCGTATTGCAGCTGTGCAGGATCCACCGACATGAGGAGTTGGCGCAGGTTGGGCATGCTGAGGAGCATTGACTGGAGGACAGCTGGATCCATGGCTTGCACTATCGTGGGATAGAGTAGGAAATAAGGCGGATCCACGACTGGCTCAACAGAACCAGTGAGGGGGTTATAGGTTTTGGGCTCCTTGTAGAAATACACCCGCCCACCATCCGGCATCACATGCATAGGAACGTTGCTATCTTGCATGAAATTCATCGGCATTAGAGCATGATGGCCTCGCACCTCGTCCATCGCCACCCATTCTGGACCCAAATCACTGCACCTCCCTCTCGAATTACAACTCTTCTTCCTTCCCACTGGGTAGCACTTCTGCACCTTGCCGCACAATTGAGCGGTGATGAACTGCCTTGTTTGAGGCTTCAGGTGACTCATCAGAACATCGGGGTTGGGCACCTTCTTCACAATCATTCTGATAACTTCGCTATCTAGACCTCGAATCGCTTTGTCAATGTTGGGCGTTGAGATGATGAGTCTTTGCAAATCCATGGGGTGCACATCGGCCAGAAATTGCATGATCGCCTTCCTGTTGGCTTTGGACTTGTCTGACAAACCGCCAAACAAGGCATAGTTGCGTTGTGGTGTCCGATGTGAGGCCGTTGTGGGTGGGCAGAATTTGCGACCGTAGCAGCCTCGCTTGGCGAAGGCGCCGCTGCCCCACACCTTCTGCATTGCCTTCCGTGGACAGACGGTGTTTCTGGCACCACGACACATCGAGTTGAGGCAGACGCGTTCGCACCTCCCACTCTGACATCCATAGGCGTTTCTCGGGATTGGTTGGCACACAGGCGATCGGCAAGATGCGAATTTGGGCTGTAGGGGATAGCCTGAACCACAAATTGTGAGGAAGCCCAACACAACGAAGACAACGCTAATCAGACGCATCGTGACGAGATGATGCTGATTAACTGCGGTGCCTGTTTTATAGACTTATTTGAAGGGGGGTTCTACGGATCGTTGTCATGCCGCGCCTCCCTCACCCCGATTCATCCGTCTGTCGGTCCGGCTGACCTCACGTCCTACTCCCTCCCCTTCACAGCACGCGGTTTGAGGAGGTGAGACTTCCCACGTGCTATGAACTCGGTGATTTGTCACGTCTTTGTTTGATGCAAATCCTGGGACATAGGACCGGTGAGTCATCCCAATGCTCCACCTGGTCTGCTGACATGGACGCGCTAAGCAGCCCATCCGTCCAGCTGCGAAATCTCGTTTGCGTGTGCGAAGAACGAAGTGAGGTGACAGATTGTGTGAGGCCGACCACCACTTTGACGTCGGAAGATATTGCGGTTAGGTAACGATGTCCTCATCACTGTCACCAAGTGGGCAGACAGTTGGTGCCAGTCACGGGACCAGCAGTCAATGGACAAAGTAATGTGAAACAATTTCAATGAGTCAAATCAAATGGTGTGGTGTCGAAAGCGTTGTACGAAGTTCCATTGTCAAAACCAGAGGCTTTGAAGGTCATCGCAACTCACTTTTTGAAGGAACGAGCCTAGACGCGGTGCAGTCCGACTACTCCTTAGCCGAGGCTGCCAACTATGAGACAGCCAAACACGAATGCAAGGGCACTCACTTAATTTATTGCAGCTATGTTATGCTTCGGATGGCAGTGTGCTACTTTAGATACCTTTAGAGATGGCGATTCCAGTTTGTGCACAGAACACTGGTCCGTCGGCCTGGCAACCCCTCACTGACCTCTGATCCAACTGTTCGTTGGTCACAACGATCTCATTTTTTAAGCCTTGGCTCATTTTATGAACAAATTCGTGTACTCTACCGACTCGTTCGCCCAAAACCACTACACTTAAGCTCCAAATGAAATTGATTGTCCATCGTTCAGTCCTTCTTTATTAGGGCGATTCAATCATTGTCCTATTGGAGGTCAGTCACTGTAAATGTGGCAGTTGGCATACAGACAGACTATGAATTCGAAGTTATGCTCCATAACAAAACAATGATGCGAGCACCTTAACATGCATGTTGAATGAAATATGAGACCATCAGAACAAAACTAGTCCCTCTATCTCGTAGGCAACAGCAACCTCACCAATATCTTCAAACGGTTACTGACATTGTTAAATAAAACACGTCGCCTGACAGTGCACTCATCAGATAGGCGCGGAGGAGCAAAATGTGATCTTTACTAAAAATCGATTTCTGTCAAGCATTTGTTGTTGTTGTTGTAGTTGTGACACTTTGGCAGGATTAACTTTTGAGTAGCGCCCTATGTGAGCACAATGTCATGGGGTAATTGTACAGAAATCGATTTTTAGTGAATATCACAGGATTGATTTGAATTAGCCCATCGAGCAGTGTTTAACCTGTGAAATGTGGGAACCACTGATGTAGAGCTTCCCTTTCTGAGGCCGATCTTGTCCATGGGCTTCCATTGCTCTCTTTCATCAATACAGGCTGGCTAGCTCATTGATTGGCATTTTGTAGTGCTAAAATAGTTCCATATAGGAGACGATCGCAGTCACCGCTTGCCATATTTACCATGTCCGTTCAATAATAAAACATCGTACTGTTTCGCCATTAAAAACATGGCTTAACCTAATCTTCGATCTATACCAGCATCAGCCTTGGCAATGTCATCCTTCACAATGCCGCCATTTTGCTCCTTCATGCCTATCTGATGAGTGCACTGTCAGGCGACGTGTTTTATTTAACAATGTCAGTAACCGTTTGAAGATATTGGTGAGGTTGCTGTTGCCTACGAGATAGAGGGAATAGTTTTGTTCTGATGGTCTCGTATTTCATTCAACATGCATGTTAAGGTGCTCGCATCATTGTTTAATCCCAATGCTCCACCTGGTCTGCTGACATGATCGC
>LWMK02000128.1:188579-206520 GCA_001693075.2 Taenia saginata
AAGAGATAAAGGGGAGAAAAGTGGGACGCGATGGCCACTCACAATAAACAAATCGAGATCCCTTGCATCAAGTGCACGCATGATCTTTTCTTGAGAGCAGAGTCTATTGGCGTGCCAAGACGGAATCCGTCCAGGGTTATAACAAGGCAACATTGTAACGTCGGACCAAGTTGCCTCTGTCGATATACCCTTCAACTGGAATGCGTGGAAGAGTTTATCAATCTTGGAGTCACCGTAAAACAGCGCATCTCCCATGGTCATTTCAACGATCATGCAGCCAATAGACCAAACATCAACGCCACAGCAATCGACAGCTTCGCCCAGCAAAATCTCAAGGGAGCAATACAACAGACTGACGACCTACATAATTTTGACACCACTCAGACAAATCCTTCAAAAAGCTACGGGGAAAATAGAAACTACCCTGTGAGTCAACGTGAGAAGCGGGTAACCGAGAGACTTGGGCAGGCCAAAATCAGCCAGCTTGGTAACACTTCTATAAGCATCGATTGACGCGTTTTGAGGTTTAAATCGCGGTGGATCATGCGCCTCATGTGGCAATACCGAAGAGCTCGCAGCATTTGGTACATGGTCACCCAGATGAAAAATAAGCAAAGATGACAATCCGGTGTTCTTATAATTAGAATCCCAAATCCCGCCTGGAATCCACAAGTGAATATCCAAAAATTTGATACAGACGCCAGTCACCTAGAATAACGTGTTCTACACTGATTAAGGCCATCAAATTTCGGGATTTGCGCCGCAATAAACAGGTGTTCCAGTTCCATCAGAGGTGTAAGGTCTCTGAGAGCAATCGAAGGAGGATTTCAGAGGGAATGCTTAAGTTTGATTTGCTTCAAACCCTTTAGCTGTCCCGACTTCCGGTCGAGGCATATGTGGGCCACATCATCATACGTGCCTAGAATGGTGGAGTGAATGCTTCTGTCAAGCTTTCTCCATTTTTTCTAGGTAGATAATAATTTGAAGTATCGTGGCCCGACATGACCAAAAAAATGCTCAGAATAAGGTCAAAACCAACGTTGGTTATTATCGGTTGTTTAAGGTTTATCCATATCTCATTTTAGGCATTACCATACTTAAAATCTGTTTCTATTTGTTTAGTCGCAGGACAAACAGAAAATTAAGGCAAGGGAACTCTTACATTGACAAGTTTCTGATTGATGTAGCTAAAGGCGAAACTAAGAAAGAATTTTAGGATTAATTTTTAATCACTCAAAAATTATTTTTATTCATTATTTTGCCTATTTATAGCCAAATGGATACCCTGCCGGAATGGTTAATCAAAACAAACTCTTTCAGGCGATTCTTCCTTTCCATCCATTACTTTTTCACCACCTCTACTCAGATGGGTTGAGGTTTTTAGACACTTTTATTATAATCACACAGGTTGTATAGTAGCGAAACCGTGAACGCTACACAAAGTCTGGAGATCCAACTTGCCGACCAACGACCAGGGTTAAATGTCTTTGCTGCCACTGAATTACAGAATCACTCTCAAATAACAAAAGTGTGACGAGATTTTAACATAAGTATATGCTTGGCATTAAAGAACAAACAAATTACAAAAGTTTGTTAAATGAAGCCAAGGAGGGGTTGCTAGCGCTGGTTGATCATCAGAATCTGACAAAATAATAGAAACTCATAACTCCATTTTCAAAGAACCCAACTCAATACCAAGTCAAAACCTCATTTCCTGAGTCTAGTTGACCATGCAAAACATAAACACTAATTTTCGTACAATAATATTGATGCTAATTAAGTGATAAACTCACTCCGAACAAAAAAATGTTTAGCTGCAGGAAAATGGGCTATGAATGTTTTACCTATTTTGAAAATCATGAAATGATTATGCTGTTGCAAACCGGCTCCTAGGTTAGAGGCGAGAATTCAAAAGTCAAACCGGGAACCCGGCGCAACGCCGGGTGGGCTGGGGCGTGTTTGGTCTCGTACGCACGTCTCCCTACTCCTGTGTTTTCGTTGATAACCCAAGTAAGAGCCTTGTCTCAACTTAATCGATCTATTCATTTGCAGGCTGGTTGGGAAAAAAATGACACGAGCGAGGATGGTGCCACGATTTACCCGTGCAAACAATTTCATTTATCTCACTTCTCCACCTGTGACGCAGTCGAGCAAATCTCATGAGATTGATAGTGCTTGAAATGAGGGACCGATTTCTGACCGACTTGTCATAACTTACGTTTAATCGAACTCCGTTCCGGTTACTTTGCGCGATTTCGGACTGCGTTCTTCCGGATTTTTCCTGACTCGAAAAAAATTGTTGGTTTTGCGAAAGCTTCTGCTCTGTCGTTCTAGACAAATGCGGGGTTGTTTGCAACCGTCACAATCGAATGTCGGGCCTACCTAAGGCGGTGAGTAGAATTATGCTTAAAATGTTTTATTGTGGTGTCACTTCATGCTTCAAAACCGGACACGCTGGAAAGGAGCAAAGCGTGCCCTCTAAAATTACGAAAAGGAAGTGAACGATGCTTTGGATTTCTCGAGATGTCATCGAGTGGGGCGGAAATGTTCTTGGGTGAGAGCTAGTATACAACCTCTCTTCGCCCACGTTTCTTTTCCCTTAGTGTGCACTCAATCATGCTGACTCATATTATAATTATTGTAGAAGGCTCGGGAAAAGCAGGGCAAGAATCTGCCATAGACTTTTTAAATCATCACTGCTCAGATCAGACTGCAAGGTTTTGACTTATTTATTCCTTCAAACTGCCTCGGCCCCGATTTCTAAATTTGAAGATTGTTAGGGCCTGACCGAACGCATAGCAGACGCGGTGAGATTTGTCAACATTGTGACACTGCGAATCCGCCTCATTTTGGGCGAGACGTAATGTGCCGCGCATAACAGGCTAAAGAATGAATAGGAACACACGAGACGGATCCCCGATTGAAACAGTCGCACTGCACCTTAGCTGTTTCAACTTAATTGCTCCTGTTGTTGATCGGAGCCACAGATCGTATAAAAAGAACTACGTTCCCTTCCCACTTTCCCTGAGAGCAGTCGAAGAGATACCCTGGTCAGAATGCTCGAGCACAATTCTTTTCAAGGCCTTCAGCTGTTCCGACTTCCGACAGTGACACTTGTAAACAACTCCGTGTGTGTCTAGAATATTGGAGTGACCATCTTCGTCAAAACCAACTTCCCCATTCATCTGGTAAAGTCCACGAGCAAGAACCGCTGGGAGCCCCACGTGGATCCGCATCACTCCATGCCCTGCAGACAGTTAGTCGCAGCATCTCAGAATCTCACCCCTTCAAGCTACACCCTAAAACCAAGTGAGCCATCCTCCCATGCATACTGTTTGCCCCAGTCAACGCATTTGTTTTGCTTGCCCCAGGTAGTCTAAAGGGACGTTCACGCAGTTTGATCAATTAAAAATTGTGACTTTCCTCGTCCTTTTTACGAGTTGGGGTCGTATCTCCGTCCATACAATTACGGTCAGTAGAAAAGATGGTAGTAAAAGGGCAGAGTCACTGAAGAATTGTGAAGGCCAAGAAAGCTAGAAAATGAGATTTATTGTGTCCAGAGCTGGTGTGAGTCGTGACGCTCGGTGCCCAAAGCACTTCTTTTAACAAGGCTCTCCCTGAGGCCGTAGCCACACCCAGGGATGGGAGGATGACCCGTGCGCACAGCTGACTCGCATTACCGACAGCGAGGGAAAAGGGCTTTGCGAGTTGCTGGTTGAGGAGGCTAACATCTTTCCATGGCAGGGCATTGGACTGGACGAACAAGTATTGCCAGGCACACGGTACATAGCTGGACCCATGTGGCACAAGCATTGTTAGGTAAATACTAAATTGCCAGACCACATACAGTCACGGACATGAATGTGCACAGAGCCTTTGAATGATGACCAAAATCACAGGATGCACAAAAAATGTACCGAGAGGAAGTGTCCAAGTCAAACTGAGGTGATAGATCCTCTTCTCTTTGTTCCCACCGCCTCGTCCATCGTTTTGTAAGCACCGAACCCAGAGAGCACAGCTGCGATGGTCACTGAAAAGGAAAAAAAAGGAAAAATGGACTTAAAACAGCCACTAAAGCCGAGTGGGTGGGAAAGACGGATGGATCTGAAAGAGCGACACAGCAGTCGCGGAGGGCAGCCATCCTACGGGTCAACTTTTGCAACAGTTAAGGCTACAGACAAAAGGTCAGGATCAGCAAACGGCTGATCTTAAAGGCATCGGTGAAAACATTTGGTCGCTTCTGTCGCAATCCACGACTACGACACCATGGGCTTGAATAATCTATAAGATTACACACGTGTAGGAGAAAATAAAAAATGGCTAATTGAAACAAACAAAGTAGCCTTAGTAACAGTCGTTTGTCTTTACATGTATCCTAAGGTAAATAAGACTTGGAAAGTGAATAAGCCAATAAACAAATGATAGGCAAGAAACGGATGGACAGATGGACTAATGGACGGATAGTTGATGGGACTGGGCAGTTTGGTTTTGAATTTTTATTAGGCAAAGAAAGATTGCTCTTAGAGTATATTTTTTAAACCAGGGGTAATTCCAGAACCCTCTTCCTCAACCAAGCAAAAACAACTCAAAACACCGTTAAAGCATCAAATAATCCGCTTGGCTTTAAGAAGTGAATTGGGCTGGATGGATTGATCCAGCTTTGAAGTGGTTCCTTCATAAGTGGCATAACGAACATAGCACATTTACACCATTGCCAACTTCGAGGAGACCTTCAAAGCACTAAGATCATGCTCCGAAAGTTCCATTCCAGAGGTAACAACTTTCAGCCTATACCAAAAGCTGCCGTGGTGGGATGAAATTTACACTACTAAGAAGCAAGATTTAATAGTGTTCCTATTTTAGCGTCAAATCATCTAGAATGGCGCATTAATGAGACAAGAGCCGGACTATTTTTGTACTTCATTCTCTTTTTGTTGCGGACTCAATTAATCGTGAAGAATATTCACTTCAGTCATCATTCTGGCTAGATGCAAGAGTGGGTACTCGGGCAACCATAAGGTCGAGGACATGTCTCATGATCATTCCCGCAAAAAGGAGGTCAAACTCGACTGACTTGATCTCGTCCCAATGACCACCGCTCAACTTAGAGACTTCTCCCATATATTGACTGGCCAAGCCTTTTCGAGGATATCGTTGTTCAATGGTCAAAATAGCCCACTTACAGTTGAGAGACCGAATTATTTTCTTGCTTGAGCCGTAGTAATAAAGCGTACCTATGATCTCACGCTAAACGAATCAATCGACTTTGTCGTAAATACCAAATCTTAATAATGATGGAGTAGCAATATCTGAGTTGTAGGCAACCATACGTCGTGGAGAGGAGCAGAAACGTTTGCCAACGCAGTCTTTAGATGTGCGAAGTCTATGCTAAATTAGTGCTCGAGTGTAGTCGTTTGGACATAGAGCGGTACGTATTTCAGATCTGTAAGTTGATGCGTGAGGGTACGGTTTGAGAATAACCCATAATGAAATGTTCATTCGTCTCACAAATGTGGCAACGCAAGTCATTTTTCAAGTTCTCCACAAGTTACTCTTCCAGACAGTCGGTCAATTAGCAAAATACCTTACACACAGCATCTTACAACGCATATGGAAGAAGTGTAAAATAGCTCGTAGTCTACTACTTCTGCTGCCTGTCACCTGATGATCTATGGCATCTAGGTTGTACCATGACAGCTCCTCTAATGCCATTGTAGGGCTGAACCAGTCGTCCCACCATCACTCAATTTAGACATCGCTCTTAGTCCCTCCTGACACAGTGATCTTCTGTAGCATCAGCCAAACCAGATAAGTAAGTCTTTGTTATTTGAAACAAAAGCCTTCTCAAATGTAATGTCTTCTGGGCGACGCAAGATCACCACAAACTCTTTAAAGCTTTAATTATAAGCAACGCATTTTACTGCTAATTACCTCGCCTTTTCGGGAAATGAAACAAAAATTCACTAAAGCTGGCGACCACTTTACCCTAGAACCGAAACAATCCAACCTGTGGAGTAGGCAAGCTCAAAACACATTAATTTCAACCAACAGGTTTGGGGATTCAAACCGAGACCAGTGGAGTTTACGGCATTGATATTGGCGCAGACGTTCTACAAACCTTAATAAGCGATTGGAACGAACTTCATCTACAATCGCGCAAAATCATTTGGTTATCTGATGCATTCTTAAGCTCGTGCAAGTTGGCAGCATCAAATGCACAAATAGTAGGTGAGTTGACGTTGGAGTTTCACATTTTATGTCCATCAAAGACATCTGGCCTATGGTAGACAAACTGAATTTTCAAATTTCCAACAACAGACCTTAGCGTAGCTACGGCGTAAATTAGCAACGACTGCCACTAAGAATTGTTTGATTGCGAGATGCGAAGGCTAGATAAGAAATTCTGTCAAACTATTCAGTTGGGTTGGCCAAACACGACCTTGATGCAAAATATCGTGTCGCCCAATAAACCTTCAGACAGCTGTCTTGATGGCACGAAACCATGGCGAACAAAAATCATTAATGCAAAAAGGTGACATATCAGGAGGTGGTCTCCCAAGTACATCTCCGAACCCTGAGAAATATTCATAGCATTAACAAAGGGAAATTTGAGGCCATATCTAAGTAACGGCCAACTACAAAGAACTTTTAATACATTTCGGCCAAATTAAAAAAATAAGGAAAATGATGATTGAAAGTAATTCGACCAACATGTGTAGCAGGAAAGAGAATACTCGCAGTTCGGACAAGCGGAGGGTCTCAAACACCTCCCCGTTCCCTTCTTCAAGGCATCAGTGAGCAGCAAGAACCACTTGTACGCCAAATTTTGCCATCCCCATATGCTAACTCGGCTCCGTAAATCCAGCGTCGGAGCCTTCGATATCACGCAACCGGACCGTGTCACACAACTGGTAACATCATCCACAGGCACGAGAGAGCAGCAACGGTAGCAGAACCATCAATCGCAGCAGTCTTGATCGACCACTCAAAGGCGTTTTCGACTAGTGTCACCCACACCAGAAAGCAAGAGGTACTACGTTAGCAAGTGGATGTCATCAATGCGGTGAGGAATTAGTAGAATAGACCCACAGAGAGATGCGCGCCTAAAGACGCAGCAGTTGTACGCATATTAGTAGAATAGACCCACAGAGAGATGCGCGCCTGAAGACGCAGCAGTTGTACGCATCCATGTAGGTTTCGTCAGCTGCGCGGCCATTTTGTGCGATGCTGCAACAGGTAAGGGACGCAGAGATGGCGAAGCGATTGTCGACGACCTCGTGATGATGGTACCACAGCAAGGGTCTGGAGGTGATATGAGGGTTACGGCAAAATTAAAATGATAATTCATGGGACACCGAAACATTAAGGAAAATAGGCAGGTAGGTAAGTGAAAAATTTCACAATAAGACATCGAAAAATGGTCTAAAACTTCTAGTCCATGGACAATAATCGAAAACCAACCAGAAATTAACACTTGAAATTCAAACGCCATGGAGGAGTTGACGTTTCTGTACAAAACACCTTACCGACACTGCTGAACCCAGGACACAGGCTGACCTCACCTTTCCCTACAAGTCATTATTGCTTATTTTTAAGCAAAATTTTATGCCTTGACGGTTGACTTATCTGCTAGTTAAATGCACTACCGAATTAGTGAAGAGGGTCATTCTCCAATCGGGGATTATTCATTTCTTCTTTANACAATAAGACATCGAAAAATGGTCTAAAACTTCTAGTCCATGGACAATAATCGAAAACCAACCAGAAATTAACACTTGAAATTCAAACGCCATGGAGGAGTTGACGTTTCTGTACAAAACACCTTACCGACACTGCTGAACCCAGGACACAGGCTGACCTCACCTTTCCCTACAAGTCATTATTGCTTATTTTTAAGCAAAATTTTATGCCTTGACGGTTGACTTATCTGCTAGTTAAATGCACTACCGAATTAGTGAAGAGGGTCATTCTCCAATCGGGGATTATTCATTTCTTCTTTACTTACTCCTGCCTATGTGTAGAAATCAAACGCACCGGTAATTCCGATGCTTTTGTTTGCCACTTGTCTTCATCTTTTCCATTTTAAGCATTCGCTTCTTCCATTTCATCAGTCTATTTATCCCCATGTATACACTACTCACCATTATCCATTCAGCATACCGACATTAAAGGCGAATGAGCACGTATTTTGCAGATTTTTTATCGACAGGTGATGTAGTGACTAGTGCTGGTGGTAGCCATATTTGCATGTCCAAGTTGGATTTTTATTTTATAGCCTCCTAATTAGCTATTTTGTGTGTTTTCGTGTCCCCTCCTCTCCCTCTCCCCTGGCTGCATTTCAATTGGTTAAAGTTGTCGTTGCTAGACGTTCTCGCATCTAATTGGGCGAACTGCTCACAGACTTTACCTTCTAGCCCATTTTCAGCATGAGGTGGAAGTCGACATCATAGCTATTCGAGTGTGCTAAAGCAGGGCTTTTCTATCCCATCATGTGGACTGTTGAATACTTTCGATATGTATCCCTCTCATTTGGTCAAATTTCTTGCCATGCAAAGATAACTTTTGCTAACCTTACAATTTAGATTCACCGCATGTGCTCGTGTCTGCGGTGTCCTTCACTCTCTTGATAATCATAATTTTCAGTATACTTATTTACAATTTCAGTAGTAGGTTGAGAATCGATACGGCTGTGAAGCTTTGCTTTTTATGCAGCTTTATATTAACATTGACCATCCGATGAGACTGTAGGCTTACATAACTGGCGCTAGAGATGTCCTGATCCTGTCCTCCTTAAAGTAGTGCCTTAAGTTTGGTATCACGTGTGCCATTCACTTGAGTTGTAAAAGTCATTTTTATAACGTTTTTGTCATTGAAGTGAATTCTCTTTAAATTTTAATCGGTAGGCAACTACAGGCATGCGCTTTTTAGCAGCCATGAGTTCCGCGTACTACTCGCCCTTGCTGTTGGGCTAAGTCCTCAAACACTGGAGCGAGAGAGCATGCAGAAGCCCACAGTCGTGGAACAGAAGTCCATTTCAATCTCCACTTTCCTTATCTCGATTTTAGCGCGCAACTTTTATCGGTTCACGTTGGGTGCTCCTATCCTTGCCCTCATAATCAACTTCCTCCTCCTCCTCCTCTTCTACAGGGTGAATTCCAGTTCCCTTTTCCACACTACAAGCCATTCTTATTCAAAGTTTTACTAACTGGGGTTTTTACCACTAGACTGAAAAACGAGGACCCGGTGCAGGAGGGGCGGCAGAGGAGGTCGCAATTGGCACTTCATTTGTCACATTACTCACTGACGCCATCTCCAGCATCGCGGACTCCTTCAAGACACGGAAATCGACGTGGGACTAGAGGAGGAAGAGGAGTGGATTGCGTTGGCTGAGTCAGCCTCGTATTTGGGTCCATTGCTCAAGCTAATCGCTATTGCTCACTCGGTCCTCTCCATGAGCATGCCTGTTGCTTACCACTTCTTGAAGACGAGTAATCCAACAATCGATTTCTCAACCGTCGAATTCTCCAACTTCACTGGCTCCCTCTCTTTGTTGCTAAGTTCCTTCGTTACATTCGAACGGGGGGAGGAAATATCTCGAATGCTTGAATTTGAAGGCATTTGGATAGCTAAACAGCCTTCTGATGAGGGCCTAAGAGCTCAATGGAACAAACTAATACTTCCCGCTCCCAGCTTCCCCACATGTACTGGGAATAGTTCGTTAAGAAGATAGTCCTCGAAAAGCATTGAGAGCGGTACGACCAACAGCAGATAAAGCGACTTCTTAGAATGAAGATTGGCAGTAGCAACGGACACTCTGAGGAGGTCTCGAACAGCTGGTTCTATTTAACGTGGCTTCAGGAGATGGATCTACAATACCCGCTTTGGAAGGGGGTTGTCATCTTCACAGATGATGTAGGTCTCCGGTGATTCCAAGATCAGTCTACGCAAGGAAGACAATGCTCACACATTTTTTATCTATTTAGTCGTTTCTGTGCCTAGTAATCTATTTTATTGTTTCTCTGCCAAGAGATGCAAACTACCTCTTCTTTTCATGCCACCTGATGGATGTGGCTGTTTCATTCAAAACACTGACCACCATTGTACAATCGGTTACATAAAACGGAAAACAGGTGGGTTACACTTAATTGCATTCTGGTAGCTTGGTGCATCGCGTTGTGGCCTGGTGTAGGTCGTGTCTAACATCCTGTTTCACCGACCCCTCCATCATGTAAACGTGACTAGTTTGGTGAGATCCCAACTGTTTTGAGGCGTATTTTGGACTGACCATTGGGCTTAATCATTTCAAGATGTAACTAATACTGAAACCAAACTATTTTCACTAATCCACTGTGGATGTACATTCTCTACAGCCTTAGCAACCAACGTTGGGTAGCCTTCTTTCATTTAAGTAGTCATTGGCATAGACGAATTCGTTTAAGAGAAGAGCTCTTTTAAACCTTCAACTTGCAGTTTAAAAGAATCATAGTTGGTTAAGGCATGTTGCAGCTTCCCAGTACACCTGTTCACGAGATTCCAATCCAGCTATGCTTTGCTTTGTCAGTCTTATGTAACGGAAGCCGCGATCTTTTGGCCTTTGTTCATTTGGAAATGGTGGTTGCGAGCGCATCCGTGTTTTTGCACCTACCACCCAGGTGCAATGACCACGTGGTGCCATATCAGAGCCCGTCGCGCCACATCCACAGATGTGTGAGTGTAGCAGATGACGACCTAAGGCTAACGCTAGTTTTTTACTCAAAACTCGTTTACCATTCCCGACGTGACTGGGTCATTACGTGGTAATGCGAATCCAGCCATGCGGGTGTGGCTTTGACCGACATGGGTTTGAATGTTCTTGAGGTACAAAGCTGATGGAATTGCGGGCCATGTGAGTAGGGAACTAGTCCATATAAAATGTCTGAGCCTGAGGCTTCAGCATTTGGAGCGCAACAGCGGTGGTCAGGGAGTGAGATTGATACTTCCATTGATTGAGCGAGGCAGACTTCGGTCCATGAGCCTGGCGGACTCGTGCCGAGTCACCTAACATCCTTTAAATTTGGTTCGCCAGTGGCTGCTAATAGGAAGAAATGCCAAGTCTGAGGGTCCTACAGCGAGGAAACGCGGCTTGAAAGCGATTGAGGGTCTGTCTACTACTTTTACCCTTCTAGACATATCGATGAATCTCTGATTTGGATGAGCGTTAACGTAACCAACCTTCGCCTGTTTCAGCTCGTGTTGGCGATCATGTTGACTTCATTTGTTAGCGTTAACGTAACCAACCTTCGCCTGTTTCAGCTCGTGTTGGCGGTCATGTTGACTTCATTTGTGATCTACCTGTACACTGTCATCACATTCAACTTCTTCCGCAAATTCCTCACCAAAAAGGAGGATGGAGAGAAGGAATACAAGTGAAATGACATGTTGAGTGTGAGCAAATTCTCCATCATCCCCCTCATTTCCTCTTTCTCCCGACGTAGCAAACGCTATTCGCTCTCTCCCTTTGCTTCCCCTCTAGTGTTTCGTCTTCCACCTCCACATGGGTCTGCGAGCGGGTCGTAAGATTGGAGATGAGACTGAACCACCTGATGGAGACGCACATGAAGCGCTACGGATCCTCTTTGACATGTCATTCTTCTTCTTTGTCATTAGCATCCTCCTCGCGATCATTCAAGGTTTGTTAAGAGAGAGTGTCAGACATTTGAAGTTTTGGCTTTGTTGTCTATCCAGGTCTGGCTTAGTTTTCTTGATCTTTCCTTTCACAAATTTTATCACATGAAGCGCCCCAGCTGCACAGAACCTTGATGGCTAACACGGTTGACACTGACTACGTATTGATGGCTGATGGGAGGGGTTTGCCAATGGGACGCCGAAGACAACTCTCAACAGAAGACAAGTGCCAAATAAGCCAGTTTCAGAAAGAGAGAAGTAGATATTCACATTCAAATAGGCCAAGTGTCGCCTTTGAAGGAGTTGTATAAAATTTCGCCTGTTGTTTTGGTTTTCAGCAAAGCGCGATGTCTTTGATTAACTTTTCCCTTCTCACTCTCACTGACTGTCGATATTTGAGGCGAGGTAAATGGAAAACGAACAAAAGCAGTTGCACACTAATAGCAGCATGTCCAGGAATTGCCTACGAAATCGACTCATTTTATCGCTAGCCGAGATTTGATGTAATGATGCTCTGGTAGGCGGGTTGATCGGTAAGCTGCGTCACAATGCTTGCTGTTTGCCTCAAATAATGGGATTCATCTGTTAACCCAATGCTTTTTTCGGGAATAGCTAGCAGATAGGATGGATTGTTGGTACACGGTACAATAGACGTTGGCTTAACTTGTATCAAGATGATTTGAACTAAGCAATTTATGCTTGGATAGAATGAGCCATCAGTCACTCATTTAGCGTAAAATTGATCGAGTATTGCAAAAGATGGTTATCTGTCTGCCCGTTAAAACACCTGAGTAGGGAAATTGCATTGCCTTCTTACAATCGACGACATCTCTCATAAACGACAGCGGTACATTTGATAACCATGGCACTCCAAATAGGACATAGAGCCATCGCAAAGACCAGGCACAGAGTGCTTGTGTTATGATTACTGCCTTTGGTTACGATCCTCCTCTCAGAATCGTGCACAAAATATTGCACAGGAGTTATAAACGCTGCAAAATCCAATGTTATAATGTGAGAGCTTTGGGCTCATCAGGTAAGGATGAATTCAAAACAGGCGTTTTTGTTACATATGAGGTTAAAGGGTCATTATCAGTGAATAGATTACACCAAATTATAATATTTCCTCTTGCAAAGCACGGACTCTCTTCGGTTGTTAACCAGATATTATATGGATCAAAATGGCCTTTTGTGTGCCTCATTTTACCTAATCTGCAATGGCATTAAAATTGTTGAGCGAATGGATTCAATGCGATGCCTTATTTTTGCTCTAGGCTGCTAAGCTTGAATGGCTTTCGACTTTTGAAGCAAGGTCTCGCATCTATCCTCTCATGACTGTTCTCAATAAAACAGGCTTAAATAAATGGGACGAGAGACATGCAATTCTCCACTTTTAACTTCTTGCAGAATCGGCTAACTGACATCCGTCCTTGTCTAGTGAGAAAAATAATGATTTTTTGCATTTTTGGCTTTGTGAGCATGGATTGAGCTGATCCAACTTATCAGCTTCAATTGGCGTCATCATTATACACAACGCAATGACCGGGTCATTGTGACAGAATTCCACGGCAGACATATATTATTTGCCACCGCACTAAGCATTCCCTTCTGCAGCTGCTACATCGGGCTTCGACCTTGGATTCACCGCAGCTGATGTCCTGTTTGCCAAATGCTCCTTTTGTTTAAATTTATTTCATTCTCTGGCTCATCAGTTGGTAGGCTTCAAACCAACATTTTCTTTGCTTATTCATTTACACACTAACTCATTTGCTCTGGCAGTCTTAGTATCCACCGCAGCCGCCTCACATCTCAAGAGGTCCATTTCCTTCCGCATTATGGACATTTGTTCCGCGAATCGACATTGTGTCCTAAGTCGTGGCACACTGATTCGTAACAGTTGTGCTTGCGCTTGCAGCCTGTATCTGTACCAGAATGTGACACAGATAACTGACCTGACAGAAGTGTTGGTTGTTTCAGACAACCAAAGCCATCTACCAAAAAGCAGCTGCGCACAGTGGCGAAAAAGCTTTCTGATCTCACTGCAGTGATGTGATAATTGTTGGCTTCAGTGCCCTCTTTTGCAAGCGTTCGGAGAAGAGAAACTAGGTTTCCATGCATACCATTAGGTAGTTGCCTAAGTCGCAACTCACTGACTTTAGACTAAACTCTGTGTCAGCCACAATGCTCTAATGTTTAGCTTGTTATCATCATTAAGTGTGAAGTTGGAAAGTGCATTTGCCCTTTTGCTGCATTTTTCCCAATTGAGTGTGTGATGCACAAGATGCTAGGTTTCCATTCGCATAAACCATTGGGCTCATTTCCAGTGGCTTCTTCTGTAGCGAATGCTTTGCAGCATCAACACAAACTGATGACCTCATCAACCTCAAAATCTATGGTTTGATCGTACACCACTTTGGTGATAAATGACTTATTCTGAGTTTTCGTAACGCTTATGTAGATCTGAGCAAACTCTTAAACAAATGGTGCTAGGCAATTAATGCGATTTTCAAGTGGACACAGTTAAGAGGCATTTTCGGACAAAAATAATAAGAATAATAATAACGCAATGATCAGTGCGCTAATTAGCCTCTTCCTGGTTTGGCATTTGAGTTGTCGATAGTGCTGCGGCAGAATGGCGGGAAGTGGGTCTCTTCAGCTTTCGATGGGTCATTCTCTAAGCTGCATCGTCTCAAATCCAAAATATTGCTGTCTCTTACGCAGTGTAGATAGCCATGAGCGCGTTGCGTTACAAAAGTTGTCAACTGTTCCACCATTTGTGACCTTGCAGAGCCCCCTCTGACTTTATGTCTGGTTTGTGACTACAGTGACAGAATGCGCTCAACTAACAGGTGAAGAAGTTTTAAAAGGTTGAGCGTCACGGTAAAAAAGAATAGGCACAAAAACTGTTGAAATTCGAAGTAAATTTGAAAATCCACATCTCTAGCTGAACAGTTGTCCCACAGAAGATTACAATCTGTAAAGGCCGTTAAAGGAATGAAACGAAGTCAAGCGATATCAAGGCTTTAAAATGACTTCATTAGCTTTACTCAAAAGTCGATATGCGTGAATACCTATATACATCGATCAAGACCCCAATATTAAGGTTTATCGGAGTGGAAAACTCCTAAGGTCCTTGTTCTCGAAATGCCATTACCAGAGTAGTGAAAAAAGTGTCAGCACACATATGTGGGAACTTTCTAAATCAGGAAGTTGTTTAATGCTAAAAGTGCCATAATTTTAGCTGAATTAGAGCGTGGACCTGTCAGAAATTATTACGCGTCAAATGGCTGCGAAAAATGAAACGATATTTTGACATCTTTGCTGACAGTCTTTTAAATTTTATTAATACTAGCCGGGAGCTAAAATTTTAGCAAATTTTCAAACGGTAACAAGTTGAAGTTTCCTGAATGCTGAAGAGAAATAACTCCTAATGTCAGGAACATGTTAGGCCTTTAAAGCCTTACATCTTCGCAAGAAAGTTTTAAATCCGGTGACGGCGTTTGTGGAACGTTTTTGCATACATAAAACGATCTAGCCAATCAAAGCTGCCATCTTTTGTCAATGATTTTAGAAGAAGATCTTCTTCATATTTCAGGCACAAAAATGCATCTGATTAGTGTTAGAGATTAGGATATTGGCTACCAGGTGCTAAGTATCTCTTAAAATTACAACGCCAGTCAATAGCGTGACATACATCGGAGAAAGTCGATGTGAACATCCTCATCTCCTTATCCAATCTCGCCTTCGCTTCTTCCAAGGCTTCCTCCTCCAATCAGCGTTGCCTGCGTTTACTAACCAACAGAAATGCAAATCTCCACAGCAGCCTTGCTGATAGCAAAAAATGGACGTTGCAGAGACCAGATGCATTGTTTGTCACTCTACTCTTTAAACACCCACTTCTACATCCGGCACGTTCTAACATCGGCAAAGGCTGTATACTGTGCAAATCCTTTTCACTAATCTGAGTTTCAAGTAGCTCTGAAGTAGTTGCTTTAAAAAATGCAGGAAGGATAGGAAGAGACGGCTTTGGGTTTCTCCTGCTTTGCTGAAGTGCTGCATTGAGTTTTAAAGCACGTAAGTGTTCGGTAAGCACTGTTTTATAGCACATGAGACGAAGTGTTTGCATCAATGCATATAAGACCGAACATATCTCGCGGTCGAGGTAAATCCTTTGATTGGACTTTGCAATTAGCTGGCTGTCGGGTTGGGTGGTAAGTCGAATGCTCGTCGCAGAAGTGACTATTCTTGGACTGATTGCCAAGAGCAGCAGCTTTGCATTTGTGCTAGCTTTCATGTCACTGCTACTTCTCTAGTGCATGCATGAAACGGTTGAGACATCTATACCTTCCAGACTAAATTACAATTAAATACGCTACTCTACTCTTGCTGTGTTAGAGTAATGGATAAAACCCTCAACTTAACTGCCCTTAGCAACTAGCACCCAAAGCTATTTATGAGTCTACAGCAATTTTCTTCACGTCAAAATGATATGTCATTACTTTTGACAAAAAGCCTTGGTTAAGATGGTTTAGGTATGGTGGGAGGGGTTGACTATTAATTGCAATGTATAGTTCTATCGTGTGATGGTGTGCCATTTTCACCAACTTTATCCCTGTTCTCCACGCTGCATTCTTCCCAATGCATTGTACGATTCCGTAACTTTGCCCCAACTTTAGCACTTTGGTGGATATCGACCTTGCAGTGATCAGGATTAAAGACAGCGGTAACTGCAATATTTTAGTCTCATGTTGAACGCATGTATGCTTGCAAAGCACAAAAATGAGTGTACATTAGCAGAAGGTGGGTTAAGGCAGCACAATGGAGAACACTGCAACGTAAAAAAGTAACTTTAGTTCGTTGCACCTGTATATCCGTGCATAATGCTCGCTCATCTGTCGACCATGTGATGTTACTCTGCCAACGTCTGAACTATTCAAACCACCGACGCGACGTGACGGAATGCAATGTAATGCAATGTCTGCCTTACCATACTCACAAAGCGTCGCTCAAATAATTTCACACAGTCAGATTGTCTCACATCAGACTTTCTGCAATTCAAGCCTGCATTCTCTGCCCAATGAATGCCCTTGCCTTACTAGGTTATCAGTTTTACGTAAAAACAACGCCTTAATATAATCATTAAAACTTGCAAAGTTTGCTTACGCAACAGTGTGTATTTGAACTTTACTAAATATTTTGGACCAAACGGCTAAAAACGGAGAGCATCAAGGCATTTTACTAGGCACTCATCGCAAAATAACCCTGATGGGCGAAGGAATACTTACAGAAATGTTGCGAATGCATATGATCTAACATCTCCTCTAACGTCGGGTGTTCTGCAAAGCATTCTGTACAGTAGAAGAGCATTTCCAAATCTGCTGTTATTTGGGCTAATACATTATAAAATGGGGTGTAAATTCAGGAGAGACTTGCGTGAAGGCTAAAGCGGTGTTTAAGGAGAGGGGCACGGGCTGGATTTTAACGGGGATTGATAGGCGCATACTAACTAATATGTGTGCCAATGAAATGACAGAGGAGTGAGGCAAAGTTTGCGAACGGATTGGAGCAGAGACTGCACAGATTGTGGTTTGTAGCTATTTGAGGTTTAAAAGTTTTTCAAGGTATAAGGGCGCAGAAAATTGATAATGGAGGGACTTTTGAATGCGCTCACCTTTTTGATGCCACAAGAGCAGCCCGAGGGTTCTCTGAGAAGCTGAACAAATCGGACAATACAAATCCAAGGTCACTAAAATGCGTCAATCATATGCAAAATAAACTGCTATAATCGCGACATGATTCCGTTGATTCGATCGTTTTATGCGCGTTCCATTGCTATTTGTTTTAAAGCAAGAGTTGTTTAGTCCAATGCATAAACAAGATTAAATGCATAAAGATGCAACTTTGCTTATGTGTGTGTTTACATGCGCGAAAATGTATGAGCATAAAGCGTATTCAAAACGAAACGCGCCTACCGTGATGCTCTTGAACCATGTGTGCAAGGCAAAAGGTGATGCTTCTGAATGAAGCAAGACACGTTGTGCATCTATAAGCGTCCATTTTTGTAGCGAGAAAGGAGAGCTGTGCGAGACCTTGTAAGAGAGCCTAAAATGAATCCAACGAGTGAGCAAAATGATCTCCTGGATCTTTCTTCAGCATTGCATTTGATCAAAAAGCAGAGGAGCAGTCGTCGTGTGTTTGACCAAAATTTTGGCAATGCAGGCATTTGGTTAAAATTCACTGCGCTACAAATGCTTGCTTTCTCTTAATGTATCTCAAC
>LWMK02000129.1:0-130154 GCA_001693075.2 Taenia saginata
AATTGGCACTGTTTGGCCGAGTGCTACCTCCACTGCCAAATGGCGTGTCTTTTTCCCACTGGCGGCTTCGGATTCTTTCTTTTTGAAGCAAGTATCGAGCTTTGGACCCATGTTCATGCCTACTAACATTCGTTGCTGTGCACAGCTAGCCACTTACTGCGTCAGCTGGAATATCTGCAAAGGCTGCCCAATTTGGGAGCGCGTGATGAATGGCGACGGTGCAGAGGACTTACAATTGCAATTAATCCAACATTTTTACAGAAAACTAACAATGCGGCAGCGAAGTTGCAGCGGATGCGCCCACCGTCTGTATCTATGCTATCATGAAACCACATTGCTGATATGAGAGAATGCAATGGGCAGTTCGCTGGGGACATTTTGCCACCTTGTTTTCGAATTTGGCTATTCGCTGCAGCTACGATGACTAAGCTAGCGGTTTGTTACAGACGTGACACCGGGTAGGCGAAGTGGATGTGTCAGTGCTGAAGCGGACTAAGTCGTTGAGACTTCACATAAGTACATGAAAATACATCGCTGCCGAGTGGCATAATGGCAAATAACGCTAAGAGAATCATGTACTTTTACTCATGCTGTCTTACGACTTGAGTTTTTGCCTTTTATTCAGTTAAGAGAGTAATTTATCGGTTGATGCGGCCACGCCTGATGTGTGGGTTGAGGGGAGGTCTTCTCAAACGCCAGGATCTTTGCAAATGCTGGTGCACTGACGTGAGTGTAGTAAGGCCTTTACTGACTTGACTATTTGTTTGCCAGCTCTTGAAAATTTATCAGCGCGTAAAATTCCGACTGTTTGTTGGAAATTGAGCCGCAAAGTCTAACAGCAATAAAGGCGAAGCAGGTTTGTCTTCCACTACCTCAGTTGGGTTCAAAAGCGCATGTTCTATGCAAACTCATCATCCGTCTTTGCCGCAAGCGATGTTGCTTCCTGTTTTGTAGCCAGCATTGTACATGCTANGTCTAACAGCAATAAAGGCGAAGCAGGTTTGTCTTCCACTACCTCAGTTGGGTTCAAAAGCGCATGTTCTATGCAAACTCATCATCCGTCTTTGCCGCAAGCGATGTTGCTTCCTGTTTTGTAGCCAGCATTGTACATGCTACATGAATTCGTTCCAATTGGAGACGAGAGGCTGACGGGGTGCGGACTGCCAGATTGTTCACCCCATTCCGGAGGTCGCAATGCATGCGCAGATACTAGGAGTGCATTTCGATTGTGTTCAATATTATTGATAATTGCACTGGGAGTTACTAAACAATGGGTTTGCTTTGCTGGATTTTGTGATTCTTGGCATGTTACTAAAGGATGGCGTACGTTTCTTGCCCAACAGAAAATTTGAGGACAGTCCAGGCTTTCCTCGGAAACTCAGATTGTACTAGGCATGGTTGATAGTGACAATGTATGTTTGCAGCGCCCACATCCATTTTTAAGAAAAATGTAGGGATGATAAATAAAATGGCTACTGCAGTCCAAAGTGGGCATAGGAAAGCACTTATTTTACAACCTACATTTGATCAACAGAAGGGAATTGGGCCACCGGCATGGCTCAGTGGCCACTTTGGCCGGCGAAATGTGATGTGGCCACCTAATTTCCCGTAGCCAGAACCGACGGGCCAAACAGCAAAGTACTGCATGAATCACTGGGGCCGCATGACAGTGGTTATGCATCCTACTCCTGCAACTGATTTCAAGGATAGAGTGACATGATGGAGAAAAACGTCAATGGCCATTTTAATCGTCTTTTATTGTGCCTCACGCTGAATTTCTGCACAAGTGCACATTGTAAGATTGTGCTACTTCTAAACAATCAGTAAAATCCCAAAACTGTCCATAGATGAATTATGCACTGTTCATCAACCAAAGATGCATCGCTAAGACAAAGCATACAACATTGACTTAATGCTGGTGTGAGGTGTCATTAACATAACCGGCAGAACATGCCGCTGCACAGAAGTACAGTAGCCACCCTCTTCATTGCCCACGCAATCAAGTCGAAATATCCTGCACACAATCAAGTTATTCTAGTGAGGGATATTCACTGCACCTTTACTGCTTAAATATTGTAGCCATGCCTGAATTTTCCAAATTCGCTGCATAGATTTTTGTAAGCATTTACAAGTGTGAAATGCGTTGACGATGCATATTTTATTGTACATACTGATGGCAGATTCGCTACCGAAATTCCAAAAGTAAACTACTGGTAAGCACCTTGTCTCAAGGGTTTTGCTACTTGCATCAAAAAGTTTGTCTGCATTTGAAAGTCTGTTTATTCTATTAGTAATTTTTATACATGCATATTAGTACAGTTTAGAATTTGATGTTCATTGATACTTTTGCTAAACACCTTAATTGGGACTGTCATGATTTTGCTAATCAGCCATATTTGTTTTGCAGAGTTGTCGTCGATTCCGCATCTGTCGTATTATCTGCAAAGAATAATTAACAAAACAAGGAACCTATTCCAAAGAAGTTTGTCTGCCCCAAGCAATGCCGAATCGATCTGACATGCATTGTGTTAGGGGAAGGGAGAAGACAAATTAGCGCAGTTGGTGACATCTGATCGCGTTGCATTTGATGTGGATCTGGACATCGCCAGACAATCTGTGATGATTAGTGACATCTTGGATGGTACGTTTGCTTGTCTGCAATCTTTGCCGCTTCCTTGCAGAGATGTATATTTCCTGTTCTTTCCTTTCCCTCATTTTACTTTAATTCTAAGCCTCTGCGCTCCGCTCTAGTTCATTTATTTACCTTCTCGTTCCTCACATGTGCCGCACATTTTGCGAGAATTGTAAAACTGTTGTGGTAAAAGTATAACTTAAATGAATTAGATGTACTCATTATCGCCTATTTCCCCCATGGTTATTTCTTTGCATCACTTCTTTAAGAGTTGATCACAAACGGAACTAAGCAAATAAATTGCCTGGTTTTGACGGCCTCTCTATTGGTTTTGATGGCAGATGTTGGGCCTGAGGTTGCAGAGGATGATGAGCCGATCCCTCTGGAACACGTGAATGCTGCTATTTTGAGGAAGGTTCTCCAGTGGTGTACACATCACAAAGACGATGCTCCTCAGCAGAGCCACGATGAAAATGGGGACCTTTGGATGGATGATATACCTAGCTGGGATCAAGAGTTTCTTCGGGTTGATCAGGGCACTCTGATTGAAATCCTTATGGCAGCTAATTACATCGACATAGAAGGCCTTATTGATGCGTGCTGCAAATCTGTCGCCAACATGATCAAAGGCAAGACATCGGAGGGGTTTCGCAAGATATTCAACATTGAGTCGCAAAAGCGCCCCTCAAGTGAGGGAGCAGGCAACTTAGACGATTCGATGTTGTCCATTCCATTTGTTGTCCTACCAGGTTATTCGTTCAGCTCTTGCTGTAATTAGGTAACAGCATTTTACTATTCCAGTTTCTCAAGGGGAATGATAAATGCAAGGAAATCTGAAAACATGTGCGTCTTACAGCTTGCTGCCTTTATTATTTTTCAGTTCCTGTTCATACTCAGTTGTGTAATGCACTCAATCGCTATTGTAGTTATTTCTTACAATTATAAGGACTTTTGTGTGCCAAGTCTAGTCTAGTGGTAGTTGTTGGGCAACTCGAAAGTTGCTGCAACTTATATGCAAGCATCTCCGATGACCTACCATGGCTCGTAGAAGCTTGTCTGTTGCATGCAATGAAATTTCGGTGTGTCCGCTTCACTAAGTTAATCTCGGTTCCAAAGCTGCAGGGATTAGTTGGTAGCGTTACGTGCTGCTCAAATGACATTGCCTCGGTTTCATTTATGGGCTGTTCTAGGGCAAATCATTGCTTTCATATGACCCTAGCCTTGGTCATGCAGTGTTTCTACTAATAATGCTTGACAAATTTCCCGTGGTGAAGGCTAGTGGCTATTATTAACCCACTAATTGCGATGGATAACAGACGGGGTAGACACGTGCAAAGCCCAAGTTAAAGTCTAAAATTAGAGCCGGTATCTGTCTACACGGGCTAACCTAAGCTCTACTTAAATCCACCGCTGAATTTCAGTCGTTTTCCAAGAGAATAGGAAACGCACTGAGTCAAAAATAATTTGATATGATTCCGGTGTTACTAATGGCCCAAATCTGACCCAAAAACGAGATGGCTCTACACATTCACGGATGGAAAACCAGAACGCAAAACGATGCGGAAGGCAGCACAGCGCAGCAGCTGCCACATTCGACGTTTGAGATCCCCTTACCAGCAACTAACATATGCATTGTGCTATTAGGCTGAGATGTTCAGCAGGAGCTATCGGGATGCAATGCTCCAAATACACATTTACACGAGAGTTACTACGTGAGTCAGAAGAATGACAGCAACGGCAAAGACATCAGAATTAATGAAAGGTGTGAAGCGCAGCAAAAGTCTAGCCCTGTCAGTCATCTTGGACCCAAGTTTATCCCGATGGCAATCAAGTTCGTCCAAACCAGACGCGTCCAAACGAATGGTGTTTGCAACTAGACATTTCATTGTGAATCACTCGTGTATGCCAGTAAAATGAGAATGCACCTGTGCAAAGTAGTTGGAGGGACCGTGATGCAAACAGTCCAACTCGCTGAAGCTTGTCAGCATTCATGCTTCTTTGTGTACGACACCTAATGCTGCATCATAGGCACCAGTGCGCAGAAAGAGGTTCGAGTCGCCCAATTCAAAATGGGTATTTGTAGGAGATTTTACCTCTGCTAGGCTTCCTTCGTACCTAGACTGGGTAATAGGTTGGAGATTTTGTTGTTGCATTCATTTTGACGTAAGAAAACGAAGTGTTGCGCAGTTGCGTGACTGTTAGCGATTTTAGGGTGCACACATGCTTTGTTTGGACCTCAGTGACCACAATCTCGTACGACCAGTCTGCATGCATTAATCTGCATGGTGCGTTTAATACAAGCTGTTGGTTTGACGAAACAAGCATAAACCGAAGGTTAGTGCATGCCACACGTCTGCAGCAAGAGCGATCACACAAGGAGATTGGTAAATCACATGTGCCAATAACAGCGGGAAATCAAGCAGTATAGAACAAAGAGTTTTGCGAGAGGAAAGTATGGCAAACAAGCCTCGTTGGATGACATCATCAGCCAGCCCTGTATATCGATCCAGGTAGAATCCAAGACGAAGAGACGTGCAAATTTACAATAGGCAAGGGGCAATATTTAATGTATGGCCAAATGATGGGAGTAGCCAGCCTTGGATATCAGTGCAGGTGGAGTTCAAGGCCACGTGAAAAGAGCTATCAATTCCAAATGAGGTCTCACTGCTTTTCATTCCAACGATATCCTTGGCCTCATTAGGTCCGATTCCCCACTCCACTTTTCCCACCGTCACACGTATGCCACACACACCTACTGGTACTTGCACAATGCTAATGGAATTGCCTCCTCCTCCCTTTCCATTTCTCTCTTCTGCTCACTTAACTAATTCTGCATCAGTAGACAACTTCCTTACACTTTTCCCTGACCCTTTCCAAAACTGCATATAACAAAGCCATAGACGATTACTAAGAACGATTTAATGCTGTTTTCGCACACCATAGCATACTTGGCCTCCACTATTTTCCCACTTCATTCCCTGTATGGTCAAACACATATGTCACACACACCCATACACACACAAATCTACTCACACTTACTTCACATCCCTCCTAACTCAACCATCACTAGTCATTTCTCGTCTTCTGCTCCTTCAATGCCCTTCATTGCGCGTTTCCCTTCCTTCAGTCAAACATTGCAAGCGTCTTACTTTTCGCATTACTTCCTATTCACCTTCCGCATACTTCTTTTTAACGAGCAAAACATCTGTCTTAGAACCATTAACTTTCCCTATTGACTAGTGGTTTTGCCTCACTTTTTTTACTTCATCTCTCCGTCACACATGTGTGACGCGCACAAGTATTACTATTTTACATCTCTTCCTTGAAAACCTCACCAATGCAACTGTAATTCTAAGTCTCGTAAATACACACATTATTGCACACATGCATACATACATCACCTTTTCTTCCTTTCCACTTTTTTTAAACGCAAAAAGGCAACGACCAAATGTCTGCAGTTGAGAGGCCGCGTAACTAGCGCAATGCGATACCAACTTTGATAAAGAAAAGCATACTCACGTGCAAATCTGGAAACTTAGCCGCGCTGTGCATTGAGGCTGAGTTCCGCAGTTGAATAAGGCTATCCTGAAATGCTGCAGAAGTGCTAACGTACTATTCAACACTGAGGCATTCCCTACGAGCATTAATCAACCAAACAAATGGGTATCGGTGCACCATTAAAGCTGCAGATTGCTTCAAAAAGCATGCGTAGTGTCAAAACACATAAATCTGTTATTGGCTCAGTCCTCATCGAAAACCCCACCTCATTGGTTATACTGACTCTATTAATGTAGCTTAAATGATCATCATATCTTTTCACCCGCATTTCCAGCTCAATGTCATTCTCAAGCCGCAACATTTCCATTCAACCCTTCTTGGTCTTTTCGACCAAAATATCCCACCAACGCATTCCCTTGCCTCTTTCCCTCCGTCTTTCCTCCATTCATTCTTCCATCCACCCATATCCTATCTCCCGTCCCCTCTCGCTCTCCCTCTTTTAACACAACATCTTCGCCTCTAACATCACCACCACCCACCAGCTCACCACCCTTTCCCTTAAACCTCTCATTTTATCACTGCTCTACACTAAATCAAACAAATTTTCAAACAGGTTTTGCATTTTTTATTTAAATAATACCGTCGGCTTCATCATGCCTCATTTTCATTTCATCTCACCGTCGCGTATATGTGACACACATGCACACGTTTATTCACCATTTTCTCCCTTTTCATGCTCATGCTCAGCACGCGCAGCGTGACAGTCTCATCAGGCAGCCGTGGACTTCCAAACGCTGAAGCAATCGATTGGATCCATCGATTGCGCCACTTCCTTGGGCTTGCTGTCGCAAATATAACTGTGGCTCTAATGTATCCTGTCACTGCCTTTCGTTTTGTTTGCCTTTTTTCGTATCCTTCTAGTTACTTCTTTGAGTCCCGTTTCCGAATTTTCCTTGCCGCCTGGACAGTTGTGGACACTGTAGTAATTGTGTTGATGAGAGGCAGGTGCTCGCCTTCACCCACACTTCTACTAATACCAAGTGTCAACAGATTGGCAAAGAAGCCGCCGACTGGGAGTCTGTCACAACAAGGCTACTCAGACGGGTGATCATGTGGAGGAAGTAGGGAATGGCCAGAAGGACGAGGAGGAAGAGGAGGAGTCAAGAGGAGCATCCGATGTGAAGCTCACCAGATTGTAGTAGATACTCATCTTCTTCGCCTTGCTTGGAAGTCGTTCGATGCGGAGCCAGCTACAATTGACGTAAATGGGAGGAGACACCGGCACTGCAGCTACGAGCTACGGCATAACCAAACTTTCAGATGAGTGCGAATGGAAGGAAGGAAGAAGAGGAGGCGGTAGTGTAGGTGGCGTAGAGGACATTTGCGCTGAAAAGGGGAAAAGGAGGAAGGCAAAAGGCCATTCGAGGAAGGAGCGGGAGTGGAGGCGTAAAAAGAACGGGTGAATTGAGAAAGAGGTGCAAGGGGAGAAGGCGCATCACGTCATTAGCGGTGCCCACCAAATCAACGCCCATTCACCAAAGAAGACGCATGGTAGGTGGGGTCGACTCCTCACTAACACCATCGGAGGACTCGCGTGGCATTGACTTCAGCGCCAACGACCTCGCCGACACACTAACATCGACTCCATCAGGCATTGATTGGGGAGAGGCTTGCTATCCACCACCTCACAGCAAGCCAAGTTGGTGGGATTGTCTTTCTCTTTTTCGTTTTCTGGCTGGTGCAGCATATTCACTATGAGAAGCAGGAGGAGGAAGAGGAAGAGAAGGGTATTAGGAACACATTTTAGTTGATGTTGTTGCTCTTCATCCTACTTGTACAGCCAGCGATTAGCGCAGGATGAGGACGACCTCAAGACCCTGAAAGCAGGGCAAACGAAAATTATGCCTTGACCAGTGGGGAAGAATCCACTGGTTCATCGCAGGCACAGGTGCATATGGTATGAGGTGTAAGTGTTACAACAGACCTCTTCTCACTCAAAATAAGAGTGCTTACGAAAAAGTCAGCAGCGACTCATTCAAAACAATTCAACCCTACCTGCGAATTAATAGCGAAGACGGAGTTCGCACTCATTGCTGCGGGTACCTCTTCTCCAACTTTCGTTCTAGCATGAAAACGGGTAAAGAAAATGGATAATAAGTTCTATGACTATTACGAGCACTCATTAGCAGGAAACCAATGGAGAGGTACCAGATACTTGGTAGAGTTAAAGCTCCTTTTAACAAAGCCTCCTTGCACAAATCGAGCTCCACCGTCATTGGAAAGCAGGCTAATCACAAATTGCCAAAAGATCCTTACCTTATCGCTCAAGTATCGGACTGCAACATAATGCACGTGACTAGGCATCGTAGCTGGAAGCAAAACATCCCAACATTCACACTGTAGGAATTTCGCGTTTACTTTACCATAGTTACAAGGCCTCAGTTGTCAAAACTCACTCTTAGTAAAGTAACAAACCACCTAGAAGCAGCCACAACAACCCCTATTCACTGCTACAACTGTTGTGCAGTGAGAAAATCAACGCGAATAGTTAGTACGAATGGAAAATAGAGTCTTAACATCAACTGCAGCTATCTATATAAAGTGTAGTCTGCCACACGAAAAGGTGGAGGAGGTGGATAAATAGATGCGTACACATCCATAAGATGGGCACTTCATCGTAAGAAAATGCTAAATAAACGCTAAACATATAGGCAGGTTCTAAATCGCCTTAACAAGTTTAAGACTTTTTGCTCGAATCTCAACGTTATCGGAGGGCAAACAGCCAACGAATGGCCAAAATAATCATAATTTTTAGCTAAAAATGCCGTACATCACAAAACGGAAGTATATAAGCCTCGTAGTTGACAACTAAGCGACTTAACAGGCACAGAATGAAGCCTTCACGTCTACCCTAGCAAGCAGGTGTTAGGAAGAAGCTAAACGACATTTAAAAGTACTAATGACAACCAGTAAACTAAAGTGTTAAAACTGCCTTAAGCTTTACCAGATTGCCAACACTTTGCAGCAAATAAAGGCTCATTAACCGGAAAAGGGTCCCTGAAGTGCACACCGCCTACGTGATTCACGCACAAATCTAGCCAATCGCCTCAACGTTTGCTCCATACCACAACCAAACTTTAATTTGCATGCATTTTTTGACAGGTTCAAAGCTACTATCACAACCATACTAGTCGTCTTTTAATTAGCCCTAAGGAGTAAATATGTAGCTCACCGAGACATCCTCCAAGGCAAAAGAAGGCATATTACCTGGACGGAATATATGTTTTGAAAACGGAGGGTATGGGGATTGTTGGCACGGCCCGGAGGCCGGCCAATCGACTAGTAGAAGATGGCTGCACAAGTGGCCGAAACCAGCAGTTCGAACAAGCAAAGTGTTACACAGCGCCTAAGCCACCATATTTTAGCATGGTGTCCAGCCCTTTTTGGTCAGTGTGGAACCGAAGGAGATTTTACTGATGCTGCCACATCACTGAATTGCTAAATTACCACTCCACCCCCATTTATTGATGAGTAGATTATGCTGCCTGAACTATGGCTGCTTGTTATGTCTCCGATCTTCTGCACCAACATAGTTGCAATGCAGGGCTTTCTTTAATGACACCTCTATCTACATGCTGCCTGTCCTCTATGCCAGTGCAAGCGCTACAAGTGGTTCCGGTGGTGAAGGCGGAAATTGGGAGTGCTTAGCTGCAATGCCCTTGGAGGATGCCGCTTGAGGCATCGCAATTTCGGATGAAATTCTCTAAGCCAAGAAAAAACCTGATTTGCACATTAGGTCCACTACACCTAGAACGCCAATATTAATTGATTTACTACTTCTACACCTCAAGGACTCAAGAGACTGGGAAATGTGTGGTTGACCTGGAACCAATTTTGCGTGTTCGTAGACACACCTGTCAAATCAGGCTTCGTCGGAATAGATATAATCAGCATTATTTAAGGCATTATTTAAGGCCTCGCATCTCCTTTGGTGGATGGCCATTAATTCAGTGGACATTGCTGATGACGTGGTACTCCTTCTTTCTCCTTAGTTCCTTCTCCATTCCTCCGTTCCTCTCTAATCAGCGCAAATATCTTTCACGCCATCCACACTACTGTCTCCTCCTCCATCTATTTGCGTCGATTGCAACTTGCGACTCATCGAACGACTTCTAGGCAAGTCGAAGAATTTGGGCAGCTGCCGCAACCCTGTAAACTTCATATCAGATGCTCCTGTCGACTCCTTCCCTTCGTCCACATGATTACCTGTCTAAATGACTAAGTTGCGATAGGCTCCTGAACAGCGGCTTCTTCGGCAGCCTGCCGACGATTGGCTTTAGTAAAAGGGTGTGAAGGTGAGAACCTACCTCTCATCAACACGATTCCTACAATGCATACTGTTGTCTATGCGGCAAAGAAGACTCGGAAACCCAATCCGAGAAGCAACTTACTAGGACAACAAAAAGGTAGATAAAAAGAAAAGCAGCGACAGAATACGTCAGACCGATAGTCATACCCACGACAATAAGCCCGAGGAAGTAAAGCAATCGATGGACTCATTCGATTGCTTTAGCGACTTGAAGGCTGCAGCCGTCTGGAGACGCTGCCACACTGCACTTGCAAAGCATGTGTGGCAACAGGGAGAAAAATCGTGAAAAATTTGTGTATGTGTCATTTGTACGCAACGGTTAGATTGAGTGAGAAGTAAGACATGATGACTCCAAGGCTGTTTAAAAAGTACTTGATTAGGTGTAGAATAGAATGATAGAACGAGAGGTTCTCGAAAGAAAGTGTTGGGCTGGTGGACGGTGACGCTATTAGTGGCGAAGATGTTGCGGTGAGAGAGAGAAGAAGCGGTGGACAAGTGGATGAATGAATGAATGAGGGGATGACAGAAAGAAAGAAAGAGGCGAGCGAATGGGTAAGTAAGGTGCTATAAGAGAAGAGTAGAAAAAGAATTAGTAAGAAATTTTGTGGTTTGAGAAAGACTGACTTTACCGTAAGCTTTTTGCCTTCTGCCCGTGCCTTGCATTCCTTTTTCAAATTTCACAAGTGGGAATCCCCCATAATAATTAAGGTGTCCGGGTATTTTGTGAGTCAGCCAGGGATAGCGTAGCTCAGAGTATGGTCGACTGACACTCCTGATCATACTAAAAGCGATTAAAATGAAATGCGCTTTTAGGTTTAAACTTATGTCGGTATCACATGATACTTGTCATTTAAAAGTAGGTATAATTATTGGAGAGTTGATCAGCATTTATCTGCTTCACCTTATTAGGAACCTCGTTAGCCTTGAAGGTTTTATTCTAATTTGCAGCATCGTCAAGATTTGAACACATCTAACTCATGCACGTATCCCTCCCAAACACCTTATTTTACCCCTCAGTTCTCCTGACCAATGCGTGATTTGGCACAGTAAAGTGGTTCGCGGGTGGGATTATTTGTACAAACCTGCTAGAAAGCAGCAGTCGAAGCAACATACGATGCCTTAATATTTGTCAGGAGACCTTCTTTTGTGCACAATGCCGATAGTGAGGTCTATCATGGCGCAGCATTCGCCCAAAGAGCCCCAAAACTAAAGAATTCATTCTTTATACAAATGCTATACTGGTGTAGTCTGCTGCTCATGCAAGACAATGAAGCTGATTGAACTTCGGATGGCTTTTCCATTCAAATACCTCGTAAGGTCCGCTTGGCTCAACTTAACGATGGCACTATTCTAAAACACATTTATCGAATGTCGGCAGCTATAATAGGGCTGAAGTACTTAGTGAGTATTTGGTCCTCTACTACCCTATTTTGTCTTAAGCCGTTTATCAGTACTGATGCAAATCCTTACAAAACTGCATTTACGCCCTGCCAAGCTGCAAATTGCTCACTACTGATTGTGTCAAATGTGCAACGTCTTGTCAAATAGTTGGTAATTACCAATTTACAAGCTGTTGATCTTTTTCGGAATCCCAACCATATTCATACACTACATATGCTAAGTAATGAAACAGAAAATTTCGTAATGTACCTTGTAATCATCGGTTTTTGCAGCGAAGATACACGTGCCGCAATAAGTTTAATGCAATTGCATTAATTTTAACATCATAGGGCTATGAATAGTGTGATGTCAGATCGAACTACCCCAGTTTAAGTGTTGTGTTAGATCTTCAATCTTTCTACGCATGCTAGTAGTTTACAGGCACCGAACGCGCAGCTACTGCCTTGTCGCCGCAAATGTTCCCAACCATGGAGGTTCTGGCTATGTCTGCAACCTTAAAAATGGCTTTTACATGCAACGGTTATTGAATAATCTGCAGGATTTTTTTTCTGAACATTTCAAGCATGGAACACTTCTCCTTCTGATCATACCACTCCTGAATGGTCAGCACCACTGTTTGAGTCGTGTCAATCAACACATTATGAACAGGCACTTGAGAACAGATCGTATCCGGTACTCTCTGACTCAACTGTCACGTCGGATTCTGTTTGTACCCACGTTGTCACCATTCATGTCGTCCTTCTCCCTTCTCACAGTTTCACAAATGCATGCACACCCGACTAAAAATCGCTTCGTGAGACCAATGCCCATACTTGGGTGAGTTCGTATTTTTCAAAGCAAACTTTGCCTCCACAGAGCTCAGTAAAACTGTATTTTATAGTATGAGGCAAATTATGGACCTTGATTTGAAGGCGCTGATACAATGGTCTTAGAGCAATGCCAGTACTATGGCGGCCAATAATGTGATAATTTGTGAAATCTATGGTTAAGTTTTGTCCCTGTAGGCGTTGGCGGTAGGGCTGAAGGAGCAGTTGAGCACAAGACATTCTTAATGACAGAAAAATTGCGGCTTCTTGAATGCTTGAAGCGATGTCGTCGCTCTGTCTCTGACGCAGCATGAAGACTTGAGATTGAGCAGTCGCGTGCGCAACTTGTCTAAAGGTGCGAATTAAAACTAAGTCACAATAACAAAAGCCACCCACGGTCACCCATATTGCACCTTATCATCCTCTTTTAAAGTCGCACATCACTAATTTTTCCCTCTTTCTAGACACATGGTTTCATTTTCCAGGCTTAGTTATCCGGTTTAATCAACAGCAACCCAAAACAAAACGCAGGCCAGCACAGTAAGACCATCATTGGCGTTGTGCAAACACCTCCAGATCCATCGACCTTGCCCACTTACTGCAGCTCATCTTTTCAAGTGCACGTGCTGCTGCAATGACAGGTGTAGCATACGTAAGACAAATCACCTCTATTTGTATTAAATACGCCATCCGATTTTGGTTACCCACTCCGACCTTATCATTTTATTCGCTTCATTTACCAGGTAGAGTCTAACATGTTCTGAAACCTTACAGTCCAAAAAGGAGTGTACGACCCCCATTGATCCATTACAAGCGTCAACTTGCAGAATAGGCTGAGTCAGCTGAGCCAAACTAGGTAACTGCAGGAATCTCTGCTTGCATAGTCAAACGGCTGGTATGTCGTCACACTCGTGCCTTCCAGTACCGAGAAGCTACGAAGTTTCGTAGTTGCGAGAGTAGTTATCATTGGCCAGGCACGCAGTGGATATTAGTCACTACCACACCGTCTGTTCAAAGAAGTGAGTGGCAATCTGCGTTGAGTTGCTACAATTGCAATCTCTGCGAGTTTCGCATGAAGTGAGTTCTCCAAGCTCCGTAGCTTTGATTTGTTATGTGTGGTAAATTGCTTTGCATTGTCACACATCCGACGATTGGGTGGTTGTGTGGTTAGCACTGAGATATTCTGGGGTATGAGTAGGTGAGTGAGAGAGTCGATGAGAGCTGGGTGAGTTAGCGCACGATCTAAAGGTGAGGTGGATTATGTGCAGAATAGCGAACAAGATAAGTGGCTTAAAGCACGCAACGTGAGTTTGCCACCTGTTTTTATTATAGCTATGTGTTTATTAAGAATGCGATTTTTATTTGCTTCATTTGTACTGACAAATATACTAATATTTACGCTGCTGCTGCGACTACTCATCCCAATTATTATTGCCTTCCTTTTTACTCAAAACACATAGAAACCAATGCTATGGTGACGGGCACATAAAGCTATGAAACCTTCTGGCCAGAGCAGGCAGCATACCGCTTGCTACTCATCAGACTTTCCGCGCTTGTTGGTGGTTCCTAGAAGTGCCATGCGTAGAATCGTTAATTCAGCATGTTCACTGTTTTTGAAAACTGGTACAAGCAATGACTGAGGATGAGGTAAGGTGCCTAAGAAGGTAGCTGGAAATTTCCGCTGCAGCCTCAATAAAGGAGATTGTTAAACTCTTCCTCAACATTCTTTTATGGACTACACTACCTCAACATACCTTCGTGTCGCCCGCAGTTAGCGAAACAGGGTCAGACAGGAGAAGGCAATGCACAGCACCGCTTAGCAGTCATGGATAGTGATGCACTGGCAATGACAACCGCTTAAATAGAACTTTGCTTGTTTGGGGGGCATTTTAGGATGCGAAAGTATCATCATGCCTTAATCAGTGCATCCCTTCGCACAGAATCGCTTCAGTCCCTCTACCAACAAATTCCGCTTGCCTACTGGGCTGTTTGATTGGTCATATCAGGGACAATGGAGGAGGAATGGAATAACAAACGTCGTGGAAACATGCATTGCGCCTTGACCTTGTCCCTTCTTCCTTCGAAGTCAAATCTATTCTTGTCCGAGATTTCTGATGTGCCTGTTTACATCCTAGTGTGAGGAAATCGGCACAGGTGAAGGTGCTGATCACGACGTGTAAACGGATTCACGCAGTGTTAGCAATAGTCCCGTTGCTCAATGCTTTTAGACTTCTCCCGATGCATGCTTTACAACTTATTTAAAATTGATCTACTCTCTCAGTGTGTGAGAGAGAATGATCCGCCTTTCAATTGCATTCTGCTCTGCCAATGCTTTCGCTCACTATGCGACCTACGGAATATTGAATGACCTCGGTGGCTTGCAGATGCACCAAGTCAATCAGGCCATTGAAATAAAATCCTGTGCGTGTGTTAACTGATTGCAATATCACAAAAATTGCATTTTAGTGCTTTTAAGCTAAGTGGAGGCAAATTAGGGGACTACTAACAGATATTTCCTTCAAATTAGCCCACAATTTTCAACCGCACTCATTATATGCGCTGACACTTGCTTGTGCAAGCTAACCAAGAGGAAGGCATAAATATATTCGAGAGACTGCACAATTATTATTCGCAACCATAAGAGCACTTGCATTTGTTCGCAATAAAAAGGACAATTTACATCTGAACACTCCACGTGACTTTAACGCGGGTACACAAGCATTAAACTTGCAAGTTGTGCTGTGAGTATTAAACCTACGCCCACGTATTGTTGGTGCCGGCATGGTAGTAATGGAGGTTCTCTGTTTGCAGTTGTGAATAGAGGTACGCGCAACCAACCAACTGTGAGGGCAAGGTCAAGGTACGGAGCATATAAAAGCACCTGAAGCACTTGTCTAGACAATAGTGTGCCATGCTGAGAATCGCCGGCTTCCTCATTATTGTCACCTACTGCACTGGTACGTGTTTATCCTCCTATTTAGACTTTGTTTCTTACTGAATAAGGCGCTACATACTGTGCGAAGTTACTCATTTGCAATTGGGAGGAGTTGGCGTTGCATTCTGTTCCAATAAATTATGATGTCAGGCCTGTGTGACCAATGCTGAAGACGTTAAGACGCGTGAGATGGACTTTGCAATACAAAGTGGATCTACGCACAGGATTAGTCCCCATTTAGTAAGTGGTTCGGTGGGTGCTGGCTCAGTGGTCTGTGCTTGACACTGGTGAGCGTGCATCGTGTTTCTTGAGTAGAAGCACCACTGGCCACTGAGAGGTTGATTTGCTGCCGACGAGGAAACCAGCTGATCAGTGGAGGAGAAACGCGGTGCGTATACGCAGCTATTGCGGTCTTCATCTCTTATACAGATCAGGAATTGAAGGGGATTTTGATTATTGCATGGTCGCCTTGACGTAGTTGTGACATTTGCATAAATCCCTTTCCCACATGAAAGAGCCTTCAAGTACAGGGGCCGAAGGTTCGTGGTTAAACGTTTAAACAAAGATCTCTTTATGCAAGTCAGCATGGGAAGCTGACCAAAGCTGACCAATGCGCCTAAGGCTAGAAGGAAAAGATACTATTTCGAGGGTTGCCATTATATTTAGCATGCAAATCTTTGGCGCAGCCTACGAACTGTGCTCCTTGCCTCCTAGTTTAACCTAGGAGCAATAACGCAAGTTCTTCACAGAACCTTGGACAGTTGCAATTAACTATGGCTAGTAAGATAGTAAATAGATATTGGTCAATTCCAGCATGGAGGATGACCGAACGAACAAAGATTTGCCGCCCTTTCGATAGCCCTTGACAAGGCGTAGGGAGGTGCTCATTTTCGAGGTTTTATCCCCTGTGTATTAAAGATGTACTACTATCTGTTGGAATTGATTACCACCTTGCTTGATGGAATTCAGTACGCAGACATGTATGCCTAAACCATTACCACTGGCACATACATTCGACGGTCAGTATCCACATCTTCCAAACACAGGTTGGTCAGTGATAAGTAGAGGTTAGCTGACTGAATTTCTCCAAACAGGAAGAAGTTAGAAGTGCGTGTCTTGTCGCAACACCACCAATCTATGAGATGCTGATAACCTTTTCACTGGACTCCGAGATGGAATGTCATTGCTACTGAATTATGCCTAGTAGCGGTTGAGTTGGCATTCGCTGATGCAAGGCCGATGAGGCATCCAACTCACACCAATAGTCCGACCTTATAAAGATGCGCGTTTGCTTGTCCGCAACATGCTAAGGTCTTTTGGGTGCTACATTAGAAGCTCTGGTCAAGAGTGACATCGTCCAACCACTGTCGCAAAGCCACAAGAACCTAATTGACATTTCCGTTTGATGAACTGGGCATCAATTAGACTCAAGCCCCTTTTACAATCCGTAACATGTGGCTGCCGCTTTGAGCGCTCCACTGGAGTTTGTGGAATGCATTCTGCTTTCTCTTCATCGCCTTATTGTACACCACACATTCTCGCCCTGCCTGATCTGGCTCATTCTCATTGGTATCTACTCATCTTGCTAGCCCAATGTAGCAGCAGCTCTTCCTCCTGCTGTGTCGAAACATCCCAAGTGACTGAAGGTGAGAAGAGAGCACGCGAATGAGTTTGTCGAACGCACCAGAAGCCGTGCAGACGCATCGCCTCCCCACGGTGTAGCCAATGGCGTGTGCAGATGGCGTTCACTGACTTCACCTACCACTGAAATGTTATCAAGAGGAAAACCACTGCGTGTATTTCATATCGCCCCTCTGAGAGAGAGAACTTCTCTACGCTCGTTGCTCAATGAAGAACTTTTGCGTACCACAACTTCTCATGGTACCCGCAGAAGAGAAGAGGCATACAAATAGGATAGAGGGGCTGAGCATGCATGTGGTTACTGCTTCGTCTAGAGCACCTCATAAGAGTAAGCGCAATGCTCTGCTCATACTACGTAAGCATGTACTCAGTTACGTGCTGCTACTCAACCAGAAGTTTTTCGTCCCAGGTACGGGTCTGCGCAAGGCATTCAAGTGAACTCAATGAATGTTTCATATTGCAAAGCCGTTACGGGTAGTCCACCTTACTAACTGGGTGGAGCCTGGCACTGGTTGTGGAAGTCAAACTGGTGTAGGCGAGGGTTGACGTGATTTGACTTGGCAGGTTTGGCCCTTCACTGATAGACCCCATGTCGCACAGTCCTGTCCCCCCACACACGCGGTCACTTAAGCTAGACCATTTCTAATTCCCTTCATTGACTTGAAGAAGAGTATTTGCAATGTTAGCCTGGCTGCCCCATTAACCACTTTGGGTATTGGTGGGGCTTTAAAGCAAGATCACATTGGACTCATTTGCCTCGGTGATGGAAAATTAATTCCTCAACACAAGGTGGAGCATGGGATGGCATCGTATGATGCGCACTCGTGATACAGATGGACCATAAAACGAATAACCAGAATGGAGTCAGCTGCATCTGTGTGCATTGACCGCAACATTGACTAAAGTATGCTGCTGCTTCCTGCGCCCGCCAATTGTACAGCTCATTCATGGTCACTCATACTATACTGTTGAGCAGTGTGTAAGAAAGACGAAGTCGCACAGTGTGACACCACGCACAATCGATTACAGTTACCCGCTAATTTTAAGACTTGTGCCGGGCACCTTTCTAGGCAATGAAGTCATGAAACTTGTACTGAGTTTTGTGTATAACATCATGTGATTTTGTGGGAAGTACACAGAGTGGAAGGGAATGCATAAATTCTAGAGGAAGATGACTGCATTGCAAAAGGTAAAGGTAATTAGTTTAGTGCACATGCACCTTAGATTAGCAGAAAATTATGGCATGTGGTTGGTTGAACTCAAACGACTTCTACTTGCTCGTTAAGTGTTAACATAGAATCAGTTTTCGTCAGGACAAGGCAGCACTCGTCTTTCAATGCTGGCTGAGGATATCATACACTTTGCCCAAGCATTTTCAAGCAGGGCGCATGCCAATTTCTGGTCTGATCACTCGCGGAAATGGCTTTTGTAATTTGTAGATGCATAATAAATCCAAAACATTCTCATCTCGACCGTCTTTAAGCACGGCACACTCCATGCTCTAGTCGCGTCACTCTTGAGTGATCGGCAATTGTGTGAGCAGATAGATGTGAAATGTGTTAATAAATGCACCACTGGTAAAGTCGTACCAACCAACACATTGTGAGCAATCATGGGGGAACGGGCCTCACCGCAGATACGTTGAGTCAGTCACCTTATCGGCGGAAGCGTACTTGCACCCGAATATCGCATTCTGGTTGAGCCCACGTTCAAGTCGTCGTTCTCCCTCTTTGGAGTTGCGCACGTGCGCGCTCGCCCGACTAAAAACGAGTTTAGGAGACCGATGCTCAAACGTTGGTGCATTCACACTTTTTACCAGCAAACCTCATCCCCACCGAAACTAGTGAAAATTGCATTGACAGTATGAAGTGGATTGAGGAGCTTGAATTGAAGGCGCTGATGTAGTGACCCCTGAGCAACGCCAATACCATGGTAACTGATCATGTGATAGTTTATGAAATCTCTGGTTAAGTTTTGAGCTCACAATTGTTGGCGAGGGGCTGAAGAGCCTATTGAAAACAAGGCTTTGTCATGGACGAAACCTTCGAGTAGCTAGCGTGATCAATGTTTCTCTGTTATTTCGTCTCTGTCGCAAACAGGGGTCTGAAGTTAGGTTACCGCCTGTACAAGTATTCAAATGGTATTCATCAAACCGAAGTCACCTTATAAGAGACCACTCACAGTCGCCCATACTGCGCCTCAACTTCCTCTTCCAATGCCGCACATTCCCAATTTCGCTGTCTTTCTAGCGACTTGGTTTTCTATTCCAAGTATGGTTAGCTGGCACAACCATCATCAACTTAAAACAAAGTGTATCGCGCAGTAATACAGCAAAAAGTACTGGCACCAATTTTATGCTTTGCGTTATTTAAAACACTGATGGTTTTGGCAGTGTAAATTGTTGGCTTTTCTCCAATTCCTATTTTACAATTGGATAAGGACGTTTGTCGTCTTAAATCTGTATTACATCTGTATAGATCGTCTGAGTTTGCAGACTCAAGCCGCCATATCATTTGCGATGTGCAGTTCTTGTGACATTTCCTACAATGTCTTACCGGAGTGTGGGGCCTGCTCATTAACTCATATGATGCGCATTGACTTATGCTACTAGTAGGCAAACAGTAATGTCGACAGAGCGTCGTTGTACTTTTGTGGGAAAATTAAGTTCTGCAAAAGAGAGTCGGAGGGAGTGGTGCACCAAATGACCCCAAAGATTGGGTCGAAAGCAACAGCTCGAACAGGGTTTTGATTCAACACGTCCTTTTCATGCGGTGAACATCATGCTAATTTGTGCCACAAAGCTTATAAGGTACAAATGCCGGCCCACTTGTGCAACCGTTCATGACTTGCCTCAATGCTGATCCATGACGTATCCTTTCTTTTGTTTAGCCCTTATCTGATTAAATTCCTATTTACTTTCCAACTACTTTATTCGACACTGTGAAGGATAAAATGGTGTGCTTCTGAAGCAAAACAAATGCATCTTGTGTAAAACTAGCTCCTGCTAGCAACAGGATTCTTTCAATTATGTCCATAGGTCATTCACGAAGTGGACTTAATGCGCTCCTACGTGCGCGCAACCTTTGCAAATCACTAAGATCCTCCGCTTTTAAGATTAACTGCTACAAGTGGGTTGTTAGAAGGGATCCATGAAAAATAGGCAGCGCCAAAGCTTACAGCTAAGCAATAAAGATCATGATCGCACTCCGCTGAGCCATCACTCATTCGCACTGGCTGTGGTGATTTGTGATTGTATGCGGTTGTCGTGTTGCCATTTCTCCTTTACCAAACCACTGCATCAGAAAGGGTTTTGTGTACAGACATCCTTTGTATCATAAGCGCCATCTTACAAATCAGTGTGCTGAATTTGGATTCACATTAGTTCGCCAACCTGGCTTGTTAAAACAAATTAAACACTGACCTTACTTTGTTTGTAATGCGCAACAAAAAGGTCCAGTCCTGAAAGTTAGACAGCACCAGTAAATGCATTGGGTTATAGCACACGGAAATTAGCTTGGTAAGAAATGGCGATTCTCAGCATCTCATCTGCTCATTGCTCAGTCAAATGCCTTTAGTGCATTTATATGCCCTTCAGCTAGGCCTTGTCCCATAGCTGGTTGGTTGTGCGAACTTCCATTCACAGCTGCACATGGAAGACCACTAATACCATCGTTTTTGTGCCAACAATGCGTGAGAGTAGATTTGTTGCTCATGGTGAACTCCTACAAATTTGGAGGTTGCATACTCCCGTTAATGTTATGTGAAAGGATCCAAATGTTGATCTTCATCATGAATAAATGCAAACAGCCTTATATTTGCAATGGGTAAAATTGCGCAGTCTGGCGGATAAATCCAGGCTTTCTTCATGGTAGACGTGCATGAACCTCAGTGTGCCTAGTGATTATGGCTGAGAGTTATGAGTTTATTTAGCTCAAACTTGTCCTTTGTTTTACATTTACTGCATTTAAAGGTGCTCGCATGCTTGCAATGAAGTTACATAGAAGGTTCAACTTCTCCGCTTCGATCCCAGTCTGGCATTTTATCCACGAGCAGATATAAGTGCTCACGTGACTGCGCACGGTGACTGTGTGGTTAAATCCGCAAAAGCATTTCGAAAACTTCCAGGCTTTCTTCTTGCTGAAGATAAAAACAAGTGTCAGCGTAGCTACAATTTGCTTGACGACTATGGGCCTCCTCAGCCGAAAGCATTGCCAATAGACTTTCTGCTTTTCTTCATTTCACTTAGAGGCAATGACTGTCAGCTACAAAAGAAATGCATTGAGTGTTCAAGGGACTGCTGCATGGGAGGGTATCTTCTCATCAGTTTGTGATATTTTAAACAGCCCAAGCACACATACCGCTTCATTTTTATGCTATGACCAACTTTGTGTTTCTGCAAACCGCTAAGGTCGTTCAAGCTCACAAAGCGCGCCTACATAAGTGACTGAGGGTGTTTGCGCAGCTAAATGCAATTTTTTCAGCTCAGTGGAAAGTAAGTTAGGGACCAAGGAGTGACACTGCGACAATTTTAAGTAAGTAGCGAAGAATGCATTAGGAGAATTGGGGAGCTGGTGGGAAAGGGCAAGTGGACACAAGGAGCAAGATGTTGGGATTAATTTGGGGGTTTTGCAGCACACGGACGCTTGTGTATGCATATTATGATTGGTGAGTTAGTCTGCTTTAGCCAGACACATCAAGGCATTGTGATTCAATGCGATTCGCCCAAGCGTGGGCTAATTAATCTAGATCCCAACTAACATGGTAAATTGCAGACCGACGGGTCGCATGCCCTAACTGTGCAAACCTGGGCTGGGGAAGAGGCGAAGACAAAACGCTTTAGATGCGTTCTCAAGGCTTATTATGCCACATTCTATCAGGTGTCCTCAACAGGAATAATAATGCGTTATGTTGTGCGAATAACTTCCATTCAGTGTAGGCAGGAAAGGACTGCAGCTATCACACCCGAAAAAGAGTTCCGCTTACTGTTTAATTAGTGTCTGATGAAATGCAACGAATTCTCCAACGTTACTTGCGCCATCAAAAAACCATCGGAGCATTTTTGTAGGAGAGACAAAATGCGAAAATGCGAGTGCAAAAAGTGAAATCAATCCAGGGCAATTGTTCGCTGAGGCCGTACAGTAACCCTGGCAAATCAAACATCCATGTTTCTGACACGATCGACCCCAAGAACTGCTGCTCGAATCTGGTGTCCAACTCTCTTTTAAGCACTTTTACAACCAAAATTTGGGAGGTAAATAGCTCACGCACCGCCATAATATCTGATGGGCATCAATCGCCACAGGCTGCTGGCTACCGCTGAATGCTTTTATCCAGCACAAAATGCACACGTGTGCGTAAAATGGTGAGGCTGCACCTTTCCGACGGCATTTGTGCAAGTTGTTATATCTTGAATTAAATGTGAAAATTTTTCTGCAGTTACCTAGCTACGAAGGCCAAGGCTTTCAGCAGTCACTATGCGAATCATTTCAACGATCCAAGATCACATAAGTACTGAACTCACAAGAATGCACTTCTTGACATCATCCGGCCCAAAGTCGTCCCCTCCTTTTAGGCCACGGGACAAATTATCAAGCCACCTCAGTGTGCGAAGAATAAAGTGTGTAGAAATTAGCAGTTGACCTCCTGAATCAAGCAGTGGGAAGGCCATGAAAATTGCTTCAACTCTGCGGAATAATCAACCAACACGCTCAGTTTGCTCAGCTCTTCCCCAATAACTTTAATTGCCACCCGCTGAACAGCTAGTCACTACAAAAATACACCAAAGGACGAACACAACTTGTAATCTGTCAATTATTATGCTCGCTGATTGTCGACACAACAACTATTCTGCATTAGATGCTCTGTCGCCCTTTTAGTGATTCAGTCCTCTTTAACTACTCTGAACCATTCGGTCACGACTCATTTCGAGCTCATTTTTGACTAAACTGAGAGGCAATATAAAGCGCTCCAGAATCCGAGTCTCCTCTAGCACAGGTTGTAGCTCAACTGTCCCTGCCACTGTCATTACTGCTGCCCTTGATTGTCTATTATGCTCATCATTTGTGCCCTGTAAATATTCCTGGAAGATGTTTGCAGCTATTTACTTTGGCATATGGGCTTACTACTTATGCTGAAGTTCGGCAGTGGCAGAAGCGATGGACTTACTACTTATGCTGAAGTTCGGCAGTGGCAGAAGCGATGGACCAGTGAGATCAAAAGCTAACTAGACAAGGCAACAGGCGCTTAATACTCAGCTTTATGGACATTCGGTTTAGCATGTACAATGCTGGCTACAAAACAGGAAGCAACATCGCTTGCGGCAAAGACGGATGATGAGTTTGCATAGAACATGCGCTTTTGAACCCAACTGAGGTAGTGGAAGACAAACCTGCTTCGCCTTTATTGCTGTTAGACTTTGCGGCTCAATTTCCAACAAACAGTCGGAATTTTACGCGCTGATAAATTTTCAAGAGCTGGCAAACAAATAGTCAAGTCAGTAAAGGCCTTACTACACTCACGTCAGTGCACCAGCATTTGCAAAGATCCTGGCGTTTGAGAAGACCTCCCCTCAACCCACACATCAGGCGTGGCCGCATCAACCGATAAATTACTCTCTTAACTGAATAAAAGGCAAAAACTCAAGTCGTAAGACAGCATGAGTAAAAGTACATGATTCTCTTAGCGTTATTTGCCATTATGCCACTCGGCAGCGATGTATTTTCATGTACTTATGTGAAGTCTCAACGACTTAGTCCGCTTCAGCACTGACACATCCACTTCGCCTACCCGGTGTCACGTCTGTAACAAACCGCTAGCTTAGTCATCGTAGCTGCAGCGAATAGCCAAATTCGAAAACAAGGTGGCAAAATGTCCCCAGCGAACTGCCCATTGCATTCTCTCATATCAGCAATGTGGTTTCATGATAGCATAGATACAGACGGTGGGCGCATCCGCTGCAACTTCGCTGCCGCATTGTTAGTTTTCTGTAAAAATGTTGGATTAATTGCAATTGTAAGTCCTCTGCACCGTCGCCATTCATCACGCGCTCCCAAATTGGGCAGCCTTTGCAGATATTCCAGCTGACGCAGTAAGTGGCTAGCTGTGCACAGCAACGAATGTTAGTAGGCATGAACATGGGTCCAAAGCTCAATACTTGCTTCAAAAAGAAAGAATCCGAAGCCGCCAGTGGGAAAAAGACACGCCATTTGGCAGAGGAGGTAGCACTCGGCCAAACAGTGCCAATTTCAGTGGTCGAGATGCCTCAATAAATCTGACAAGCACTTAATTTAACCTCTGATCCCGTCTTATGTCATGAGAGGCGAACCTCAGTGCACTTTGATGTACATCGTGAGATGACACTGGATGACTGAGAGCTTAGCTTTTGAAGCTGTTACCTTGATATGTTTATAAATGTAGGTGTCCAAGCTGTGCATACCAGGAGAGCTGCATCGCATTAACAGTCATGTGACAGGCTATGGAGCTGGATTGACTTTCCCAATCTGGGCAAATCGAACTTGAGACAGTGCGAGGAAGTGAGCGCCAGCATCTGTTCGACCGTCATTGATATCGTGCTCGCTTGGTAGCGGCGCAGACACCAATGTGTGCGGAGATGCTTGTGATGAACCAAGTATCTTGTTGATGAAATGATCATTCTTCCTCTAAACTTAATTTAAGTGCAAGAATGGGAGAAGTGAAGTAAAACAGGTTGCTGGGGTTGGGCAGTGTGATCCCCTTAGCTGCTCTTAAACTTTTCTAGTACGCGCCTTTTGAATCGTTGTCATCTGGCTCTCATGTGATAGGTTTAGATGTTGGAGTGCAAGGCCAAGAAGCTGTGCGTTGGAAGGAGAGGACTAGTGCACGGAATTGGCCATGCGAATGTTGGCCACACTGTCTGCTGACTAAGCCACTTGCTGGCCCAAATCGGATCATCAAATGGATTTACGGTTGAAATACTGACAAACACTCTGAGTGTCAAAAGACCCTAAATTTCGCTTAGAGTACGGCAGCTCTGAGTCACTGCATAACCATCACCTTATAAGCGCATGGTCCGAGAATCGACCAACCATTTTACGTGCTGGATTTCCATTGCATAAATGTATTTCTACAAATCAATGAACTGTGTGCTAGTTGGCTCCCTTCAATGAAGCGTTGGATGCCTTGGCAAGAGGTGAGGCAAGTTCGGTGACGCAGAGTTGTCGGGTCCATCATCTATTGGTAGCTTGCCAAAATGCGGCGCAGTGGATTACACGTAGATTGATTGTCTTCTTGTGACAAGGAATCAACTGGCGCTACTTGGGTCAAGGGTGAATAGATTGTATTACCTTTGTCTGTGAGTGAAAGCAACAGTAGCTCGGTTATAACTACTAGGTTTCCTTGCTTTCTTTGATGCAGCAACTGGCTGTTACTCACTACGAAATTATAAGGATGTTCACACAACTCTCTTTCAAAGGAATAATCGAGTTTTATGCACGCGCAGTAGTACTTCATTTGGTAAAGGGGAGTTGGTAGATTCGTTGCCACTTAGAAGTTCACCTTACCCAACTGGTGTCACTAGATGTCTCAACTTCAAAGGCAGTATTGATTGTGCATTTATTGTGTTTGCGTGTGCTGGGTCAATTATGAACATGCAAGATTCAAAAGAGGAATGTTAAGCAAACTTTATTGACGCAAAATGGCACACTTGCCTTGTTCATTAATAGAGTAGATGCGAGCGTTTGAGAGCACAAGCGATTAGAGTTACAAGCTGCGAATAGTGGCTTGTTGGTGAGAAAAATATGTGGAACATTTTAAGGAGTGAAGCAAATGATGTTTGTTTTGGTGTAATCGTCTAACATCAGTCGCATCCATTGGCTGGTTCGCTAACCTCTCAAATACGTCAGCATTATTGCTGTTCCGAGCACAACTACAAAGGAGAATGCATCAGGCTGACGCAATATCACCACCGACATGGACAGCGAAACCTGGATTGTCAATATACAATGAACAAGACTTGTGAGGAGAAGCGCATATGCAAGTGATGGTAGGAATTTTAGGGGTCAGTGATAATAATGCTGACAAATCTGAGAAGGTGGCGCACAACTCAGAGGTTTCAGCACTTTCTCTTTGCCAGTCACGATGCTGTTAGAAGACAATCCTGCGTGGATGACATGAGTGGGCTTATATATTGTCGAGCTGACATGAGAGGTCGTGTGGGAAACGTCAACTAACAGCTTACCACTGATCGCGTGGGTGGGCGCAGATCCTGCGTGAGAAAATATGCCAAGTAGTTTTCTTAACTCAGCAGACCCTGATGAACACATTTAAGTTAACCTGGATTAAATCTAACCAGATTATCGACTCAATCGGAGGCGTCGATGCCAATTAGTGCAAAAACTGGTGATCGAAATGAGCGGTTACATTTTGTAAAATCGAAGCTGACTCCAATGAGCGAAACACTTAGCCTCTCTGCTACTAATGCTCTTTTACCCTACCAACTCAAGTAAGGAGAACTTAACTGTGATTGCCCTTTCCAATTGGTCGACTTAGTCGAAAAATGCTCAGTGTAGTGGAATATGCGCTTACCCGAAGATGTTGTCGGAACTGGTACTAAAAATGAAAAAGAAATGGTGAATTCAATCTGTTCAGAGATGATGGCAGCAAAGCTGCATCTGAGGGATTTGACATTTTATGAAGTAACTCTAAGGTTGTTGCTGCAACGTGGCTAAAACTATTTGGTTCTTGCAACTTTCAAAGAGAATATGTAAGAAGAATCTGTGTAGACGTAATTCGGACAGTGACACCAAGCGTGGCTAGTGCAGTGTAGATTGAAAAAGGCTAGGATGCTTGGGTGGATTAAGCTGAATGTGGCTACAGACAAGCTCCCCTACTTCTCAAATGTATCACTTGTAACTCTTATTTAAAATAAAATTGTCACATACACTGCACTTCCCCGCACTCTAAAACGAAAAGCCGAAAATTAATTTTGGATCATTAGCACACCAATAAGTTGAAGCAAAATTAATGGAAGCGTGAAGGACATCCTAGGCAATAAAGTGGGATGGTCAAGGGAATAAAATCAGTAAATCAAATTGTTTAAGAGTGAAAAAAGCCCTTTTTACGAAGATTACATCGATGAAACCGACCATGACACTCCAACTTACGGCTATATTCCGCCACTTCTGGTGATATGCCTAAAGGCAAAATTGCGTCGTTTAATACACGTCGGCAAGTGTGCAGCCTCCTGCTCTGCACAAATTTTCTACTTTTGCACAGGGTTAAATGGCCTCCGCGATTCTCCACCACGTTTCCATGCAAGAAGCAGGGTAAGTTGAGATTTGCAGTGGAATCACACAAAATTGCGTGGAATTTCATCTGCCTACTCACCACTTTGCGTATAGTCGACGCTTATTGCCAGCTCCGATGTGAACATTGACCACGTAAATCTTTCCCATTGGACGTCTGATCGAGGAGTGAATACTCCGTGGAAAACCCTCAAGTCTGATGCTTTGTCCTTCTCCAACTCAACTGCATAAATTGGGAATGTGCACTGGGTTAACAAATGTGCTTTGGGCGGCAGTACAACCGAACATCAACGCTGAACGAGAAGACGATAAGTGTGAAGATGTGGGTGAAGTAGGTGAAGTAGGGATTGTGCATTTGAGCGAATAAAATGACTAAGGATTTCCTTGGCAAACTAAAAGTGCACAGAATCGTCTTCAAGACTTAAGTGTTTCGCGCTCACCGCAAACGTCGCTTTGGTTGATGGTGACGTTCACGCCGACCCAAGTGCAGAGAGGTTCTGAGCCTCTTCTGAGATCAACCTGTTGATGGCATGATTGTACATACGATAGCTCAACAGCATGAGATAAAATGCGCATTTAAGGGGTCAATGGCAGAATTGACTTTGATTAGCTAAAACGCACTTAGCTTGCGCTACAGCCTTAAAACGGAGTTATAGCTGAAGAGAAGTGCACAAATCAGGGATGGAATATTCACCGATTCCTCGCTGTCTGCTCCTTTAACAGCAAAGTCAACTCGCTGTCTGCTCCTTTAACAGCAAAGTCAAGTTGGAAGGACTGCTGGCCTTTGACGAATCGGGAGAGTGGAAACGACGTCTTCGGGTCAACTTCGTCTGTCATCAAGAATAGCATGAGGTGAGGAATGTAAAGTGTGAATCAAGTCACTGAAATACGGTCCCTTCTTACCTGTTGCAAGTGGTGGGAATTTGCAGTTCGGCGCAAAATATGTTGATAGAGTGTAGGCGTCATCTCTGAGACCTGAATGAATCTCGATATATGTTTGCAAGTTCACGTCCTTTACTGTGATGTTAACAGTGTCTAAAATGTAAATAGACCAGTGTCAGGCAAAAGGAGTGGAGAATCAACCACCTGACCCGTTTTGGGGAGCAGTTTGGCCAAATCAGTGCCAAGACTGCATACTTAAATAGGTGTTTCCCTCGAATAGGTGGATGGAGGGACTATGTTGAGTGGTCATCTCCTATTCCTTGTTAATTTCTTTAGTGCTGTTAAAGGAAGCCACGTTTGCATGAGCTGACTAAGCAACTAGCCAAAGCTTACACGTCTAAGCGTCAGCGTTCAGCAACCACGGTGGTTTGAATAAGAGCCGGCACTGAAGATTTGACATACCTTTGCCTTTTTGGCAAGGACTGCCCCAATATTCGTTCCCTACCATGCAGCTGCCATTGTCGAATGAGAGCATGGCGACCTTTGTTGCCGTATAAACCGCTATGTTCTAAAAACGAGTTTCAGAGGCAAATATTCGCTAAGGTGTGGGGCAATTAAAAGTAGATGCGTCACATCATTAATCCGCGTCCATGCCTACCGCCTGTGCTAGCTATTAATAGAATGCACAACTCAATGCAATAGACAATTCATTTCTTTTTTTAAAATCCAATTCATAATTCCTCTCCGACAACGACAGATGAGTTTCAGCACAAAAATGCACTTACTGTTTCGCCACTGATCCGATAGCTCATTGTGTCAGATGGTCCTGACGACTTTGAGATAACGCGAGAACCCCACAACTTGGGGCTCGTCTCGCCTTCAAAGAAGAAGTGCTCATCAGATCCCATTTATGCCATTAAAGCAACACATTTGATAAAGGTGGGAAAAATAATAGCGGAGGTAGACGCATACCTGTGCAATACACCGCGCAAAGCAAAACTGTAATGATGTTCAACATGATGTGCATCCGTACTCCGAGCCATACATACTGCATTTATATGCGCCCTACTCCGACATCGTCAATTCGATTGGAGCGGTGCTTACCACAACGATGATGTCGAGGAGATCTCGCAATCAATTGGCTGACGAGATGTGTGTAACTAGCTCTCTCCGGTTATGCGTCAAATGAAAAATTTATCAAAGGCCTCCAGCTGAAATTCCAATCTCTTTACCCAGCCTTATTCCTGCACTTACAGTGAGCTGAACATTAAGAGAAAGAGTTAGAAGTAAGAACAGTGAGGCAAAAGATAACCACGGAAAAAGAGATTCATATTTGACATAATCGTATGCAAATAAGTTCACTTTACTGCACTAGAGCACTCCCTATTCGTTTTTGTATGGAGCCAGTTTACTTCCACTTGCTCTCAGTTTGCGTTTAATTGCCACCAAACCCCTCTTATGAAGCTGCAACGAACATGCCTGCCGTCTGTGGCTACACTACCAAGCAGCTTCACTGCCGTTACGACGAGGCGAGCAAACTGCACTTTTCTGGTCATTGTTCACCATCATACTATCGTAATCAGCATTTTGATGTGACACCAAATAAGAGACTGATTGGCGCTGAAACATAACCAGGCCAAACCGCTAAGACTTCTCAAGAATGCCTCAGGTATATGCACAAGAATGCCTCAGGTATATGCACACATTAATGCCTAGCAACCTGCACAGTTATGCGCCAAATCATTATCATTGAGACAGCTAATTCTGAAGTGGAAATCCATTTTACTATCGATAGTTGATTTCACGGACAGAACGAAGGGACCGTCCACGACTGGATGGGAAGTAGGCATGAGGACAGGAATCCTAGCACCTGATAATTGCGAAATTCGGGACCCTGATATCATGTAAAAGATGCGATGTAAAAATTTTGCCCTTGCGTGGCACAGTTGGGGTAAGTGACTTCATCAGGGAGTGCTACCATCATGAATGGCGCCATTGGATTCTCGTCTTGTTTGTGGACTCTCAACAAATCAACATGGCTTTGGCGAAGCCTCCTGCAATTTATTACCTGTAAAATAGCTCCAAGCGTTAGTGTTGGCGTTACTTTAGTGCCATAGCATTCAATTGGAAACAATAATGGCTGCTATCTTCCCAGAAGCTAGCAGCTTCACTTGCATTTCCATTTCACACAGGTATCTTTTTAGCTTTTCACCAAACACTGCTTTAAATTTTGGCTATGGTGAGGGATTAATGCAATCGCCTACATAACAATGATTATCTTTTACTATTTCCTGCAAGAATTACTGAAATCGCATGTCTGCTTGGATAATGAGCCCATTGAATGGGCTGAGAAAGGAGGTGGAGCCCACCGCAACCTCCGATGGCATCAATGAAGGGGATCATTGAGGTTAAAAATGACAGTGCGTTTCGCATGAATTCCTTTTCTAATGTGTAACAAACTGTGACTGCAGTGGTTGACATAAAAGTATGCGGACACTCGAAATGGCTTCCATTCGTGCAAAAAGAAATGCTTGCACCTAATTATCCCCTCAGAATGTGAACATTCTGCTAGAAAATGTCTCCGAAATGAAATATAATTGTTTGAGACAACTTCCTCAGTTCTGCAGTATCAGCTGTGCCTCTCATGGCGTGTTGTGCTGTCTTGGCCTCAACCATTTCATCCGTCCTCTGCCTCTGAATGCAGGAATCAATCATACAAAAGTACTTCATAATGTCTGCGAGGAATGCTATGGGGTCTTCAAATTATTAGGCACTGTACTAGTGCCTAAGATACTACACCCACCCAAGCAGTTTGCTGGCATTCGTGCTGTTAACACTTGGCATCTGTGGGCAGCTATGAAAAGGAGCATGTTTACATGGGTCACCATAGTTCATTAGAGAAATATTCGGCTGTAAGGACACGCAACATATTACAGCAATAGGCCCATATTCTCGACGAGTGAATGGGATCGCACGCAAAATTACCATTTAATCACATTGAATTCGGCATTGTGTTTGTGTTAGCGGCATCTAAGCACGACAATCCTCTCGTGGTGTCAGCCACCACCCATTCCCTTTGAAGTTCATAATCCGATTGTGGTTAGCCTCAAGATGTATCGGTTCTCACGCTGTCATTTGTCTTTACCCCTTTCTCTGCCTTGGGCCTGTATAATGATAATTAATGTGCGCTAGTCCGCATCACCGTCGCTAGGTAAGATGTACGCCTTAACGAAATTCGAATACAAGTAGGTTTGATTGCACAGCATCACTGCCAGCTTCAAAACTATGCATTTGAACTAATCAGTCTGAGAGATGAGATGGTCGCGTGGTCGAAAATGAGGACTTCTTTGATTCCACGTTTCATTGTCTTTCACCTGGTGTTAAGCCACTACTAAGCATTCTTCATATTTGGTTTTATTTTCGCATCTACACTTTTCCACAACAAAGTGCAACCTACTTTTACAACTTTGGTGATCCCAGGAACGAGGCTTCAACTATGATCTACGATTCGCTGCAGATCTATTAGCTTGTTAATCGGAATAAAGTCAAGAACCTCTTGGCGACTGCGGATAGTCCTGCAAGTATCTTTATTATGCAGGCCACCATATTCCTCATTGTAGAAGCGTTCAGCCATGTAGCAATGCGAAATACGAAAAGAGATAGATCCATTTGGTAAATGCTTATTGGTCCTGCATTGACCATGTTTGTTACCAAGATCGTGGCTGCCTACATGGCTGTGTTTGCTGGTATCGTAAGAGTTTGATTTATTCTTCTCCAGAAGTCAGATATCGTTTATTCTCCTTGAGGCGCGAAATGACCGGGCTCATATCCCGAATGCGGTTGGCCTAAGGATTCATCGGACTCCCATACTATTATTGCATTGTAGGTACTTTATAGCACGCGCTTCGACAATCAATAACTGATGTTCCTTTGCCTCGGTCAGAGGCGTAAGATAAGTCGCACAACCCTGCATCCCATAAGATCCTGCAAAATTGGACTATAGCTGGTCATGCTTTAGCAACATTACTATAATATCTCAATTCATACCTTTGTGTTTGTTGCGCACACAGAGCGTATCACATCGTCGTGTGAGAGATACTGAAGGGTTTCCCACGCTCACTTGTGACTACACAAATCGCGCTTCATAAATCATGAGCAGGTGCGCACACCATCATCGGCTCTTAACGACTCACTCATATTTCATTCTTACCACTTTGTGTTTTTGCGATGTCACCTAATCCCACGGCGTTATTTATTTGACAAGCTTTGCTTATGCTGGAGGCTTTCTTTCACTAAATGTAGCATAATAGTTAGCATCAGTTATCGAGTTATCAGGTTGAATTCGAAATTTGGCAGGACATATTAAAGCGAATGAATGAATGCACACTCATGCAGCAAAACCCTTTACATTAAGCATTTTATAAGTCTAGCATTTGAACTGAGATAGGGCGATGTAAAACTGGAATGCATTTCTAGGTCATAACGGCTTTGCGCTACAGGTGACGGCTTGACGAATCGCAATTTCACCGGTTGAGAGGGATGTTGTGGGTGTTGAACTTAAATAATGATAAAGTGATTCAGACATAGGGCGCCACGTGTCGCATTAAATCATGCCTGACCACTTCGACCCCATTACATAGAATTCCGCGGATGGTAGGCTAGCAATACAAGTTAACTACCGTGCTAGCAAAGGAATGATTTATGCATTTTGAATGACTCATGGTTTGTATGTGTTTAGCAACTGTGCTTTTGGTGTAACTTGGATCGTTTTTGGGCATGAGGATGAGATTGCGTGATTGATTTTACAGTTTTAGCAGAATCGGAGCGTTTCTTGTTGTTACTCAATACTAGCTTAGTAGGTCGTCAATGTTGGCTAAGATGAAGACGTCGTTTCTACTCTGAGATACCATTGTAGAACAGGCAGTGTAGCACACTAACCCTGCACTTCATACAAACTAGTTCTTTTGGCAGCATTTGTTAGAGTGCGTCTTTAGGATGGCCTTTTGGGATGGAATCTACTGCTCCATTCATGACAATCAATGTGTGCGACTGTGGCATAAATTGATGCATAGGAAGTCATTAAAATCTTTAGTTGGTTCCCATTGCGCTTCACTCAAGAATGGAAAGTAGTACGAAATATATACGGTTGTGTCCTCTCGGTATGCGTACTAATAGATGCAACATACATTTGGCAGGTTCAATGATATAATTTGTTTGGATTGGGGTTGTTTTAGGTAGATAATTGCTCATAGGCTAAATGAATGCGACACGTGGCCTACATTCACTTTAGCGTTTTTCCATGATGGACAGCGAACGGGAAATAATTTCAGGTAACGGAATTTGGAGAAGCATTCAAACCTGGATTTGGTTATCAAGGTTCCGCATAAGCATTGGTACAAGCGGCAGTAACAGCGGTGAGCTAAATGGCCAACCAGAAAGTGCTTGGCCCTCACGTTTAAGATGTTGGTATAAAGCGTTCAAAAATTTTTGCAATGAAACCATGTTTGCAGGCACAGCATTTTACTCTGCTATTATTGGTAGCGTGTTTAACACCAACTACTCATTTATATCCAGAAATTCTGCTCACGCAGTTGCGCCAGATCACGTTTATTTTATTGACTGTAAACATAACTTAGTTCGTCGTCTTACCTTAGTCTCAATCACAGCACCATATTGTCCGAAATGGCGTGGAGACTAAGTGGTGGTCAGTAATGCGTGCGTAAGCCATGCAGAGAGCAGGTGTGCTGAGATGCGTGATCGTTTTATGAATTAATTAAATCTCGACATCAAATGGTGTCAGATGGGAGCAGAATGCGTGGGTATGACGGCAAATCGGGTGCGACGCCCTCTGATAATGAGTGACACAGGTTTGGCAGCGTTTCGCAGCTAACACACTTATGATATCAGTCGGTCTTCTTTTGATTTAGCGTTTTTACTTAATCTCACAGAACGGTGCGTACAGTTCGAGTTGGCTTAGGAGCATTTGGACCGACTCCATTTTCACGGTAATCTTCACTACGATGGGATAATTCTCCGACTTCTCTTTTGTGACCAGTAGATACGGCAGTTGTTTGGATGACCCAGTGGCGAACTCTAGTCGAAACTGTTTGCTATCAATGTTTACGGGGGATGCTGCCGTACAGGAAGCGCATGTTGCATCTCTATCGACATGCATGTGAACAACTCTGCATCCAAGCATTCTTTTGATGTTGATCAACAGTCAGTTTGACTGTCGCCAATTCATCTCACAGAGCTGTGATGGACAAAGCTGACCTTAATAGCGCTTCTCCAGCGTGTCGGCTCCTCCGAATTAGTTCACCATCGGCTACTACCAATGTTTGTCTAGTAGCGTGTTTAACACCAACTACTCATTTATGTCCAGAAATTCTTCTCACGCAGTTGCGCCAGATCACGTTCTTTTTATTGACTGTAAACACAACTTAGTTCGTCGTCTTACCTTAGTCTCAATCACAGCACCATATTGTCCGAAATGGCGTGGAGACTAAGTGGTGGTCAGTAATGCGTGCGTAAGCCATGCAGAGAGCAGGTGTGCTGAGATGCGTGATCGTTTTATGAATTAATTAAATCTCGACATCAAATGGTGTCAGATGGGAGCAGAATGCGTGGGTATGACGGCAAATCGGGTGCGACGCCCTCTGATAATGAGTGACACAGGTTTGGCAGCGTTTCGCAGCTAACACACTTATGATATCAGTCGGTCTTCTTTTGATTTAGCGTTTTTACTTAATCTCACAGAACGGTGCGTACAGTTCGAGTTGGCTTAGGAGCATTTGGACCGACTCCATTTTCACGGTAATCTTCACTACGATGGGATACTTCTCCGACTTCTCTTTTGTGACCAGTAGATACGGCAGTTGTTTGGATGACCCAGTGGCGAACTCTAGTCGAAACTGTTTGCTATCAATGTTTACGGGGGATGCTGCCGTACAGGAAGCGCATGTTGCATCTCTATCGACATGCATGTGAACAACTCTGCATCCAAGCATTCTTTTGATGTTGATCAATAGTCAGTTTGACTGTCGCCAATTCATCTCACGGAGCTGTGATGGACAAAGCTGACCTTAATAGCGCTTCTCCAGCGTGTCGGCTCCTCCGAATTAGTTCACCATCGGCTACTACCAATGTTTGTCTATTCAGTAGGTTCGCAATTGTATTCTACTGATGTGATTAACATCACTTCGCTCCTACCATAGGTTAGCCTGTTGCCACCACTAACGCAGCGTGTGCTACCGCCCTTGGAGATTGTGAGACATATTGATACGAAATTGTGCTTCTTGCACACTTGTATAAGTGAATATGACTGGGATTGTTAGAACACAATATGATAGTGATTTGTCTTGTCAAGATGTGTCTGGACTTACGTGAATGGTTCAGACTATGGTTCAACTCCTACGTGTAATTTGCTTTCGTCCTTTTGTAGACTGACTTCACAGTGCTGATAATTTTCGTCTGAGTTTCTGAAGCGTCCCTCCACACAATAAATATAAATATTTTATAGGGTGTGTTTACGTTAGCCTCCCAGTTCTGCATGGGCTACCCCTACCGATTGACTTGTATTACTGCTGTGAGTTGAGTGAAGGGAAAAGGTGAAATCAGCATCGTAAAATCCATGTCTCAAGCTCTTGGGGAAAAGATGCACGTCAGCATTTGGAGTTAAAGAGGGTTTGGATTTGTCACTTTAATCCCTCTTTATCCGCCACAGTCACTAATGCTTTGATTTACCCTGCTTATCTGTATGTGCAGCTGTCTACAGCGGATTCATTTCAGAGTTGTTTGCTGATTTCCTATTACTGCAATCTGCAACTTCCCCTAAGTGACTTCTCTTCTCATTTGGCAGCATGTCATTTTTGAGACAATCAAAAATATTGACTAACCTACTAGAATGCACTGCCCGACAAGTTCATCCATTGCTTGAAAGAAATCACGGAACGAGACTACACTCATTTCAACCATTGAAATGGGTTCTGTTTTGTAATCCTCGTCAAATCGATTGATTTCATCCCTCCCATCTAAGTGCTACTAGATCATGCATCACTTCATTTGATAACTGTTTTATTCAGTCGCTGATATACCTTCTACACTTTCCTGCATATCTTAATAATTGGGTACCCTAACTTTGTCCCTCGTGGTATTTTAGCTTTCACCCATGAAAGTGAAGTACTTTTCTAGTCATTTGCGTTACAAGTGGAATCCGTGTATTTGCAAACGATGAGGAATATCGTGCACTAGGGCGAAAGATCCACACGTCACCCTACAACCTTTCTAAAGACTCTCTTAGATTTCTACCTTTAAAGATAAAGTAGGTGGTTAAATCCGCTCACTCACGTTTACAGCAACACTTATTTATTCCGCTGTACTACCCAATTGCAGATACTTCGCTGAGTTCTGTTGCTGCAATCCTTTTACTGCGCATTCCGATAAATCAAATCAAAACTTAGAAGGTGATCCCACAAAGTCAAAATCGCAAATGAATTATGACTTTTCCTTGACTACCACTCGGCCGTCACAACTGACTTGGGTCGTAGTCTCGTCATAGCGGCAGTTAGTCGAATGGGCCTTAGTGAAGAAGTCGGCAATGCGGCCGAGACAAAGATGGCCATAGCTCAAGCATATTCTACACATGCAGCAAGCTGCTTATTGACAGACCAATAAATAGCAAAAATTTACCGGTCGCTGATGACGTAGCAACATCTACTGTCGCAGGCTGACAAGCCACTAAAACTCTAAACAAAAAGTGTGGGAATAGAAAGAGGATTAACTGCAGCAACGCAAGTAGCGATATTGCCCACAATGTAGCATGTAAATGCTGCAAAACTCGTGTAGAAGGCGTGTCTTCCCATTCGCAGCATTTGAGAAACTAGGATCGACAATGTGCTTTGAGGTACGTAAGATCATCTAAGGTTTTGTTAAGGGCAGTGGATTTTCTGATGCTTGAGCACTAAACTGCAATTGGCTTCAAGTCGGTATATAGTCGATGGATGCGTGCGTTGGGAGAACAGCTACCGCGCCACTTGTATCTCGTGGTGTCAGAATGGCAGTGGAATTTAAGCCACAGACAAATGATATTTGTTATTTCGTTGTTTGCTGAAGGCGCTCTCAGTGCTTACTCGTTCCATTTCGGATGCCGCAACAGTGCCCAAACAAATTGAGGTAGTTCTTGGGAGGTGCGATTGATTACATTGCTCAACCACGCGTGGTGAAAGTGTCTTAGCAACTGGGCAGTCCTCTGTGAATCATTTGTCCATCCCACTATAAGGGGAATGTGCTTGTGCAAACGTACCAATGATACCATAACGATAACAGTTGAATTTGCCTGAGTTTGTCAACACTCACATTCCTTCGTGTACGACACCTAATGCTGCATCACAGGTGTCAGCGTACAGAAAGTGTTTCGAGTGGCCTTATTTAAACTAAAATAAATTGAGGCGTTTTTGCCTTTCCTTTGCTTCCTTCGCAACCGAGTTGTGTAGTAAGTTGGAGAAGTTATTGTGGCATCTGTCTTGGCCCGAGAAGACATAGGGTTGCGCATTTACATAACCGGTATATTGATGGTCGATTACGATCTTGCATTGTGCTCATAAAGCCACTATCCATTTAAGTCTAGTGCAAGTCAAGGATTTCCAAGCTCTCTGCAACTCTGAATTAGGAGGTGCGAAGCACTTATTTAATTTTATTATTTTGCAGCCCATGAAACTACTGCTACTGTGCCTCTGGTGCAAGCTCACTTTCAGCTGACACCTTCACAGCTCCACGTTGAATTCTGAGGTGATTTTGGGGTGCTTATGCAAGAAATTGTATTTGTTGAAAGACTAAAAGTGATCTAAGACTGTTGATAGTACTGTATTTTGGATGTTAACTTGCTTTTTATCTGTATTTGCCACGTTTTTTTCTAAAACTTTTGTATTTTTATGACCAGACATATTTCCAATGCCTCCAGCATTTCAACGCATGGCACCTGCCGCTCACAGAATTTTACTTCTTTGTTTCAAATATGGTAAATCCACAACTGTCGATGAAATCACTATTCATGTCAGATGCAGTGTAAATGTTAAAATAAATAGCCTATGAGGTGGGTTATTTTGTAGCGTCATGAGAGTCATGCTGGCTTAAGAATTCTTGGTACCAATTTCGAATGAGCGATTTTATTATCCTTCTGCGATAAAAGAGTTTGGCATTGTTCTAACCTTGTAGGTGGCAGAAATTGCTGATTGCTTCTGCGTCTGCTCAGTTTAAATGAGTAGTATAAGCACACTTTTACAAGTGTATGTTTTAAGCATTGACAGAAGGCAATGTTGTACTTTAGGTGCAGCAGTAGTGGCAACAACAGAGCCAGCTGAGCTGCAAGACGTGATGGAGGAGACTCGGATCCTGGATCACCCTAGGCTAGCTCTCGACATTTTCAAAAAGGAGCTCGAGCTGTGTCGTCTACAGCAGCTGCAAGTGATGGCAATAGCTCAGCGCTGCAGAGATGTGTCAAATAAAGAGTTGTGAGTAATTAATAAGGGTTAAGCCAAGAATATGGTTGTATAGAGACCATCGCTGAGAAGTTCTGCTCTGGATTACAGGATCTATCCACTCTTTGGCATAGGTAGGTGCTGCATTTACCTTTCAAAAGCACTAGGTGTCATGCAGGCGGTGAGTGAAGTGATCAAGGAAGAGCAGGACAAACTAATCATTTTGAATATTCATTTTACGTTTTTCCAGATTTTACAATTTATAAGATAAAGCATCCAAATTTTGCATGCTTTATTCTTGGTGACATCACACAACTCACCAGTTTGCCTCGGGGTCTAACAGGAGAGGATAATCTTGACTCGGCTCGTGCCTGGGCTATTCGGTCGAGGATCACCATTAATTGGGTGACATCAATCATACACTTATGCGATACTGGTTGACAACTGAAGGGTTTTCGGTTGGATTGGATCCTCAGGGTGCTTTCCATAGCGGTCACCGAAAGTCTTGGCGTTTATGGTTTAGTTATTCCAGAGGAATTTCACGCTGTTGATTTTAGATGTAAAAATCTGCCTAAATTCTGCTCGAACGGTGCAACTATACCAATTGTAACACTGCGGTAGTTTTGCTGCATAGTATTGACAGGTGTTTGCCCTGAGTTTACAGGGACTGTGGTTTTGCCCTGCCCTTTCTTGCAAACACTTTAGCTTGGGCTGAGTCCAGGAAACTTCGTTACCTTCATTGTGCAAAAAACTGCATATCTATTTAAGCATTTGAGGTGGAGCCTAATAAAGCATTCAATGGCAATCAGGGGCCAGTGGCAGTTGATACTCCTTGGACATTGCAATGGCGTGTATGCTGTATTCAGTCCGAATGTCGGTTGGTGAAGTGCCTAAGGGGAAGTTGGTCATCAGATTGTAGCAGGTGTTGGACTAATCCATGCCAGGATCATGGATATTGTGATTTGCCAAGGCCTCATTCAATGGGCATTTGCCTTGGATTCATTTTATTTTGGCATTCACATTTTCACATTCTAAAGCCTCTGATAAAATTTAGCTCGGCGGTTTTGCTGACAAACTTCACGTTGTTTGCAAATCCGTTCTATTTATCCAAACGCTTCTTAAGCAGTAGATGTAACCTATTTTCAAATGTGATTAGAGCTGACCTTTATCTCTATTGGGTTGTTTTTTTGTGAATATTTGGTTTTGATTGTCCCCTTTACTTGGGAAGAATATTGAAGGGACCCATGCCACGCTATACCGTCAATTTTCATTGCATTTTGGGAACAAATCAGATGTCTCGGAAACTAAGTAGCACGGGTAAATGCGCTTGCGCGCAATGTCTGGACAGATGAATTAGTACTTAGACTAACAGGAACCGAGACTTAACTCATTTTACTTGACGAAGTAGGTTCTGTCTTACTGTGCATGACTGCTGAACTTGCTCCTGCTCCACACAAAATTTTGCTTACCCCTGTATCTGTACTTTTGGTGGTCACTTCGACGTGATGTCAGTGTACTTGCTAGGTTTCTTCCCCTTTCCAATACCACTGCCACATTTCTACGCAGTTTTAAGAACCGGCCAAATTCATTTTGCCACTGACCTTGCATTTCCTTCAGCCACAAAGTGAAATCACTTTTAATCTATTTGGAATGTTAAGCGTGAGGGGAGATGCTGCACGCTTCCATTCACAACCATTTCACAGATTCTCTTTTCTACTTTTCTCCACGAAGTTGAGCAAGATGGATAAGTCCAACGATCCACTCACAGTTGCTGCATAATTTATTTTCCCTTTGTTGTACTGTCCAGCTGTAATTGCTGCATCAGCGTCTGCCATTGTGCTGCTGCCACCGCACGGTTCGATAAACTCAACGGGAGCTGGCAAAGTGATCTTACGTCTGATCCTTCGGAACTTTGAAGTCCAGAATGATGTGGCGACTGTCCAAATCACTACCTGGGCATCACAGTCGAGTCGACCGAATTAATTGTCATTTAAGTGCCTAGTGGAACGGGTATAATGGAGCTGTCTTCTGCGTGTATAAAAAGGTCAAAAAGCTTTAATGTAATTTGGCATTCATTCCCCTTCTTATTGCCTCTCTCCTTCTGCATCGTTTGCTTCTCTTTGCATCACACGCAATGTCCTTCACTACAGACCGGCTGAAGTCATTCATTACGCCTGTATCAAGAGCGAGTACTTTATTAATGGCCGTAGTAAAGGTCGGGGAATAAGTAAGCCAAGACAGAGCGCCTTTGAGGCTTAATACTTCCTTCAAGTAGCAGTGTTACTCCAATTCTTCCACGGATTTTGCAATGTTGCCTGCAGTACAGTCAACGTTGAGAGAAGGACGCCACTTAAAGTAAAGTAGTACACCCTTCTCTTAACGTTAATTAAACAATTCAGTTAAGGAATTGACTTTGCTTTACAGCATCACCGATTGGATTTGCTATTAAACTTACGTGGACGGCAAAATGCAGGACCGTGCCATTCATAAAATGCATCAAGGGATCATGTTCGACTAGTTCGAAGAATGAATGTGCGTGCCTCTAACTAGCAAGCGTATTCGCACGAAAGCAAGTAGAAGTGATGCCCAATTCCTCATTGTGTCGTAGAATCTGCTAACCATGATTGGCGGTTGGACTCCGGCTCGACACTTAACAGCTACTCAGTTGGCGACCTTGATGGGCTAAGCGGTTAGGATTCTTAGTGTATTCCTCATTGTTCTTGCAAAGATTTTGGTGACAAGGGAAAAGTCTCCAACAAGGGTCTACTCCTGCTTGTCGCTGACGAGCCGAGCAGAGCTTTTTAACAATGGTCACTGTTAGATTCTTGAGTGGCCTTGGTGACTGTTGTGACTGAAAACGATTATTGGGTAGAGGCAGCTACAGTCGTAGGCCAGTCCTCAAAGTCCATAACGTGCTAATAGGAGTAGACCACTGGCGCTGCTACCAGTGCAGCATCTTCGACGGTCACCCCTCCTCTCTTATCACTATCCCTGACACGAACAGGCTGACTGTTCTGAGGTATATTTAGCACCTTAGATCAGGATGCTAAATTACAGTCTTTAGGGAACTGAAAGGGTTGCTTCTGTCCATCTCGAGAACATTAGCATTCCTGCCAATTACAAGGTTAATATTATAGTCTCGCCTTTTGTCTGAAAGATATATTTGAGGAAACATAAGTAGCAAACCAGTAGCCCTGATCCTTTCTGCTTTCCGATAAAAGGCGTTTTCCACCTGAGTGTTGTCTTCTGAGATGCCTCATTTTTGTACTCTATAATGTCCATTTTTGAATTAGTTCGTGGTACGATAATGTTGTCTGATTTGTAGGATCAAAGTCGTCGTGAGAAGATTTGCTGTCTAGCCTACGGTTTGTTAGCCAAAGTACTCATGCTACTCCTCCCTTAGCAGGTAGGCAACCCTTTGCAATTTCTCGTAAATCAGCGTTCAATCACGCAACACTTAGCAGTCGGTATTTGTCAAATACATTTTCGTCGGCTTTCTGGTCTTTTGCAGAGAGCACACGTCGGTAAAGTATGAGCTTGTGCTTTAGTGGAAAATTGCCTCAGTACAGTATGGGTCTACTTTGACCTCCATAGCATTACTTGCCTCCTGCTCTAAAATTAAATACAATGGCTGTTGTCTTTCGACATGTCCGTGGATGTTGTGTAATTTACCTTCTTTGGGTAAAGTATGGTGCGATAATTTCCCACTTAATATCATTCAGATCCTGATTTCGTTTTATCATTCTCCCACGTGGAGTAGTTGACAGTAGGTTCTGAGTTCTCGTAAGCGTCGGAACCCTTGATTTGACTTGAAAATGAGTTTATAGTACGAAGCTTATAGTGGGTATAATGACGTCAGAAAGTGAATTCATGTTAGTTCACAAACTCATTCCATTTGCGTTGATAATGCTGAACGTTTCGGTCCAGTTTTATTGTTAGGACACTTCGTTTTTCAAGTGCCGCTACCAAGTCTCATGTCTGCATGGATAATTTACAACTGCATCGCAATCCGAGGATTAATGTCTTTTGCAATAATTTAGTGCAGCACTGATAAAACACACTTTTGCAAGTAGTGCGCAGCGCTGTGCATAATAGGAGAGGATGCACGCGCCATCTGAAGTCTCTTCCACACTTTCGCTTTTCGACTTCCACCCCATGAGCTTAAAACAGAATGGTTAAGTCTGTCGACTAACGGTTCCAGCAAAATCTAGCTCCGCTTTTTTGTCCAGCCTATTCGTGGTTAATTTGCTAACATCTTTTACTGCACACCTCCCACCTCGCAGCTCGATGAGCCGTCATACCTAACCAAGTGATCCCACCTGCGCGCTTTCAGAGCTCCAAGTAAAATTTCAACCCCATCTACCACTACCTAGACGTCTCGACTCATGGATCACGTCTCCTTCATTGCAACAACCAATTGATGTAGTTGGCTACATGGTCATGAGGGACGATTGCCGAAAGCTCAGACACATCTTGCAATATGAAGCGAAATTTTTTGTCATTTTCTGCTGAAGCAATACCTACTGTCACAAGCTACCCAATCGGCGCCATTGCCAGCGAAACAAAGGAAAATAGTAAATGGATAGGCAACCTGACGTGTGAGATCAGAGGAGGTAAGCAGGTAAATTAAGTCGCTCTATTCCAGTCCCTTGCATAGGAATCGCAGAAAAGTGTTGAGATTAATTCAGGCCAGTGCATGTCTTTGTCTTTGAACTCGATAATGAGGCTATCATTGAGACTAAATGTTGTCGAAGTATGGATGGGTTGGGAGGTTACTTGGAATGCTTCTTACCCCTTGTGGGATTGAAGTCGCCATAGCATTAGCACTGGAAAGAAATGGCGTTGTTTGCTTCCCAGTTTGCCAACGGCAATCTGAGTGATCACCACTTCGATCTGAGTCACCTCCTTAGCATTTAAAAATTTGAAATCGTCGACAAGACAGGAACAGAGACCTTATAACTGGGCTATATGCAATGGGAATATCTCGGCAGCTCGTTGGTGTGTTGTGGTGCATCTACGCATACTAAAACAAGAGAAATAATGGCTTCCAAAGAAGGCAATGTGCTTTTGATTGGGTCAGCACCCAAAATCCTCCGTAATACTCCCTTGTTCGCAATTCGTTTTTGCCTTTTAAATCATGCTCAGTGTCTTCCACTCTGGATTGACTGGAATCGTTCTTCGTTAATGAAGCAGATGCGTGAGTGTTTTTGTGGTATCAACCGATTTGCTGTTTGACATTAAAAGGGTAAAAGTTAGTTTAGGTAGAACTAAAGTGGCGCTGACATTAAAATCTCCCACCATGTTGCAGTGCTCCTACCCTTTTGCACTATTTTAGCCAAGTTGCCTGCTCTTTAGTCAACGGTTAGGCAAAAACGCCAACGAGCGTTTAAAGGACGATTTCTCTCTTTGGCGGGTTGATCGGTTTGTCTAATGGGTCGGTTCTATCCCAATGCAACACCGCTTGGATTTGTTACAGGTTTGGCGTAGATGTCTGCAGGCTGATCTGGGCTGTTCACGGAAGTCACCATCAGGGAACCATCGTCTAGTGATGCATACAGAGGTGATGACGCAAATGGTCGCTTTGTGCTACCTCCTGCGTGTTTGAGTAGCAAGCATTTTCGTACCAATGAAGACCAGCTTAATATATGAGTCCTTCTTAAAAATAGTCCTTTCCCAATCTCTCCACAAGTGTGTCATGCGTATGGCAGTGCTTTGAAGCACATGCTTTGGAACTTGTTTTATTGTGGAAAGGAATTTGAACCTGAACGGATTATGATATTTGGAGCTAAGCTGTACTTGGTATGAGGACGCTTATAATAAAGCGCTGTCTGAACTGTCAGACCATCGCGAGTAGAGCAAAGACTTCGCGTCGGGTGGGTCACTTTCACCTCATCAGCTAAATCTTCTCTGCATACGTGCATTCGCTGACGTTCTCTATGCCCTCACAGTCCACTTGGGAGAGTACGGCACCCAAAGCTGGTTCAAGAGCGGTACATTCAAAGTCGAAGGCATGTCTCACTAGCGTAACATGTGATCCTTGTGAGGACAGGCATTAAGTGAAGAACATATGGAATTTGGAATAAGTAGCGAGAGCTACGGAATGCGTTTGAACGACGTCCACCTGCCACAGACCTAACTAGCAGTACACTCGCAGAGATTGGAAACGGAAAACTGAAAAATGACTTAAGACTTCTTAGAGATATGATTGCTTTCAAGTCATTAAGTTGCAGACACAAAGTAACCTTCTAACTGATGTGATGGTGGTTAGGTAGGGCTCACTGAAAAAGCTTACCAAAATGCACACCTATGTTACTCCATGTGGTTAGATTTCTCTGACAAAATTTGCTCTTCTTTCCTTGTTATGTCAACGAGTTCATCCATCCGAAGGCTTACCAGTCAGCACTCTGATTGAGCTCCTTCCTTACACCTTGGTGGGCAAGTCCTGCATGATATTAGGGGTTTTCTGATTTTGGTCAAGTTGTTCTATGCATCGGGTCAGTGGATGAGTGAAAAATCAGGGTTGCACGCATCCAGTCGCCATGAATTAATCAAAACTACTTGCCGAAATGGGCGCTGTAATGTAATATTAAAATGAAGTTTGTATCGAGTTCTTCTTCGCTTTTTAAGCTTCAGACGCTTGTGCAAACTCGTTACTCTGCTCTCTATGTCGTCAGCAATACGTATGTTTGCATCAATCAGGGCTGGAACTCTATGCGAGACTAGATGCAACCTAGAAGCCTGGATCTGGCGGAACGAGGATAAATAGTATTGGGGTAATGATCTGGCAAGTTTTGCTGGTTTTGCGGTTAATTATAACAGTTTAACGGTTTATGAAAATCCAACTGCATGGAAGAGGCGTCATCTTGTTGACAATGATAACGCTAATTCAATCTCCTGATCTTCTACTTAGAGTGCGTGTCATGATAATGGGGTGCAAGCTTGGGTAGAATAACACTTCTAACTACTTGCTTACTTAGTGGGGATAGAGTAACAAAGTATGAAATGGCGCTAAACATTTCCATTGCGACCGCAATTAGTAGAATCGGTCATATCCATCCTACGGAACTCTGATGAACTAGATGCGCTTCTTTTCTGCTTGTATGCTCCACCACCGGTGAAACAAGAACGGACAGGAGACGACAGTGCACAGAAGTGCTTGCAAGGCATGGACAGTGATAGACGCCACACGTTCGTTTGCAATGGTAACACTAACTGTCATAGAGAGATTGTCTACCATTAGAGCAATATGCAGTCAGTGATATCTGAGCTAGGGTTTCCACAAGATGAAGTAGGTAAAGCTTATTTGTGCTGCTAATGTGCCACTTCCTAGTACCCAATTGCAAACAGGTGAATCCTCCTATGCCTATCAGCAGATTGCTGCACAATAGATTTAATAAACGATGTTGGAAGAGAGTGTGATGCTAATCTTTTATGAGGGCGAAATTGGTGTTAATAGTGATGCTGCTGACTTGCTACTTAGCAGGTAAAAGGAAGTGCATCTTCCTGTTTCTCTAGTAATCAAATCGCCAGACCCAGTAACATAAGTAATTCTCGGTTAAGTATGCATGTTTATCTCACCGCTAGGGCATTGATCAATTGGGATTGAATCGGTGGCGTCGAAACCGATTTTGCATTAAATAAACTCAACAAGGAGGTACGAGAACATTCCTTCTTACTAAGATCTTAAGATGTGAATGTACAAAGATTGGGTACGTCTTTTACCGAGAGCCATTAAAGCAACAACCTTTACCCTGAGTGGTTCTCTCCAGCTGACTAAGCGAAAATCATTAAAAGTGACGAAGTCGAAATGAATGTTGGACATCAGCACACCAGAGAAGTTGATTCTGCTTAGCATTGCAAAACAAGTGAGTGAATCAGATAAATGCTACAGCACTGTGAAAAACTGTCCACAAAATGCTTTTCTAACTGTTTCCGACGAAGAGAGAAGCAAGCAAATTTAAACCCGAAGATCCAAAGAGACGTGTGGCATAAGTTTCAGAAACTGAAAGAGTGTATTAATGCTAGTTAGGCATAAAATGAATGCTTATGGCGATATGAACTTTAGCAATCACCTATAACTGCTGATGCTCAACTTCCTCACAAGCACCATGACAAACGCGATTTAGACAAGATGACAAGCAAGTCATCACAGGCCCTAAGGAGAATCAGCCATCACAAGGCATTAACTAGTATCAGATGCTTTTAAATTGTTTAGGCTTCGCCATCATTTGATGATAAAAGCACACGTTGTCATAGTCTTCAACTCAGGTATCCTTCACGTGAGAAATAATCAAGTGCATCCACAGGTACGGTAAATTGAGGGGCAATATTTGTCACGCAATACGGAAGGGAAGTGGTAACAACCTAGTATTTCCTTTGCAAGATCTGGTTACATAAATGAAAATGGATTCGATTTGGGAATCATCCATATGTAAAACCATAGCATTCAACAGCCACAACATGGCGCACATGGAAGGTATAACCAAACCATAAGTGGTTAACTCAGCGCAAAAATGCAAATGACTCTCTGAACTCACAAGGATGCGTTATTGAAGCCATACAGTTACTAATGACCCCGTCCAAAACAACTTGCTCACAAGCCAAATTTAGGGTTGCTTCGCTTTTCCACTACAGGACAAGCTTGTGTTGCACTCTATGTATCTTTGTGTTGATCCATAGAGAAAAGAACACCAAGAAATGCAGGAAAATTGAGCTTTGAAATCACTTGAATTCCTAGGAATAACTATAAGAAGCGCCCAGATCGTTAAGCTCCTCCACAATGAGTTAAAAAGCAATTAGGTATTGCAAAGGAGAAATGTGCAGACCTTGTGATCTACGCACCTATTCACTTGCCCCAACAGAACCCTAAAACTTCTCAGCGATGACCTCATTACTACTCATTGTCAGACCCAATTCCGGCTCAATGATTATAAGAGATGCTTGCAGTTACTTACATTGGTGTGCACTTATCATTTTTAACCGGGAATTCGAGTAACGCAAAGTTAGCATCGCAATGATGATTAGAAAGTAAAGAGGAGACCAAAATATGCTCAATACGCAATCCAGTGTACATGAGGCATTGGAATTTATAAAAGAAGGAGAAGCTAGTGAAGTATCGGTTTCTTACTGCAGCAGGTAAATGCCAATGTCTGTGCAATGGACTTCAGATGCAGTCCACGTGTCCTAGGTTACAAGATGGCCAAAGTTGGGAGCATCGCTCAAAATTTCAACCGGATGAATGGCTTGCTTGAACACTGACAACGAGTCTGTCAGGAGTCATGAAATTGCTCTATCCAAACTGCGCTTCCTCAAAATGCAAAGACGAAGTCGAAACCATCGAGATAACTAAAAGGAATCAGAGTACACAAAAACAGTTGGTGGACCATCATAATGCTAATTATTTATAGAACAAAGTTTAGACCATTAGCACATTAACTATGGCAGAAAAAGGGTAAAAAATACGAAATGAGCTTCCATCAATAAATGTTTTGGACCCGAATTCAATTTTTATGCTTCAAACTTAGATCCTCCCAGACAAGCAAACATTGGCATGAGCCGACACGACTTTACGGCATTAGCAGTAGAGTGCGAACCCACGTCAAGAGCACAAAGACGCCGATCTCATTGGCCTTATGCCTAGCCAAAGCGTTATGCAAGGGGCGTATCGTCTTCGGGTCTGCCAAATATTTCTGGTCGGTGTTTTTTGCGAAGGTAGTAGAGATGGACGATGGTGGACTGACTCGAAAAGGTCTCTCCCATAAAGAAGTGATTATGCGACTAACTGTATCCCATTACACTTTGTGACAGATTACATTTACTGTGGTAGTCAATTAAAATGCACAAACACTGAGTCGTGTAAGCAAAAGAGATTATTGCACAGAATGAACTCTGTGTGGAGCAAAAACCGGCGAACACTTTTGACGGCATTTCACAACTGGGATAGGTGAAGTCTGTCATGCCTACGCGTCAGTAGAATTAGGCTAAAGAATACCTTCAATATAGCAGAAAATTACCGTCGATTCATCGATTTCGACTTGACAGCAGTTATTGTTTAATTGTGAGAATGCTTCTGAGGAGCCACAAATGCAAAGATGGAAAACGGGGACCGTTTATGTTATAGCTAGAGACTTAGCTCCTCAAGATTGTATGACATCCCATTACTAACTGCATTCCATACCCAAACGCAAATAGAGCATAAATGCGCTAGACTCTGTTTAAATTTCTGCAGAAAATCAATGCCACAATCTGCTTGGCATCCATTTCTAACACGCACGATGTCAAAAAACTTAACTTTGGTTTCTTATCTTCTTGCACAATTTTGAATGCAGTACGGTAGCTTTTAGAGCCACGCTAATAAATTGATTTAGTGATGAGGAAATGCATTTCATTCTAAGCTAAACTTAAGCAGCTAAGCAATTCAGCAAAACTAGATGAGTGTAAGTCAGAGAACCATCTAATCTTCCATCTCAGTGTCCAACACAAACAAAACAAACGAGCAAAATCATGGTAAGGAAATGGTTTAATTCGTACCTACGAAAGCATGTAACAGGGAAAAACTCTTGTCCACTATCTCCTTGCCTGATCCTTCTCACTGGAATGAGCCAACTCATGCCAAATCACCGACTTTCAACATCGATGATACAAGGCCCTGCCTTCTCAACACTTATTCCGACATCCACTTGATAACATAATTTAGTAGTTCAGCAACTCTTCTACATGGCGAAGCAAAGGAAAGGATAAAGTTGGCTGATATTTGCTGGACACTTTGTTGTACCTTAAGAGGAGTGGCAACAGTGAGTCAGATGGAGCTAGATGTGATTAAGTGCTAGAGTGTTTAATCACCTAGCGGAGTCATTATTAAACATCAGTCCTAATGATGTAGTTACGGTCGAGACTTTGGGCTGATCGAAGTCACTGACGGTGTAAAGTTTGCCTTGAACTCAGTATCTTGTCCTCTGTCTGGGTAGAGAATTGTCTTACAATTGAAGGAGAAATGTGCCAGTGAAGCAAATTTGGAACGAGTAAAGTGTGGCAGGCTCGAAGGCATTACCATGCCCAATGAGTCGAGTTAATCCTTAAGATCTTCAGTGTAGAATTGCTGCAACAGAGGTACTAGACTGCTTTCGTAGTCGTCGCACGTCTCATTCTGTTCTAATACCTGCAACCCGTTGCCATTGAATCATCCCATGAACCCTTAAGAACCGCAGTTATCACGACGTTTAAAAATGCGAAGGTCGGCAGTTCACTGATGGCGATTTTGCAATGAGAGACTCACCTGGACAGAAATAATTATTTACAATCACTTAAGAGCAGCATTTGAATATTCGTGCGCAGCAGTAAGGCTCACACTGACTCACAGTGAGTGACTTGTCATTGGCGGTCATCAAACGCGGAGATCACAATTCCAGTTTATGCACTTATATCAGAGACCCGCAGTTTTGACATTCCTGCAAGATTCCTTAGGTACTGTTTAGTGCAGGCAAGCTTCATTTAATTTGTTATTCCAGCTGAAAGCATTGCAATGCGCTGTTTCCCCATGTTGTATTTTGGCCACAACCAATCACCCTTATGCCATGTGATCATCCGCTCACGTCTTGTCTACTCACCCATTCACTCAACACTAGACCATCTCAGCACCAACTATACCACCACCTGATCCGCAGACGTGCGTCAATGCAAAAGAATGCACTTAATAGCCATCGAGGTCCACTTGAATTCGTGCGACTGACAAGGCTTGACTTTTGTGTATGCTGGTGGCCCTTTCGATGTCTTTTGCTGAGCAATCAGTGGAGGGGAAACTGAATTAGGAAGAAATCAACCGTCAACTGTAGTGGCTGCTTGCTCTCACACACCTCTTTCACCATGAAGATGTGCTGCCTTCCACACCGTTTTGCGCTCTGATTGTCCCTCCTGCCTGCTTTATGCCATGTCGTTTTGTGGGGATCAGATTTAGGCCATTAGTAACATCGTGAAGATTGTGCGGTCTGTTCCCCTGGAAGTACGTCACGATATTTTTGACTCAATTTTATTCCTCATCCTCCTGCAAAACGACTGAATTGGGTTTGGCTTTTCCGCTTAACGCAGCTCGAGTGGATTTGACTCACCTAAAGCGCGATTTGAACAACATGAAAGCAGTGACCATAAGGACTAGTGAATTCAACTTTACTGAGATGCTGTATGAATGCTCATTGGAAGACGCAAATAGACAGTCACACTCGCATGATATTGGTTTGCATCAGATCCCACCAACGTGACTGAATCAGGACTTGACAGCATGGACAGCTGAGCTGTCTTAGCAACAGCGTTTATGTGACCTCACCATCTGGAGTTAATTCACGTCGAAATTCTCCCGGCATGACGCTGACTACACGTCACGTATGCTAACATCTGCTCATACGACTGACAAATGGGGTAAAGCAGTCATGTTGAAAGCTGATTTTTAAGTAAAAACTAAGACAAGGCTAATGGCAATACCTTTGTCCTGAATGTGAGATTCTGCATTATTATTGGGAGGAGCTAAGCTACGGCACCACTGTTTACAGGGGAATAAATCTGTGGTGAATTTGATTTAGCAGATTTCGCCTGGAAAGTAAGCATGGGTCTGACCTGATTTTAATAGAGTTGACCTAATGATTCTTGACAGGGGCGACAGGAATCGGCTGATTTTTAATCCATTTTATGTCGGATCCGATGGTGATAATCATCATCGTATGCGCTACGTGAGAAGGTCATTACATCCTGAGGCTTTGCATCCGAAATTTGTCAGGGACCCGGAAAAGCCGGACCTTGAGGACTACTTTATCTACCCGCACCCAAATTTGGACGTCAGACGGCTAAGCGATGCCCACAGTCACGATATTTCCCCGGTTCCCATACGTGCAATTCAAGACTGGTCCAAACGCATGGCAACCAGAAATCGCCAACACTTTAAATTGTTAACATCAAAGCTCAGCAAAATATACGTATATTAATCCATTACAATACAATTATGCAAATTCTCAATCCCATTTAATCAGCCTCATCGGGCACAAAGGCTAGCTATAGGCACCTCAACATTCGTTTAATTTTCATCAGATGGTACTAAGGCAAGGTATGGTGATGATCGTTTCCATGAACGGCTAGGAAATACAGATGTTTGCAACGTAAGCATAGGCTGGTCCTTGTAGACAGATACCAGCTCTAAATTCTTAGATTTGGTAAGAACTCACACTTGTCTGCCCCATCTGCTGTGTTTTACAAGTAGTTGGTCACGGAAAGCCACTGGTCCTTACCATTGGAGATTTGTGGAGTAGCATTAGTAGCATCGCTGTGTGACCATGACCAGGGTCAGCATGAAAATATTAAGTCGCCATAAAATGAACCAGTACTGAAACCAAGGCTTTGCCAGATAAGAAGTACATAATGCTACCACTTAATTCCAACGGCTTAAGAACCGAGCTTAACTTAGTGAAGCGAGCAAGCTCAAATTCCATTTCGCTCATTCCACAAGCTCCTACAAGTCATAGTAAGTCACCGGGGATACTTACGCAAAAACCATAATAACTTTGGAGTCGTCTAACAACACTAGGCTAGACTCGACACAAAAGTCATTACAATTGTAATAAATAGCAATAATTGTGATTAAGCACATTTCAAAGCCGAGCGAGTACAGCATCTGAAGAAATAATCCTGGCAGTAGGTCGTAATACGCATATGTCTTCATTTTTCCTCACACCGTTCATTCTCACTGAGTGCCTAGAATAGTGAAAATACCATTGACCAACCACAGGAAGCACTGCACAAAAAATTTGGTAAGACATCAGTTGGAATTAACAACATCAACTCATCTAAGTTACCTGTTCATCCTCCTGAGGAATGAGGTCTGAATTAATATTGAAGGTCCTGCTAATTTCCTCTGGTGTCTTGCCCCTGATCATGTTGACAACAGATTTGCAACACGCATCAAGAAGGCCTTCTATGCCGAGGTAATTAGCTGCCATAAGGATTTCAAACAGAGTCCCCTGATCAACTTGAAGAAACTCTTGATCCCAGCTAGATATGTCATCCGTTTGACGTTCCCTATCTCCATCCTGGTCCTGCTGAGGAGCATCGTCTTTGTGATGCGTGCACCACTGGATAACCTTGCTCAAAATATCAGCATCCNTGACGTTCCCTATTTCCATCCTGGTCCTGCTGAGGAGCATCGTCTTTGTGATGCGTGCACCACTGGAGAACCTTGCTCAAAATATCACCATCCACGTATTGCAGAGGGATCGGTTCATCATCCTCTGCAGCCTCAATAACCTTGCTCAAAATATCAGCATCCACGTATTGCAGAGGGATTGGTTCATCATCCTCTGCAGCCTCAGGCCCAACATCTAACAACATAGATGACAAAGGAACAATCGAAAACAGGCAAGTTGTTTGCTTATTGCCATTTGTGATCAAAATTTGTGGTGATAATGACAAATAGCTCACTCAAGCCATGCCTTCACCCCATGAACTGTACAATTCGGGTGAAGAATGCAATAGTTTTAAAAGCAAAATGGTACATCAACTAAGGTGGTGAGAAAAGGCCAGGAATAAACATCAAGAGAAAAGAAGGGAGCAGGCGACATGCATCTCTGAACATAAACGACAAATGTTGCAGAAAACAATGCGTACCATCCAAGATATCTCTAATCATCACGGATTGTCTGGCAACCTCCACATCTACATCAAAGGCAACTTCGTCAGAGGTCACCAGCTTAACGGGCATCGTCAGAGATAACACGACAAATGGGCGCTCGACAACAGCTCTTTTAACACAAATGGGCCTGTTTTAGAAGATTATAACAATCCTAGCTAAAGTGTTTAGTAAAAGCATCAAAACAACAACAAACTCCTAAAATTCATTAATATGCATATCTACATAAATTACTAGAAAAACAAATAAGGTGTTAGAAACAGACAATTCTCTTAACGTAACCAACGAAACGTTTTAAACAAGGCGCTTACTGACAACGTCAATTTGGATATTTGATCCCGAATTGGCCATTAATGTGCACAAAATTTGCATCGTGGGACAATTTGAAATTTGTGAGTGGTTTTAAAAATCCAAATAATAAATTTGGAAAACTCGGGTGGTGCTAAAATGTTCAAGCAGCAATGGCTTGGTTGCTTGGGCAGTGAAGGGAGTGGCCACTGTACTTCCGTGCAGCGACATGGCCTACCGGCCAAGCTGATTTCGTCTCAGGCCAGAATCACGTTGGTAATGCATGTTTTATCTTGGCGATGCATCCTTGGTTGTCGTTGAATGCGTCTTAGCAAGCCGTACGTAATTCAGCTGTGCACAATTTTAGGAGTACAATGGCTGTTTATAAGCAGCGCAACTTTGCAATGCGCATTTATGCGTAAATTCAGTGCAAAACACAAGCAACAACTAGAAAAGGCTACTGACAGCTTTCTCAAACAGTCACTCCATCCTTGAAATCAATTGCAGAAGTAGGATGCAGGAATCACTGTCGTACGACTCCCGGTCCCGTCAAGGATGATTGCATCGCCTTCGCCGGCCGAAATGGCCACTGAGCCATGGCAGTGGCCCAGATAGCTTCTGTTCATTGAATGCATAGGTTGCGAATTGAGCATTTTTTGTCTTCAATGAATCCTCGGACCACTACACTTCTTGCACGCAGTTCCTTGCAGATATTTGTCTTAAACCTTGCACACGAGGATCCAGAATATAATTTATTATCTTTGTGGATACGATGTTCGGTTAATTGTCCACATCGCCAAGTTAGTTCCCAACAACCTATGAGGAAGATTTTAATCTGTTGCCTTTAGCGACGCTCTTACAAATCTTACTATCTAAATTACAGTTAGCTGATGTGTTTCCATTTTTCCGGACTGATGCTTCACGAGCATTGGTTAAGTTTAATAGCTGCTAGTGCAGGTCGGATTGAGAAAAGTGTTTGCTTAAATGTTAGCCTATTGGATACCACCGTTTAGCCAGCTTGTAAATCACGCGGTTCTTGCCGACTAAAGTGTTGGCCTCCCCCTTAAGAGAGTATCGTTTCTCCCATTCCTGCTGAAGTCCCTCTGAAGTGGCTGATTCTTCTGTAACCTGGCTTTTTGCGCTGATCTGCAGATGCTGCTTTCCAACGTTGGAGTCGATTGCTAGGGATCTCTGTTTTCCATCTCTTTCATTGGTGATCCATTCAAAGCGATTAGGTATTCTACTATTATGTCTCATTTAAATTCCTTAAAACGAGCTTGCTCTGGCAGTAATTCTTGCTGATAACAACCCGAAGATTTGACCTTTCCATTCGCGTGAATAATAGACAGTGTAGCAAGTGATAAACTCACTGAACATGGCATATCTGTGGTACAATACCTGGGTTGACGTCACACATTCTTGGATAATTGAAAGGAGATATTCGATGCAGTAGTTGAGAGGAAATTAACATCTAAGCCCGGAATAGCCATTTCCGTTCTCGACTGCGCAAATGGTCTCCAGCAATTGAAAGTGGGGGTAAAGATAAAGAGGAAACAAACTGGGTCTGTCTCTTGTCCAAATGTTCTAGAATGCAATGCTGTGGAAGGGCTGGCGCTGGCACGATGACGAGATCGGTGGGACGCATAAAGGCAACATTGTGCGTATTCACGGTGCCAATAAGAGACTGCGTGGATAGAGGCACTCAAGTGGGAGAAGTCACATTGCCACAAATGTCGGGAACCTCGACTGCAGCGATTCGCCGGTGATGTCAATGACTACTCCATTCGAGCACGCATTGGGCATTAAGTGGGTCACAAAGTGGGTCACGAACTGCCTTTTGGTCGCACTGCACTCTACGTGCACTGCATCACTGGCCATTATTACTTGAGGAAGGTGCAGCCTGATTTTAGGTTTGCACTGCTGAATGTGCGGCCTACGATAGATTATTTATCTGCTGTCTGTGTTTGCGAAAGGATGGCCTGCAGACGGTAGTGCCTGCCAAACCCTTTAAGAAATCATCCTGATAGATCTACTAGCATACTCGAGGCCAGAGGCCAATATAATCCACATCACTACCTAACCTATTCTTGCCTCTATGATGTAGGATATCTCTTGTGTTTGCAACATTACCGGTCCTCACTAGCTTAACTCTGAGACGTGTGAACGTTGCTAAATTGGGAATGTGAGACTGTTGATCTGCTGTGGAAATGGAACAACATTTAGTCCAAACCTGCTTTTTACATAAGAAGGAAAGCGGGTGTGCGCACTGAAGACATACATCACCAGTATACACCATGGCTAGTACAATCTGAGTTTCCGAGGGAAGCCCGAATTGTCCTCAAAATTTCTGCTGGGCAAGAATTGTGCATTATCTTCTGGTAACGTGTTAAGAATCACAAAATCTGGCACAGCAAGCCCATTGTCTAGAAACTCTTAGTGCGATCTTCATAATTATTGAATACGACCAAAGAATCACTTGTAGTATCTGCGCCTGCATTGCCACTTCCAGAATGGGGTAAACGGTCCGGCAGAACTCACCCATTCAGCCCCTTTTCTCCAATTAGAACGAATTCAGAGAAGGAGGCCATCACAAAACCCGCATCATTGTCGTCACCATGCTGTCTTCGCCTCTTTCAGAGCATCAACTATGGAAAGGGGATCCATCGGCACGTTAATGAACGCAAGCTTTGTTTCCATTGCAGGATTATTTGCGTTACAGCGTTGAAGAACGAACACATGCTGAGCGAGACATGCTTGGGCGGTGTGAGAGGAGAACTCGAAGGCACTGCGAAAGATGGTGTTACAAAGTTGTCGCAGGCTGAGAGGTAGACCATGGCACTAGACCTGCAGACAGACGCACTCAGAAAGGTAGAGGGCTTCTTCAGGACAGGTGGAGTAAAAGGATAAATTGGGCTTTATCTTCACATATTTTGCTCACGTGAGTCTAGTGATGGTGGAGCAAAAGGAGAAATTGAGTTTCTTCTTCACTGATTTTGTTCAGAAGAGTCGTAATGGGGAAGTAAAAGAAGAACTTGAGCTTAATCTTCATCAATTTTGCTCGCGTGAGACCAGTAATGGTGGAGTGAAAAGAGGAATTGAGCTTTAACTGTATATAATTTGCCCGCGTAGGGCTAGTAATTGTAAAGCGAAACGAGAAATTCACAATTTTCCTAATGGACTCACCTCACTTGATTCTATTGATGGCAGAGTTAAGTAGGTAATTGAGCCTTCTCTTCGTCGGTTTCTTTCACGTGAGTCTAGTGGTGGTGGAGTGAAATGAAGAAATCGTGTTTGCTCATGGATTTCGCTCACGGGATTCTATTGATGTTGAGATGAACGGAGCAATTGAAAGATATCTTCATCGACTTTGCTCACATGAGTTAAGCGATGGTTGCGCAAGATGGATATTTTAGCTTTAATTTCATCAACTTCGCTCAAGTAAGTCAGAAGAAGGCGGAGTGAAACGAGAAATTGAGGTTCGACGTCATTGATTTCGCTCACGTGGGTCTTGTGATGCATGAGTAAAGAGACAATTTTAGCTTTGTCTTCAGAGATTTCGCTCACGTGAGTCAAGTGATGGTGGATTAAAACGAGGAATATAGATTTACCTCTATCGACTTTGCTGACGCAAGTCAGGTGATGGTGGAGTAAAGGGAGAAATCTATCATTGTCTTCATGGATTCAGCCCAGATGAGTCAGCTTTTGGCATAATGCATGGGGGAATTAGACTTGGTCTTCATAAATTTGCTCCCGTTAGTCAAGTGGTGTTGGAGGGCAAAAATAGATAGAGTATCATCTTCATCGATTTCGCTCACGTAAATCCAGTGATGCAGTGTTTGGGCGAAACGATTTATTTAGCTTTGTATTTAAGGATGTCGCTTACGAGACGTTTGCAATGATTCTCTTAGTATCCCATTGCATAAAGTTATCCTACAAATCAATTAAATGTACAGCAGAATGTACTGAGCACTACGCTGCCTGTCTTGTTTGCAGCCAATGCTACGCACAGCACCGCAAGCGCATCTCAGTGAATCTGATGTCAGTTCAATTATATGAACTCCAATGAAATGTGCTCCTGTTGACACGTCATTCATTTGGCGTTTTCCGCATTATTAACCGAGCGTAGAACTGCCACCAGAAAGAGGAATTGCATGCTTAAACTGATTGACATATTTGTCTCATCAATTTGCGTTCCTTTCAGCAACTCGAATAAATTCACCGACTATGGTAGCCGATTTAGCCTTCATACAGCCCGATAATGGGTTTACCATGTTGGTTGATTTTGAACGTCTACCACGTTTGCATCTCGTTAATATTTTATCGGATTAGATATGCAGTGCGAACTGGCTCGGGAGGAGTTGGATCCACTTCCATTTATTGTGCCCAAGTGTGTCAACTTTAGTTGCTTAGAATAAGGCGATACCATAATTAAGGTTTATGCTATGGTGGTGCTTTTCTTGCACTGGACTTGGTGTAGAACTTGTAGTTGGAGTCTACTGTGGGTCACCGGCCTCAATCTAGGTGATAGCAAGAGCCTATAATTCTCCTCGAATTTCCTTGCACTCATTTTGTTCAGCTGCTTTGCAATTTTAACTGAGTGTTAAGTAAGACATGCCTTTTTGACTCCCAGGCCCAGGAGTCCACATCGGCACAGTGTCGCGACTGATTAACGTTGGCTAAATATACGCAAGTTTGTGGAGACCCCAGTCGCCGCCATACCATCTGATCAGACTGCGTGTGACAGTCAGCGGTGCGGCACTAGTACCGCCACCACTATGTGCACATTTTAGAGGAGAATTCTGCAATTTCGCTTAGATAATCAAGCAACGGAACTTTTCTGGTGATCAGATGATGGAGTGGGCGTCACCGTGTTGGCTTGGTAAGTGAGCGTGGTAGTTTGTGATTGTTGTTTTAGGAGTGATGTCCCTGAAGTTACTGATATGTCAAAACAGGCGTTGCCTTACCGGGGAGTAGTGAACTGCGTAATTCGTAAATTGATTCATGTGCGTTGCAATTTTTGACGTGATGGCTAAGATGCTTGCATTTAAAATGGCCTACTGATTAATTAGCAAAAACGATGAATCTATTCAAAAGACGTTTGTCTGTCCCAAGCGATGTTGAAGTGGCCTGACGAGCACTTTGATGGGGACGTCAGACCTAGTAGAGGAAGGAGGTAGCTTGGAAAGTGGAGCCCTTTAGCAAGCCATTAAGTTGAACTTATAAATCCACTGCATCTCAACGTATGGATGAACAGGCAGGAATCTCTGAAGGTGCTTACCAAAAGCCTGCTAATTAGCCCTCAAAAATTATATAAGTATTAATAAAGTGAAAATTGGAAATCGCCCTCTTTCATTTGACTGCTCATGCTCTTAGCATGCCAAGAAACCACGCTTGCACGAATTTGAATGTGTTGCAGGAATATGGAATGCATGGGGATAACTGCCTTTCATTGTATCGATGCTGTTTGCTGGATTGAAGTTGGCAGAAGATTTCTCTTCTCCTACATTAGGGTCTCGAGAACACACGTGATCATTTTTCTCTGCTTTGTGTTATCAAAATACGGAAGTGTGGCTTAGTGGCAAGGAGAAACTGCAGTTTGTTTCGCATTCTCCAGTGCAGCTCCCATCACTGCGGTCAAATATCGCTGATTCTTAAAGCGAGTGAAGTCCGGTTGACGTCCAGCTCGTCAAGTGGAAAATTTGATCAAGGTCTCGTGGATTTGTGGTTGTGGTCTAACAGTGTCACTCGTGGCGTCAAGACCTTAACATGTTGTGGAATAGCAGCATATGTTGGAGTGTGCTGGCCTAATCCTTATTTACCTGCTCCACATTCACCCATCCGCTCCACCATTGCTGCTTTTTGTCCTTCTTAGCTGCATTTATACCTGCGGACTGCAAGCTCCTCTTAACTATAGCTGCGTATTTACTCCTCATAATTTATGCAGCTTTTAAACGCGTTTCCTTTTATTCGTTGGTATATGTCAAATACCTCGGAAAACAAAGGGCATTGATGAACTTCCTCGGTAGCGATGCCTGACAAAATGGCTCCTTGTATGAGGCTAACACCAAACGTGTGTTGGTACTTGCTGCTAAGCTCGTTCCTCTTCACTGCCCGCAGTGCTAATCGCTTGTGAATTTGTTCTTTCGGCAGCTACTTCCGTACGGCGTTAGTTTACTAGTTAAGTCTCTTTTCTGTTTAAGTAGGCATTTTTGATTGTAAATATACGACCCGCAGTGATAGCTCTCCATTTTGGGATCAGCGAACGCCAACATTTGCCCATATTGTCTGAGGAGCTGTTAAAACCACTTCGAAAATTCTTAAGTTCAAATCGACTACACTTGTTGTTAAATGATTTGGAGCGCATTTCAAATGCTTAGTTGGGGCGAACAATCAGATCTCGAGCGAAAAGTGTGTAAAATTTGCCTCTCCAGCAGCAGTCACGTAGCGATGCAAAAAATAGAACAGCGACATGAAATTGAGGGGTAAGTACAACATCTATCAAATCAGCCTGTTCATATTTATTTTAACTGTAGTTATTGAATTTGAGTTTATTCACTCCGGCTTTCACAAATGCTGGTGAACATGTAGGACTTGCTCCCATTCCCTTGTGCTATATGGGTTGAATTTAATGGCTTCTTCCATACAGCCCCACCCCACATAGAGCAACCTGCCTACCGAAGAATATTTTTGATAAGTCTCACGTTAGAGAGTAGCGATTGAATAAGTTCCTCCTAATGAAATGGTGATTCCATTTCCAACAATGATTACAGACAATAGAACAACGAATCATTTAGTCCTCCTCCAGTCGTCACCCTCCAGTGCCCCTTAATACTTCGCGTTGCTGATTTGGCTAGCATGCTAATGTCACTGCTCCTTATTCAATAGCTTTGTTCGGATCAGTTACTCAGCTGACGCATAGGGATGATAGTTGAGGTGAAGCAACGAAATAAAGTAAAACAAAGTGTTCAATTCATTGTCAATGTCCACATTGGAATTTCGGATATCAAAACGTGACAAATGGAACTACCTCAGTTTTTAATTTACACCTCACCATCTAACGTGCAGAATGCACACATGCTAGTTGAATAAAAATTGAAGATGAGTGCTCAGGTATTGGTGGTCACATAAAGAAGATCCGCATTCACTAATTGGTAACGGCGTGGCTGTTAAGGGAACTGTGCACACTGTTGGATCCAACTTGTATCTAAGAGCTCTTGACTTGGGTGCGTCCGCGGCTCAGGCAGTTTACGGAGCGGTTGTTCATAGTCTTTTTAATGCCAATTAGCATTAAAATTGCCCTTAGTGCTGAGTTCATTCCTTTCATCTAAATAGATTGGAGAGCTGATTGACGGATGCATGCTGAAAGAGTGAATGGCACAGTTAGATGGTAGATTTGGATGGCATGCCCCCAAAGCATCTATCGTAGCGACTCGCGTGCCAAAAGAAGCACAGCGAATGCTATGTCATGGTCTATTCGCCTATATTGAAGTGATCAGTTGCAAATGAGATACAAAACCATCGTTTGACACTTTGATGAGGTGGTCGCACAATGCAAACTTAATGGCTGCATAGTCACGGGTTGCGGTCCTCTATTTCTCGAGGGTCAAAGAGATAAAACTGCCACACAAAGTCAATAATGCTGCCGAGATGCCATAACCAAGCCAATTTTTTAGGTATAGTTGTGATTAACTGTCACCGCTTGAGGATCTAATGTGGCCCCAGCAGTGCCACAAAATAACTTCACTGGAATTCTAGTTGCACTTGCTACCAATGTCGACAGAAGAGGTTTTCCGTATCTTCCATATAGTTAAAGCAATCTTTTGCCACAGAGCGATGTTTTGTTAAAGAAAAGTAATGAACAGCATTAAAAACATCTGTACACAAATAAATCTTGCTATACTACGAGTTGTGCACTTAATCCACCACTACCCTCATGTCGTTTATCCAGACGCCAGGTGTATTAAGTTTATTTTTAAGGTCTTTTTATTGATTTCACCTGAAACACATGTTGCTAAGTTGATAGCAAAGAGCTCAACTGAAAGTCTTCATTGACAGCAACATATTCCCGCTTACATTGGCATGATCTTTGACACCCGTCTGCCTATCTTTGGCTTTTAGTCTAATGACAAGATTGGATGAGTAGCTTTGTGTGCAATGCACGATCTGCCACATCTAAATGCAAACTAGCTTTTAGCTTGTGTGAGCAATATTTATTAATTCCAGGTGGCATTAATTTATTAAAGGCACACAGTGAGGGCTCAAGGCAGCAAAACTGCAAACACTCTTGGAGATATGTTGGGGACAATGGGATAGAAAACAACGACCGGCTATCTTAAAAGTGGAAGCTGAAGCGCAATAGCACCATTTTAGCGTTGGGCAAAAATAGGAAGGCCTGACAACATTTTAGCGGGGTAGATCATCCTAGAATATGGAATCGAATAGAACGCTTAGGGTAAATTAATTGCGATTCCTTGGATTTTCCTTTTCTTTCTTTACTTTTAAATGAACTGAAATTGGCGCCAATTCATGTTGTGAATGTGGGATATTTGCAGACCTTGAGCCATCAACCGCTTAAAAGAAGGCAAGAGTAGTGACGTAGGCATTGGTTCTTTTCCATGCAAAAGTACTGTGGTGCCTACAAGAGAAAGTAGGAGAGGGTTAATCTTCAGTGGTGCTTATTAACTTGATCTCTGCTGCCAGTTGGTCATTCTGTAATGGCAGTAAAGTGTGGTTGCAAACAAACCAAGCGGATAATTATCCGCAGGTTTGTGCACAACGCGATGAATGCATAACTGGGCGTTGAGTGACACTTGGGTATTTGCTTTGCATGTTGCAAAAAGGTAAAATAAAGTGTGAAGTGGAAGCACGCTTGGTTTACAAAGTAGCATGATGCAAGTTGCGTCCAAACATGGACCGATACAGATGTGTGTACAAATAAAGTAGGAAATTGGGCAATGGCAGTTGTCCATATTGATGCTGAGTTGGTTAGACCATGTGAGCGGGCACTGCGTGCACTCAGGACTAATGTGTTTTAATTAAGTGGAGATATTTTTGTCAGACAGGTTAGACTCTGATGCAATCATCACATTGAAATCGCTACCGATAGCTCTCGATCCTCATCTATGTGGACTACATCAATAGTGGTAAACATTTGCAACCAACTTCACTGTTATCATCGCCTAAAGGATAATGAGCGGTAACAAGTTACCGATGCTCATTGTGGCGTTTCTTCCTGTTAGGTCAGCGGAGATTCAAAATTTATTGCTAAAGTTACCACATTCAAAAAACCACTGCAATTAAAAGTGCTGAATTACAACTCAAGCCATTCATTTATAGGTTGAAGCTGCTGTCCGACCATGGCTGCTTGTTATTGCTTTGCTACTCTAAGGATTTTTATGTGCTGTGCAGGGCTTGTTTTTGTGGTACTTTCAGCATTCAACTGAACTTTATAACCTTCTGATAGTCCTTTGCAGCTCTTTACTGTTTAGTCAGAATAATTGCAGCTGATTTGCAGCCACCAGGCGGATCCTCCTTCAGTATGGCCAAAATGCATCTGGCATATGTGTGCCAACTTAAAATTGATGTCAGCCAACTGGTGCTACATCTAGCAAACAACTACTGACGCACAGGCTACACTACAATGTATCCTAAACTATATGCCGAAACTGGTTTTATGCCGACCTTTTTGGTAGAATGCTACCGAAGGAAGTGCTGCACAACCAACCTTTCTCTAAGTTTTGGCAACAGCAAATGCGCGAGTAGCAAACTTAGCAAGTTGATGCACCCAGCCATGCTCGAAGTAGCTTCAGGGCACAATCCTAAGTGAATGCACCGTTCAAGCAGTAGGTCGAAAGCCTGCATCAATCTCGTGGTTGGAAAACCACTCCTGGTTTTCGGGCCTGAAGCAAAAGCAAGATTCCCTCCAACTTGGGTCTTTTGCGCAACTTTGCTATTCTAAGCTGCATAATGAGCAGGGAAACTGAAGTTGTTTTCCCATTTATGGATTATTAGGCATTCTTTGCTTCGTTTTGGGTTGAGCCTAATCATTTGCCATTCTTGATTTTTTAATTTGATCTGTCCGGTGTCGTTAAACGAAATCGATCCACGTGTATATTCCCATTACAGCATCATACCTTAAGCACATTCCATGTTTTCAATGCGGCAATGCATCTTGCTTGTACTGCTTTTGCCCCAAAATGTCACAAGTGGCTAGATCACATAAGTGTGCATCGTAGGAGGCCGTGACAACCTCCTCATTCAGCGAAAAAAAACTTCCACAATATCCTGCACTGGAGTTTCCTACATCAATACGCTCAATTTTGATAGTCGATTAGCAAGATAACATTATATTCTATTCTGTGATGTTTGAAATTGACGATACAAGATGGTTTCATATGGTGAGAATCCCTAATACACATAGACCACGAAACAAATTCTTCGGGTGCAGTTGACCACACACGTGTGCGGTAACCATGACATCGTTTAAAGTGCAAGAAAGTTGGAATTATTTCAAGACCGAAGGTAAATTCTGGCACCTGAATGGGGCACGTAGGAGCTAATCGCTCAAATCCTGTCCTATCTCATCTCTTTTCGTCTCCCGTGTTATAGTGATGATAACATCAAATGCTACTCCCATTCAACAGCTTGCATGGTTTAGTTTGCATTAACTTAGCTAAAATAAAGTGGATGCATTGGGTTTCCTGCAACTAAATGTCACTACTCGAAAAACAAGATTTTCAAATTTATGATAGCAAGGATGGCAATCGCCTCCATGAAACGCTAAAAGTAATTGATTTGGCAACTTTAGTGATAAAAGGGTGCACAGTTGGGTCGGTGGATCAAAGAATTCGCAAAGTGTGTGTTCGATCACCCACCAGCCTCTATGATCATTGGCGAGAGTTGATGCATTGTAGGATAGTGCCTCACCATTTTTTATTTCAACGCAAGTTACCGCAACTCAACTTTACAGACTTGCACGTGCATCGCTTGACTTTTGTGAATTTCAACCTTTCTCAAATTGAAAACCGTAGCACAAGTTATGTCTTGTCGATGTGTTAAGCGTGCTAATGCTTTTGAACGAACATGAGAAGTCAAGCAGGGCAATTTTGAGTGTCATTGGTAAAGTAGGCAGAGTCGGAGCCTTTGCGCCTCCACTAAAATCAGTTACGAATACTTTGAATTTCACCTTTTCTTCATCTAGACGAGTGACTTTTATTAGACGACCCGACTACGCCTGTCATTGGGCTTATAAGAGGCTATTTCAAACTACTATACCATCCAAAAGGCCAATGCACTGATGTATTTGTGAGGTGCCAACACCTGGGACTCTGATTCTCTGATGGTCATATGCTGCAAGGCTTCGTAGCATTGGATTTAGCGCAAGTGCATACTTCTTTCCTTTTTTCACCCACACCCAGTTTTGACACTTGTTGATTCCGCAGATGGTTAGATGTGAAATTGCGAGAACTCTTACTTGATTGTATAGATCTCCCTAAACGGTTTTGGCAAGAAGGCAAGTTCTACACCTTGTCAAAGTCGCGTACAGATGAGCGTATTCCGGCTCTGAGTCATAAACTGAATCAAACCATACTTGATGTTGAAAGACAACGTCGCTTGACGCATCAGCATGCCTACTATCAGTCTAATTTTATTTCGTCAGCCTCATTAGAGTGCTCCTTTAAGGACACAGCATAGCTCTGATCCCAGAACCTGCAACGCTGTAGATGTGGGCGAAGTAAGTACTCACTAACTCAACTGATTGTCCTATTGCTTCCCATCACATTAAAATTTATAACACACTCATCTTATTCATGCAAATAAATAAACAGCTGAATTATAAGAAACTATTCGATTTTGCCTTTCAGATTGGATTAATGCTCGAACGTTAAGTTGAACCATGTCACACAAACGGCGTGACATGCATCTAATTTGGTATTCTTCTCATCATCTAAAAACTGAGGCAAGCAGCTTCACGAAGTAGGAAGTGGGACTCCTTTACTTGAGACAACAGCTCTGCCTGTCATCGCGTCCAAGAGTTAGGCACTAAGAAGCATTTTCATTCACTTGCTGTAGCATCGAACCGGAATGGCAGTTAGTGGAATAAGATAACATTTCTGAATAAAATTTTTAAGATTTAAACTATAATGTCAAAGCTCTCGAATTTCCTAGCATTTTCAAATGCATGACCAGTGCTCGAATGGCTTTTGATTGAAAAATAATACTGTGGAATGCCCTGATGTGCTTTACTGCCACTGAATATCTATCAGCTTTCGTATTTGTTGTTCTAAGCTAAAAAATTACAAAACTAAAGTCCTACAATTTGAAAATTCTAAAATAGAAAAGCTAGCTTCTACTCTTGCAGCCAACAACAAGCAAAATATTTTTTTTAAATTCGATAGGGGCTTCTTAAACGCTCTGCCCGGCAGAGGCAGGACATCACGAACTACCGATGATTCTCTGATTCGTGACCTTTTAGCCAACGCTATCTTTCATTTAGCACTTAGATGTCGGGCGCATATCAACTACACCAATGAAACCTTCTACCCATTAGAAGCGAATCGGCCGCAACCACTTACTTTTAGTCAAAATAAACAATCACAAAAAGGCCCTGTAAATAGCACTTTAGAAATGCAATACGCAGACGGAAACATCATCATGGCAGGCATTGCACATGTTTTCTCAGAGGAGTGAGCCAAAAGCAAAGAGGCCTACTTTCTGTAACAGCTTCTACCTGTACATAAACGGCAGGTGTGGTATTTTGGCAATTTGGGTGATGGCAATCCTGAAATGCGGCTAATCCAGTAAGATAAACTTTGCAACCATGCTGACCTATTAGAGCAGGGATCATGACAAACTGCGGCATTTTATTGCCTATCTTTTACTTTAGACATCAACAACATTCAAGCTGCATACAAATCTTACCTCTGTTGGCTCAGTCCTCTTTGCTGAATGTCAAGAGTCATGAGTGATTATTAATCATTGATCACTGCATCAAGGACTGATGTGTTTGAAGATGAGTACACATACTTCTATGGCATTAGTGCTAGACACGTGTAGTTTTCATTCCCGTTGTCTGAACAACTTGTGGGCATCCTAGTTACCTGGTTTAGCACTCCGGTATGCGCACCTAAGTGTAGATTTGTGTATCTGTAACTTGCGTTGTGCTGCTTTTAAAACAAAATACAGTCATTCGCATCTCCAATCATGCTCTCTTTAACCTCTTTTTACCTGGCAGCCTTTAATTTTAGTGTATCTCTTTAGCGACGTCAATGACGACAATTGCCGAATTCGCGAAGTAAGCAGAGCAAATACTCAAATATCAGCCGACGCTTAGTTACGCACCTGTCTCGTTAAACACCTGCAGGCTCACAAGTATCCGTCTACCTTCGGTTGCAATCTTATTTGGCACTATCGAAGAATGACTAACCAATGACAAAGATAGATTCGATAAGCATCACTTAAGATTAACCCTCTTCCACTTTCCCCTTATAACAATGCTCTAGCATGCGCAAAACCAATGCATAAGGAACTAGCTTAATAGATGGGGCTATGTAGTTGCTGTAGCTATCGTAAACCCACCGGTCGGCATCTAAATCATTGCGCATGGCATGCATGCACGACTTAGTTTGGCATTAGTATCTGTTTATCTAAATTCAAGGAAAAAGGAGCAGTCTAGCGCCTGTTCCCTAGATGACCGGAAACCTTTTGGTCCCTTTAAGTACGACTGTCACAAGGCCAAAGCGCATAAACGAGAAATCGAAATGTAGGATCTGCTACAGCCTCCAATTCGCCTTTACACTTACTGTAGGTCTGCGAATAGCCGTACGACTGTGTATTGGTGGCACTTACAGGTCGGCGGTATTCGAGTCACCGACAGTCCTGTGGCATTAGCACCTCATCTAATAGGCACATTCTTTTCATATTATGCAATAATATTCAATGGATGTTTTGTCCTCTTGATAATGCTTTTGTTTGCAATCCTCCATCTCTGAGTACTGCTAGCTTTGAGCTGCCGAGCGTTTTCATGCCTAAGTGAGTGACATCATTACTTTAAACTTGGTTTATTAGGAGTTTAGTAAAAAAAATTGTTAATGAAGCAAAATGCCAACACTTGTGGCTTTGGTGGTAAGGCTCAAAGAAATCGCATGGCAAAGTGATACTGGTAGTGCTTTAAAAATACCGGCTTTGATGTAAAGCGCATTAAATGATTTTGGTAAATATTGGAAAAGAAGGATAGTGTGGAACGTATTGCCAAATTTGCATCAAATAGTAGCTAGAGCAACAATTTAATAACTTCGCATGAGGCATATTTGCCAAATATTAGTGGCTGGTAGAATCAAAGTGAACATCACGTCATTAGCATCCATTCGGCAATTTATCAATCTACTGAATCGGATAGTTCGACAACACGCACTTGAGTGCGGAGGGGTATGTCTGGCAGAGTTCTGCCGTCAGAGTCTAATATCAGTCGCGCAGCGGTCCAATGTTCTAAAGGCGGAAATATGCATACTTGGTGCCATCAGCTTGCGGAAAATTTTGGAGGCCTGGTTAATCAGAGCAGAAATTACACAAATAAACCCCTTTTCCTGCTTATAACAGCGTAGACACCTGGATTGGTTTCACCTGCCGTCTAAGCTAAGCTCTATGGATCAATTATTGCCTTATACCGGTTCAGTGGTTTATGCTGTCCAAATGAAGTGTTACTTAGAAAAGGCATCTTAAATTTGGTGCAATGGTCAAAGGCCACGAGACAGATTTAGAGCACGTTAACTAGGGTCCGGTATTTGGCTTAAATTCCACAGATGATGGAATGCTTTACCGGCTGCAAAGTAATGTTTCAGTCTACTCATTGGTCCCACATGTTAGTGAACGTTTTTTTCCATCTTTGCATCGCGGTAGTTTAGGTGTTTCGTTGCTATGTTTTTAGGTAATGTAACAACTTATTTGCAATCCTCATCAATATTCCTTGTTCAACGAGCTGTTTTCTTTGTGAAGTTCACTCATTTTGTCAGCATTCTTTGCAGCGAGACATGCTGCTTGCCTTTGGCATGTTTACGTGAACACACTGCAGTGCGAAAATCGAGCAGAGCCAGGTAAATGCCGTCGACATTTGTAAGTACCACGCGAGTCGTTTTGTTCTTAATCCACAGCAACCACTGATTTCATTTTAGCATTCCAAAACATTTGCTTAAGAATACTATTATTACCCAGGCATCAACTTAATGTAGTGCATCTTGGCAAGTTAACCAAATGTGTGTGTGCCAAGTCTAGCCTAGTGTTAGTTGTTGGACGACTCGAAAGTTATTACAGTTTATATGCAAGTATCTCCGGTGGCCTACCACGACTCGTAGAGGCTTGTCTGTTGGACGCGGTGAAATTTGGGTTTGTCCACTTCACTAAGTTAAGCTCGGTTCTATAGCTGTAGAGATTAAGTGGTAGCGTTACGTACTGCTTATTTGACATTACCTTGTTTTTTTCATGGGTTGCTTTAGGCCGATTCATTGCTTTCATACGACCCTAGTCTTGGTCATGCAGTGTTTCTAATAATAATGCTTGACAAATTTTCCTTAGTGAAGACTAGTAGCTTTTATTGGCCCACAACGTGCGATAGACAACAGACGGGGTAGACAAGTGCGAAGCCCTCGTTAAAGCCTGAAATTAGAGTCGGTACCCATCTACATGGGCTAACCCAAGCTTACGTCGTAAATAGCTGTATTTCCCTGTTGCTCATGGAAACGCTCATCACGATACCTTGCGCAGGTAATAGCCGATGAAAAATAAACCAATGCTGTGGTGCCAAATGACAGACTTTTCGTCTAAAGGGACCGATTTTATGCAATTGGAAAATCGCAGGATTGTGTTTTAGTCAATTATTATGCGCGTATTCTTCAGGGCTATGGATGTAACGTTTTGTAGAATGATTCCAATTGTACTGCAGAAACTGGTTTGACTGCCATGTACATGGACTAGTCTTGAATTGCAAGTGATAAACTAAGGGAATATAGCAACATTGTGAGTATAGTTTTGCAGTTTGACATCCAAAGTTAAATGTGGGTAGAGAAAATTGGCCTCAGGGTTCAGCTTTTCTGGTGTCCTGTCCAGTTTCAAATTTACAACCTCGAAATTTGGCAATTTGCTCACGTAGCAAACAGGATGATGATTATCGCCAATGGGTCTGAAATCGCGTGGATTTAAGGTCAGCCGAGTCATGCTGCTTCTGTCACAAATCTTTGAAATGATTCTTTCTTTAAATCAGCCTAGAGGCCTATGCTTGCTTTTTAGGGGAACTCTGATGCAATAACTTGGCTACGAATTTAAAGCACTGTAAACGGTAGTACTTTAACTTACCCCTTCGGGGTATAATCATTGGTACTAGCCCCTCTCATTGAAATCACTCCAAAATTACCTTACAGCATGGCGGCTCCAACGGGTCAGTTGCGGTTTGTCAGCCATGTGAGCAAAAGTTAGCATACCTGACATGTAGTTATGGTAGCTCGTGTTAAGCTTTAGTTGAGAGAATTTCGCCACAAATCAGCCTCAGATGTTAAGGAGACATCAACACCGTTCCTACAACAGCTCAGCCAACTACGCTGTCATGTCCTAATTCGGTCACGTTGGTGCATTCTGATTCAAACCAATTTCATGCAAACGTGATTGTTGGTTTCTTTACTCCAATGAGGATTTATGCAACATTTTAGCAAAGTTGAATTCACTAGGTCTTGCTGTCATTGTTTTTTGTGTTGCCAAAATTACACTTCGTTTGAGTTGAATCCACTCGTGTTGCATTGAGCAGTTAGCCAAACCTACTCCGCCAAAATCCATCGCCTAACTTTAGTCGTTTTTAAAATGATTTGATAGAATAACGGTGTTATTAATGGCCTAAATCTGACCCTCAAAAACAATATTGCTCTACGCATTCAAAAAAGAAAATCAGAACGCCAAACGATGCAGAAGACAGCACAGCACACCATTTATTACCCCGCAAAACACATCGAAAAAGCAACCAGCATATGCATTGTGTTTTTAGGCTGAGATGTTCAGCAGGAGCTATCGAAAGGCAATACTCCAAATTTACATTTACACAAGAGTTACCACATTGGTCAGAAGAGTCACAGCAACAACAATGATGTCGCAAATAATAAAAGGTGTGACGTAAAGCAAAAGCCAATCCCTGCCAGTCATCTTGGACTCAAGTTCATCTCGATGGCAGTCAAGTGCGTCCAAACCAGACGCGTCCAGATGAGTGATGTTTACAACTAGAGAGTTCGTTGTGACTCATTCGTGTATGCCAATAGAATGAGAATGCACTTGTGTGAACTAATTAGAGGAACCGTGACGCAAACAGTTTAATTGGTCTGAGCTTGTCAGCACTCATGCTTCTTTGTGTACGACACTTAATGCTGCATCAGAGGTGTCGGTGCGCAGAAAGAGTTGCGAGTCGCCTTATTCTAAGTGGGTATTTGTAAAAGCTTTCCCCTCTGCTAGGCTTCCTTTGTACCTAGATTGGGTAATAAGTCTGAGATATTGTTGTAGCATTCTTTATGACCTAAGAATACGCAATGATTGAGTGCACACATACCTTGTTTGGACCTCAGTAACCACAATCTTGTACGACCAGTCTGTATGCATTAATCTTCATGTACTGTAGGTATGGGCATCTTTTACTTATCAAAGGCCTCACTCTATCTGCTTACTAATGAATGCAGTGTCATATTTCAAATGACAGTCCACCCAGACTGATCCCCAATGGCATGCCTCTTGATTATTTGTCCAAATGTACAATAAATTCCTTTAATATTGTTTTTGCTAGTGGAGTAAAAGTCCCTTAATTCAATCGTGCTTGATCTGACTTAAGGGGCTGTGTGTATAAGCAAACATCCTTCCAAAGACGTGTGTAACAGGTGGTAGAGCAATGGCTGCATAATCACAGGTTACAGTACTCTACATTTATAGCCCTGAGAAAATAAAACGACCCCACAAATTCAATAACGTGGACAAATTGCTGTAAATTTACTTTGCGATTAGCTGCCATTACTTAGTGATCTAAATTGGCTCCATTAGTGACACAAAACAAATCCAATTATATTTCCTTTGCAAAGGTTGTCGATATCGCCGAAAGAGTATTTCACAACGCCCAGCCCCATATATTTACAGCAATATTTTACCACAGAGTTGTTTTTTTTAAATGGGAAAAGTAATAAAAAACATGATGTGGATACTGAAAAGAAAACGGCCTAGCAACCGTCGGTGCACAAACCATTCACGCTATAATACGAGCTGTACACTAACCATAACTACCCTCTCGATGTTCATTAGACGTCAGATGCATTAAGTTCATTTTCAAGGGTCTTATTTATTGACTCCACCTAAATAATGTGCTGCTGAGTTACAGCCAAAAGGCATAAGGAGAATCCTCATTGGCAGCAACAAAGCCGTGATACGACTGGCATGCTCGCTGACAACCAACTGCCTGGTTTTGGCTGCTAGCGAAGTGACAAGACTAAGTGGATTACTTTGTATACTATTGCGCGATACATGATCCACCGCATACTTTCGCCTTCAGGGAATCCAAACGTAAGCTAACGTTCACTTTGTAAAAGCAATTCTTCTGGGGGCTGCATTAGTGCAATAATTACTAAGTCCAAGGTAGTAAAAGTGCATGCATCCATAGAGGCATATTGGAATCAGCTTGAAAGAAAGCAAAAATCTAACACCTTGTGAACGTGAACGCAGCTGCGATTGCATTATTTTAGCATAGGTCAGGATTGGAGGCTGTGTTAACACTCCTCCGGAGTGGAGCATCCTAAAATATGGAAAAAACAGAAGAGGCATGGAACAGATAAAATGCGACTTTTAGATTTGCCTTTCGTTCTTTGCACTTAAAAATGAACATTTGGCTAATGACTTATTAAACTAAGACAGAAACAGTAACATGAGCATCGGTTTTCACATGCAGAAATGCTGCATTAGCCATGAGGGACGGCAGGAGAGGGTCAAACCTAGGTGGTGCTTATTAGCATAATCTTTGTTATTAGTTGATCACTTCAATAGTACCTAAGTGTGATTGTTAACACAGATGAGAGGTTACTTGCCTGCAGTGTTATGTACAACTTGATGAGTGCGTAACTGAACATTGACTAAAACTTGAAAAGTTGCTTCGCTCGCTTTGCAAATGGCTCAAGTTGCGAGAAGTAGCATAATGCATGTTACTGGCAAACATGAATCGCGTGTATGTGTGGGTAAATTGAGGTACCCTCGTTGGCACTAATTTGGTCAGACCATGTGAGTGAGTACTACCTGCATCCAGAATAAGTGTTAAAATAGAATTTACTTGTTTACCAAAAGACATGTCAGACACTGATACAATCATCACAGATTGATTGTCATCAATAGTTCTCAATAATCATCGGTGTAAGCTACACCATCAACGATAAATATTAGTGTAGAATATAACTGTTACCATCGCCTAAAGCATAACGAGCGGTAATGAAATACCTCCTTATGTTAGGACATGTCGTCCTATAAGGTCAGCATGGATCCAAAGTTTATTTTACCAAAATTAGTTGCAATTTAGAAGTGCCGAAATTGAAGCAGCTAAAACGCTTTCCAATAATTTATTTTGGAGTTAAATCGCTACCTGTTTATGGCTGCTTGTTAGTATTCTAGTACACTGAAGAAATTTTTGTGCTGTGCAGTGCTTGTTCTGATGATCCTTTCATCTAACTACTGCACTTCGATAGCATCCAGCAGAGCCCTTTTTACCTTTTTAATTAATTGGTCGAAAACAAGGGCAGCTAGTATGCTGTCACTAAGCAGAATCGCCTTAAATACGACTAAAATGTGCCTGAAATGCATGTTTCGAGTGATTAGTAATATCGGTTGGATGTTGCAACATCGAGCGAACGGCCAATAGTACACAACTAAGTTCACAATGCATCTCACATTGTTTGCAGGCACTGGTTTATGCCAACCAATTTGGTTGACTGATACCAAAAGTACTCTTTCACGACCAATCTCCTCTAAGCTTTGGTGACAGTAAATGTGCGTGTTGCAAGATTTGCAAGTAAAGGCACTCAGCTATGTTCGTAAAGGCTCTGTAACACAATTTCGGGTGAGTGCACCACTTGGGTGGTGGACTGTCAGAATGCACGCACCTCGTAATCAGTAAGCCACCTCCGATTCTCAAACATAAGGCAAGTTCATGGTGATTAGGCCTCGCCTCAGACGTAGATTTGAAGGCAGACAAAATCACCGCGTCAGCCTTCTTATCCAATGACAAATTAGCTAAGAAATATTTAGATACCAACTAGGAAATATCGAGCAGAGTTTTCTGAACCTGAGCTTTTGCAATTTGCTAGAAGTTCGGTCCAACACTGCCAGCCCACCCAGTTCGGTCGGTTAGGTAGGATTATCAGCAGTTTTCTAAACTAAATTGCTGCATTTGTATTTCATAAACCACTATGATCACTGCTGATGGTCTGTCAGCAGGATAACATTGTTTCATGTCGTGCAGTGTTTAAAATTGATACCTAAATGCAAGATGAAACAATTTGGCAACATATGGTGAGCACCTTTACTAATATAGAGGCCATCAACCACATCGCTAGGATGAAGTTGATCACACCCATGTGCAGTGGTTATGACATTGATTAAGGTGTAAAGCTGACAACGGAAGTTGATGAAAGTCTTTTATGACTCAAGTTTAATTATAGCTCCTAAGTGAAACGCGTCGAGGCCAAATGCTCAATTACCGTCCTACCTCACCGCTTTTACCTCGCATGCATTAGTGATGACAACAACAAATGCTTATCCTGCTCAATAGCTTGCATGGCCGCATTTGCATCAAATTGGCTAAACTAATACAAATGGATTAGACATCCTGCAACTAAAAACGGCTACGGAAGCGCTAATCTGGGTGTTGTTTTTGCAAATGTGGCAATTGTTCCTGCAAAACATTAAAAGAACAGATGATTTGGCGACCTTAGTAGTGAAAGGGTGCATAGATGGGTAGATGGTTTAAAGAATTTGAAGTATATGCATGTTAACCCACCAGCCGATCGGTTTGTTGTTGGTAGCATGCTATAAGTTCCTCATATGGGCAATATTTGTTCAGGTGATTAAGATTGATACCTTAACAAAAGCCGCAGATATGATGAATGCCAGGGCTGCATGTAGACTAAGAGGCGAATTGCTGGATTGAAGTTGTCTTAACCAGTGTGCATTTTCTGTGAGTTTGGGTAAGGTGTGATGCAGCTTTCCACAACTTAACATAGCGTTGGTGCCAAATGTCATCTCTGCCTTCCATTTGTGGTCGCTCACAACATACAACCAGGTAAAGTGTTGAAAAGGCGATGTCATTTAGCAAGGCGCCATGAATTACTTATTCTTATAAGCCACTAATTTAAAGGCTACTAACTGTGAGATCGCACGATTTCGGATGCAGTTTGTGGTACCAAGAAAGAAACTTGAATTGCATATCATATCATATCATGTCATAATAGATTACTAACCCCGCACTTTAAGATCGCAAAAGATTCTTAGGAACGTGTGGTTGATCTGGGACCAATTTTGCATCGGAAGGGATATTAGCTGCATTAGTTTAAACAAAGCGAGGAAGGTTGCGACCATTAAAACCCTTATCTTAAATTCACAGAAGTTTTGTCTTTAAAATGCAAACCGGACTTCATACTATAGGGGCAATGATGGAGTAGGATTTGATGCATTGTGCGGGAGTGCTTTGACATTATTTGGATCTATCTCTACACAAGTTACAGCACCTCCCAACCACGCAGACTTGTCCATGCACTATTTGAGCCCTGTGATTTTCTGAACCTCTCCGTTCGACAACCGTAACACATATTTTTTGTTACTCTTCAAAGTTCGCTCATGTGCTCCTGATGCATCTGTACATTCCTTTCTTTACTAAACCCTCCTGTCAGATACAAGTGTATGACACCAGCTTCATGTCGTGTGTTTTGGTGGTGAAGCAGAAATCAGACACAAAGAGATGGCATCCGCCTGAAGCAAAACAGCATTATAGATGAGACAAGTGTGCTGTAAGAAGGGCTCTAACAAAATTTTTAATGAAGAGGGGGTGAAACAATCTAGAATAGGCACCTCTTGATGCATGTGAAGAGATCATGCTAGGCTTAAAGCTAGATGCACTAATGCAAGCCAGTGATTGGGTGCAGTATTACGGTTGCGTATCTATAAATTCAATATTACTATCAGAATTCACATTGACACACATTTTTTTCTTTTACATCTGGGATAGCACCGCTTTTATGAACTACCTTAAAGCCTTAAGATTACTGCATTTACCTTTTGGACTACTACGCGTGGTTCATTATAGTATGAATGGTTCCACTTTGCTCTCCTCCTGTACTCAAAGGTCCTGCTTCCTCTAGTAGCACATTCTTACTGAATCTCCATTTTGCCTCCAAATTTATGCTAATGGTTCGAGATAATTGCTTTTGCAACAGCTCTGTTTGATGACTACACCAAGCCCCTCTTCTCCTCACAGACTTATTCCCAATTCTCAAGTCACATGCATCTGACAGCTGGCGATCTAATAGAAGAATCGCACAAATGCATCGCATAAAGCTTATTACCAAGCTCTAACTAAATTATTGACGTCTGCGCCTGTTAAAATGCACTCGAGATGTAGTAATATAGAACCTTAGATATCTAATGACAATGAAGACCACATGGCAAGAGAAGTAGATGTCACCACTTTTCGACCTCTTCAAGGGCTGCAGTGTCCTCTGTGAGCAGACTAGTTTTGTGCTGCTTTGCAAATGGAACGTTTCTTTCCTCCACAGATAGAAGGGGAGTTGAAATATTAGGCTAACAAGTATCGGGAATCAGTGAGCTATATTACAACTTGCCAGTCTATTGAATCGTCAACATCAAATTTACATCCGGAGTAACAGTAACTTCAGAGGATAACTCAGGCACTGTGTTGGTGAGAGTGGGTCATAAACATGTCAACTACCTTACACTCACCACTTCCATTTCAGCTTCAACAAAAATGACTGTTTTCAATCGACGTACAATGCCCACAATTAAAAACAAAATCTGTCAGAACCCATAGGACATGCTCAGCCCTAACATCACGGCTTCAAGTTCTGCATTAAACTCTTTGCAGAAAGAGAACTGTCACTGAACAAGATCTAATTTCAAAATTTGTACACAATGCCTCATCGTTTTCTACGAATTTTTAAAAATCCACATGGCTAAACTGCTACAAATGGAGGCAAGTAAAAAGAACAAATGAAAACCAATCTGAATTCTCCCAACTGTAGCATGCGCAAAACCAATGCTTAGGGAACTCTTGTTATAGGTGGGGTTATGCAGTTGCTTTTGCTACCGTGAGTTAAGCGATTGACAGGCAAGTATTTGTGAAAGGAATGCGTCCAATACTTAATTTGGCATTAATTTCTGTTTTTTTAAATGCAAATAAAAAAGAGCAATTTTGTGTGTGCTTCTCTAAATGACGAGAAACCTACTCGTCTCTGTAAGTATTACTTCCTTAAGGCCAAAGCGCACACATGAGGAATCGAAATGTAGGAGGTGCGTTTGAGTAATTGAGAGGTTACTTTTAGCTTATCAGTAGGTTAACTTACTATCCACGACATTCACTTTGCATTTACATTTACTGTAAGTCTGCAGAAAGGTGCACGACTGTGCTTTGGTGGCACTTGTAGGCTAACACCAGCAGAGTCACCGACCGTCTTGTGTCGATTACACATCATTCAATTGATGTTTACCATATTTCTAATGTTATTTGTTTGCAATGTTCCTTCTCTGATTACTGCCAGTTTGAAGCTGCTGAGTGCCTTGGTGCATAAGTGAGTTAGAATGTCAAACCGCATTGAAGGATTATCAATGGGAGAGATGGAACGCAGAGATGCGTAGTAATCGACTTTGACGTTAGATAGCGGCCAATGTAGATCAGTACAAAACTCCTGCTAGCGAAAGAAAAAGTGGTCTTAAAAGGGGTTCAGCAGAATTAAAAGAAACGATCCTCTCCAAAGGGGATAATCAATAGTTTAAGCGGCAAGAACAGCGTGACCCATAAGGCGGTTGAACGATGGTACCGAGTAGGCTAAACTTTGCACAAATATCTTAAAGCTCTGACCCTCACCAACAGCTCTTCATCCTAGCCAATACTTATAAAGCATCACTCTAAAGTGATCAAAATATGTCAAATAGCTGTGCGGTAGGACACGCCGCTGCGTAGAAGTACAGCAGCAACTCACTTTGGCTCCCACGCAACTAAGTCGAAAGGTTTTGCACAATTAATTTGTAGCACATACTTTGAAGTAACATCGCTTTCTAGTGAGTGCTAGTTCACCACACATTTGCTACATAAATGTTTTAGCAGCAATTAAACTCTTCAAATTCATTATTTGGATTTTCAAAAACATCTGCTAATGTAAATTCGTCTATGATGTTCATTTTTTACTCATTAATGGCCATTTCGCTACCGAAATCGCGAACGTGCGTTGCCAGCAAACACATTATTTAAAAGTGTTCGTTGGTTACATTAGAAGGTTTGTTTGCTTCTAAGACCTTACTTGTTTTGTTAGTAGTTTCTCATACAAATTTTAGTACAATCAGACCCTTCTTGTTGTTTTGATGCTTTTGCTAAACACTTTAAAAGGGACTTTTTCAACCAGTCCTATTTGCGTTTTACAGAGTTGTCGTCGAGCCCGGATTTGTCGTATGCTCTCTGAGGATGCCCGTTAAGTTAGTGACGGCCGACAAAGTTACATTTGATGTAGATCTAGAGATTGCTAGACAATCCGTGATGATTAGGGACATCTTGGATGGTACATCTTCTTGTCTGCAATACTTGACGTTTATGCTCAGAGATGCATACTGTCCGTCCTTATTCTTGGCCGCCCTTGTTACATGCTTTGCCCTTCGCTTCCCATATCTACTGCTTATTTAACTAGAATCGCACAGCTTTTATAGCAAAGGCATGGGTTGTGTAAATTACGCATCCTTATAAACACCAATCTCTTTCATGTTTATTGCTTTACGTTATTTCTTGAGGATTTGATCTAAAACAAAAACAAGTATTCAAACTGTCCGTTGTCGATTGTGTCTTTGTTGATTCCATTGGTAGATGTTGGATCTGAGGCTGCAGAGGATGATGAACCGATTCCTCTGCAACACGTGAACGCTGATATTTTGGAGATGGTTCTCCAGTGGTGTAAACATCACAAAGACGATGCTCCTCAGCAAGACCACACTGAAGATAGGGGGCCTCGAACGGATGACATATCTGACTGGGATCAAGAATTTTTCCGAGTTAATCAGGAAAATCTGTTCGAAATCCTTATGACAGCTAATTATCTCGACATAGGAGGCCTTCTTGATGCGTGTTGTAAAACTGTCGCCAGCATGATCAGAGGCAAGAGACGGGAGGAGATTCTCGAGACTTTCAATATTAGGTCGGACTCAACTTCTCAGGAGGAAGAGCAGGTAACTTGGACGAGTTGATATTGGCAGTTTCAATTGGTGTCCTAACAGATTCTTCATGCAGTTTGTGCTGTGGCTAAGCAACGGTATTTTTACTATTCCAGGTTCTTAAGGAGAATGAGCGGTGTGAGGAAAAATGAATTAATATGAGTTTTGCAGCCCACTGTCATCATTATTGGCTCTGATGCTGTTCTCGTTTGGCTATGAAATGTGCCCAATCGTTGTGCTTGTTAATCCTTACAATTGTAATGACTCCTGTGCTTTCAGTCCAACCTAGTGTTAGTTGCTAGACGATTCGAAAGTTATTGCAGTTTGTATGCAAGTATCTCCAGCGGCATACAGTGACGCGTAGGAGCCTGTCTGTTGAACGCAGAGCTTGTCCGCTTCATTGGGTGGAGGTGGGTTCTGGAGCTGTGAAAAATAAGTGGTTTCATAGTGCACTGCTCATTTGGCAATGCTTTGGTATCAGTCATGAGTCGTTCTAAGGTAATTCATTATTTTTATATCGACCCTGGTCTTGGTCATGCAGTGGTACTACTAATGATAATTCAAAAATTTTCTGTAGTGAGCATGAGTGGCTTTCAGTGACCCACTACGTGTGCTGGACAGCAGACGAGGTCGAAAAGTGTGAAGTCCTTACAAAGGTCTGGAAATTAAGATCTCTATCTCTCTAACTGAAATAACCTAAGGATAGGTCGTAGGTAGCTGCATTTTCCCGTTTTATGTGCAAATAATCATAACCATATCCTGCACCAGTGCTAGCCGATGAAAATGAAATCAAAGCTAAGGTGCTAAGAGCTAGACTATACGTCTAAAAGGGGAGAATTTATGCAATTGGAATTTCGCAGAATTGTGTTCCGGTGGATTAGTAGGCAAATATTCTTCAGAGCTATAAATTTAGCATTTTGTGCAGTGGTGAAATTTTTGTTTCAAGACTAACTGCAAAAACTGGTGTGGCTGCCGTATACGAGGACCAGTCCTTAATTACAAGTGATAAACTGAGGAAACATCGTGGCGTTGTGTGCATCGCTTTGCGTTTTGACATCCAAATTTAAATGTGGATAGATGAAATCGGCCGCAGGTTCCAGCTATTTCGGTGTCTTGTCCAGCTTCGAATTAATGACCTTGAAGTTTGGCAAATCGCTTACGTAGCACACGCGAAGATAATTATCCCCACTGGGTCTGACATCGTGTGGATTTAAGATCAGAGGGTCATGCCACCTCTGTCACGAATCTTTAGGGCAACTTCTCTATCAAAATCAGCTTGGGGACCTATATTTACTTTTCTGGGGAACTTAGATTTATTACTCTGTAACCTGCAGTACTTCAACTTACTCCTTCGGTACAAAAACGTTGGTACTAGTCCTTATCCGCTATTTTGCTCCAAAATTAGCTTACAACATGTTGGCTTTAACTGGTGAGTTGCGGTTTGTCAGCCATCTGAGCAAAAATAAGCATGTATGACGTGTAGTCAGCTTAGCTCGTGTTAAGCTCCAGTTGGGGAAATTTCGACACGAATTAATTACAGATGGTGAGGTGATATCAACACCGTCTCTAAGACAGCTCAGCCAGCCACACTCCCACGCTCTTATTCGGTTATGCGAACGTGAATGTCAATTTGCTCGCTTTAATGAGCATTCATGCAACATTTTTGGAAAGCTAAACTCATTAATTCTTACGATCCCTGTTTTCGTGTTGTCCAAAGTACACTTCATTTGAGTCGAATCCACTTGTGTTGGGTTAAGCAATAAGCCAAACTCGCTCCGCCAACAATCCATCGCTGAATTTTGGTCCTTTTCCATGATGACATAAAACAAACCGAGTCAAAATAGTTAAGCAAGGTTCTAAAATAAGTTTGTGATGCTCTTGCAATTCTGCCCAGAGAGCACCTATTACTTCGCAACCTACCGACAGCGTCCTTAGTGATTGCTCATTCCATTTCGGATGCCGCAATGGTATTCAAGCAATTTGAAGATGTTCGAGGAAGGTAGATTAGATTGCGAAATCATGGGTGATGGAGGGATTCAAGCAACTGGACAATTCATTGTGAATCTGTTGTGCATGCCAAAAAAGAGATGGCACTTGTACAAACTTATAGGTGAGACCATGACGCCAGCAGCCGAATTCTCTTAAGTTTGCCAGTGCCCATGCTCCTTTGTGTACAACACCTAATGCTGTATCCAAGGTGTCAGCTTGCGGAAAGAGTTTCCAGTCGCTTTATTGCCAATAATGTATTGTCAACAGCACCCACGTACAAACAATGCTTTTGACTTAGCGGACACCTATTTGTATGCGATCGCAGCTGCTAACTTCTGATTCTTGAGACGCACTTGCCAATCACGACGCTTTCTTCTTTTTCCATCCCTTCGTGGTGATGGCATATGCTCACATAGCTAAGAACTATTTCATAAGACTGAAAACAAAATTTTGTTAAAATACGTTTGCATCAGAAAGCCTAGCCTTTATTAGGCTCTGAGAATCATTCATGCAGTAATTTTTGTTAGCTCAGGGGATAGGTTTTGGATTGAGGGTTGTAGGCGATAAAAAAGTATGCGATTAGGCACGAGAGGTAAACATGATGTCGAAAAGTTACTAAACTAATTAAAACCAAAAACTTAGCAGCCAGTGCTAGTCAGGTAATGGTGTGGATGATTTTCACCTCTTTAAACCACGCCTTTTGTTAAGAAATGCAGATGTGGAGACTGTGAAGCCACTAGGTGGAAATTTAGCTGTTGCTTGAGATTTCGAAGTAATGACAAGGTTGCCATAGGTGATTCACATTATCCAGTGGATGGGGACATCAGATTCTGTTCAGCTAGGCATCCTAATGCCTTATCAAGAAAACGTGACCTCATGTCTTTTGGTATATTTTTCAGCAATAAAATAGTTAACATTTCAAAACTGCTGTTAGCTTTCGAAGATTCACGAGTTCTACTGTCGCTTCCAGTATCTTGCATGCCTTAGTGGGTCTTTTTTTCCCAGCATCATCCCGATGGTGCCTAACTGGAAGTTGTAAGCAAGCTTTTGTGAGAAAAATAAGACTTCATTTTGTTCCTAAGAACTAACTCACTAATTGCATTGGAGGAAAACATGATGTTTTTACTGCAGCACCTAGTATCGTAGCTTTGGTGTGCGTAGGGTGCATTTTTTGAATGTGGTAGGCGAATTCTGGCGACACCGATGAAGAGCACGATTTGCGACGGGACAATAGGCACGAGGAATATACGAGTCTTAAACGCGAAATGCTTTCTGTACTGGTTAAAATAACTCTTTGTTGCGCACATAAATCTGGGAGAAAAAATAGTCAAAACCTTAGCGATTAGCATGGTCTACTCATTTTTGTGTCCCAGCATTCTGTTTCTTCTCGTATCATTTTACCAATTTTATTGTATTTATAGTGGACTGATTAACGTACCTTAGTCAAATATTCACCAGACCATGACTAAAAATTCTAAGCGTAGCGCACTAGTGACTCTAACATTTGAACCAAGCCTGAATGTGCCCTAACCTCTTCTTCTAAAGCCCATCATTGCACTTATTAAAACACACACGCAATTAGCTGATCCGATCTTTTGTGCAAATTGAACTGTAAGGTTAGGTGGATAGGATCGTCATAAATAAACAAATGCCACGACATTTATCACTGGCGCATGCATTCGGTTGCTTCTTTACCTGTTGTGAGTGGCAAAAATTCGCAGTGCGGCAAATGAATGTTGATATAGAGTAAGGGCCATTTTCGGGACCTGTACTAATTCCTATCTCCTATTGGAAGTTCACGTCCCTTGGGGTGATGTCAATAGTGCCTAAAATACATACTAGACAAGTGTCGGAAAAAAAGGGGTGGTGATTCAGTCTTTTAACACATTTAAAAAGAGTTCTCATAAGATCCCCTCATTTTGGCAGTAAGACTGCATAATTTGACAAGCAGTCCCAATAAAGGTTAATGGAGGGATTGATCAAGTGGCAGACCTATTATTCATGCTAATGAAGGGAGCAGTTTTTGTTTGAGTTAACCAAAAAAATAGACACATGGTCCATGTTTGAGCGTCAACGCTCGACTGGACTCAGTTTTGCAATGCCCATACTCTTGAATTTTCAAAATAATCAAATTCGTATTAGCAACGAGTTGGTCCAAGTAAACGCTGGCTTTAAAGATTTGACATACCCTTGCCTACTTTACAAGGACTACCCCAAATTGTGCCAATGACCATGCAGCTTCCATTGTCGGACATGAGATAGCTTGCCTACTTTGCGGTACGAACAATCGTTGCCTAGAAACAAGGGTATTAGAGATAAATATTATCTAAGATGTGAGGGGCTTGAGAGTCAATGTTTCGCATTATTATTCCGTGTTTGCGTCTATCACCTATGCTAGCTACTAGTAGGATGTGCAGCTCATAATGGTAGATAGATGCTTTCATTTGCCACTTCCCTCTCATCATCCATCCCAAAAGTGAAACATGCATTTCACCACGAAAATGCACTTACGGTTTTGCCTTCGATCCGACAGTTCATCGGATTCGATGGTCCTGTCGGCTTTACGACAGCTCAAGAACCCTACAAATTGGGCTCGTTTTGCCTGCGAAGAAAAAGTGCTCCTCAGACCCCTTTTATAACATTGACATGATATATTTTGAAAGGTGGAGGTAAAAACAACGAAGTGATCGGAAAAGTAAGTGGTGAAGTGGACGCATACTATAAAATATGCCAAGCAAAGTAAAACTGCAACGATGCTCAACATGGTGTTTGCCCGTGCCCCAGGCCACACGCATTGTGCACTTACATACACCTTGCACTTATTTCACCAATTTGATTGGATCCTCCATCACACGTCAGATGTCACAACGTTGACGTCGAAGAGACGTCGCAATCAACTAGCTGATGAAAGGTGTGCAATTGGTTCTCCCGTTTACTCTTCAAAATAAAAAAAGTTTAAAATGTCTGCAGCTGAAACTCAAATTGCTTTCTTTAGCCCTATTCCATGCGCTCAAAGTGGGCTGAACATGAACAGGAAGATTCGTTTGTCAGCGTGTAGTATTCACCGACGTGTAAAATTCTACTTATTATATTAATCTCACGTTGTGAGGCTCAGCAACAGTGGATGCGAAGCAGGCTTAAATTCCATTACCTCAATCAAGTTCAAAAGCGCATCTTTTATTGCAACTCATGTCTCGTCTTTACCGCACAACACGTCGTCCTCTGTTATTTATCCAATCAATGCATTCTGTCATCTGGTCTAATTTGCACTGTGACGAAAGCCTCTCGGTCCCATAGCGTGAGCTAAAACGATGCCATCAATATTAATGTTGAATGACAACTTTGCTTGACAGGCCGGTATTCCTACTGTCTATTCAACTCTACTTTTTTATTTTATTGCCACTGGCCTCATTTAAGCTATGACATTTCCTACGTTCTCCTGACCAGACAATCTTCAGTGTTACAGACATGGGCGGCGCAAGTGTTCTTCCATTAATCGATGGCCACACATTAACCACTCCTCCACCCAACCAGTCTCCAAGATGATGACGGAAGGAGGGTGGCCTAATGGTTGGGACGAAATGCATTTATTTGAGCATTTAACATACCGACGATGACAAAACATTCACTGCTCGGCAGCGAAAGTTCAGCACCGAGGCAGCTAATTGGCCCGCACAGCCCCTCACTCAATAAACCACCTATGTCGTATTGCATACTCTCACCCGTCTGTTTCAGCAGCATCCTCCATTCCGGTGCTCCTTTGGTCAGGCACCGCATCCGCAGTCACCTTCTCCTCCTTCTCCTCCCATATGGTAAAAGTGGATTCCGTATGGGTCAGGAAAATGTGCTCACCATCACGCATGTCCATGGTCAGTAGTAGAAGGGGACACTAGCCTAGAAGCGAATAAATGTGACGTTCAACTCAAAACCACAAAAGTGACAGAGAGCAGCATAGCCTTGATACGGTCACTAGTTGCTGATCTACTGATGCATAGCAAACGAAATTCCATGTGGCATGAATTGCAAGTGTTAGAAGGGGCAGAAGTAAGCACGGCATTAAGTCTTGTGGTATCTTTGCTCGCTCAACAAGCAACACTCACGGCTGGTGGGGCGCCTTTGTAATGTTGAAACTTACTGTGGTGGGCAGTTCTTTGCTGAGCACGGAGCTCTGCATTCCAGACGAGATAGTACATGAGTAAAGGAACTTTTACTACACTGATGAGGTCGCTGCTGCAAGATTGGTACGATTTGCGATGTTTTGGATGAAAAAATCGGCTGGTGTTGTGCCGGCTGTGCTTGTCGCAGTATTTTTTTTTGCTGGGCGGTATTAAACGCCCTCCTTATCCCTTCTTATAGATAAAGTACGTAGTCTAGGGCGTTGTCGGTTGCTAGTTCCTCGGTCGGTAAGAAGATATCGAAGGGAGCTCTCATTGTGCGGCTTGTGAGCATCGTAAGCAGGGGAACATTAAATGATGCGTGAGCTGTAACCCTATACGCTAGGAAGCGCAGGTCTTAGGTTTAAATCCCAATCCTCAGGCTGTGTTTCTTAAGGTAATGGCTTTATCAGTTCTAACAATTCGTCCTTAATACTTGTTTGCTGTTCTATGGATGCCCTGGTGTCATGCGCGCCTTTACGGTTCTAAAGGTTTTGCATAGTTCCGTAAAGAGTCGAATTACGAAATTAAGACCTTGATCGCTACAGACCGCTTTAAGCACTCCGTGTTGACAGATCAGACAATTAAAAAAAGTTGGCGTAACAGCTTTAATGTTTTGCGACTTTATGGGTTCTGCCTCGTCTACTTTCGTTGAGTAGTCAACCACAACTAGATTTATCCGTTTCCCCTTTTCGTGAGTGGCAGAGGACTCATAAAATCTAGATCCACTCTTTCGCTCGAGAACTCCGTAGGCATGGGCTACTGGGATGCGACTGCTATGGGATGAGTCTTCTTGAAGTTACTACAAATGATGCATGTTCATCGTAAGCCCAGTGCGTCTGGAGTGAGAGAGGGGCACGACTGCCGTTTATTTGAGGTCTGCGCCAAATTCTTCTCAGCTGTATGAGCCAATTGCTAGTGCAACTCTTAAAGGACCGCTCGTATCAAAGAACCTGTGACAACTAGCACTTGGGAGACGTAATATCCTGTTGGTTATGTCAATACAAAGCCAAGGAGTTTCTTGAGGGGTGGTAAGGCCAGAATCATAGCAGAGCAGAGCGTTGGCGTCGGTTCTTTTGTTCGCTCTCCAAATCAAAATTCCTTTTCATCTGTTTATCGGTTAGCCTGTGAGTGAGACTGGCGTTCTTGGCAAAGCCTTTAACAAAATGTCTGTGGTAGTCTACCAAATTGAGGAAATTGCGCAGCTCGCCAGAGTGTTTGGTGCTCACCAAGACCTCACTTGCTTTGTACTAACTTCAGTGGCCGCCGTCCCGTCTGACGAGACTGTATGCCTCAGAATAGTGACCCGACGTTAAAGAAAGTGACATTTCTTTGAATTCGAGGTCAATCCCTCACCTTGTAGATGATCCAGCACCAGTTTAGGATTTGCACTGTGCTAACAGATATCTCTGCCAAAGACAAGAATGTCATTGCTTTTGATTGTGTAGTGCTTTGGAAAGAACTCAATTAGTGTTCCCTGCATCAGACGCTGGAAGGTGGCTGCAGTCACAAAGACCAAAAGGCATTATCAGGAATACATGAGGCCCATTTGGCACTGTGAAATCCGTCTTCTCTCTGTCTGTTTTCACTACTTTTACTTGCCAGCATCCAGAATTGAAGTATGATGTTAAAATCCACTTTGTCCCATGCAGGGAATCCAAAGCATCATTAAAATGAAGTAGGGGGGACGCTTCCTGTGATCGATGCACAGCTACCACTTTGCTTTCCCAGTATAATAAGAGAGGCCCATAGTGACTTGGTTGGCTTTATAACCTCATCCATAATCATCTCTTTCACTAGCCGGTGCACCTCTTCCACAAGGAGCTATGGTATGCGTCTCCGTGGTTACCATATGGGTCTGGCTTCACCGGTGACTATGGTCTGTTTGACAACATTTTTTCGTCCTTGTCTCTCACTGTTGTCGACTTGCGGCAAATGTGCTCAAAGCTCATCCAAGTCGTTATTGGGAATGCCCACAACCTCGAACAGAGCACTTCGCATTTCGTCTGCGTCCCTTTTTGGTAAAGAAGAAACTGAGTGGGTTTCTTAGTACTACTAGGTCGAAAGGGCGCTTTTTGCAGAATTTAGAACCACTTTGGTGTTACGAAGGAAGTCAGCGCCATGTACCGCATTCGAAAATAATTCTGAGGACATAATAGATTAGACTATCGAGGTTTCTTTTCCTGGTAAGACGTTCAACAACATCTTTTTTTACCATCCCTTTCCTCTCCTTGGCTGAGAGTAGTTTTGTAGAGAAGGGACCGGTACGATACTTGCTGCTCAGATTTGGGAAAGCTTGGAGACTTACAATTGACTTGGCTGTGTTTAAGCCAAGGCGGAAACTGTAGAGACATTCCTCTAGCTTGCCAGGCACTCGCATAAATATTAGGGAACCATTTATAGGGAGGCATGATAAGGAATATTAGGTCTCGTCTGATCTTGAAACACGGCGCAATTGAGTCCAACGTGGACGCGTAGGGTTCAGCCGGCGGTATAACCTAAGATGTAGGTATCTGTAGGAGTTTCTGGCGCTTTCTGGTCACCGCCTCTACTAACTCACCGAGATTGCTAGACTTTACGGCGTAAAGCTTAGCCGAGGTTGACGGCGGCCAAACTCCAGCTCTGAACCGAACGGCCATTTAGTTGATTGTCCTGTTTGGTGGAACGTCTCTGAAATCCGGTCCGTTGGAAGTTGTGGGTTCCTGGCCTACTACTCGTAATCTTCGCCTGTCTCCACCCAGCGACTATTCTCGCCTGTCAATGGCAAGTTAGGTCATTGTCCCGCAGCAGTGATCAATGTCGGAGTCACCAAAAGATTCCTGCATCTATCGCCATTAAAATTAGATCTTGCGGAAGAGGGCGGAGAATCAGCGGGCTTCTCTGGCGCTGAGGATGAAAGGTGATGTTAAACTGAATGGTTTTCGTCCGGTCTCCAAAGTTATTTCTTTCTTTGAAACGAGGAGGGTCTGCCAACGCTGCCACCAGTGGAGAGAAAGCTTCCCCTCCACCAGCCCTGCCATGAGAAAGTAGGCGTTTTCTTGACATTTTCAATAAGAGCACCAGGAAGATGTGTAATAGCTTAGTCGAGGATACTACGACGAGGGCGTCTTGGATCCCTAGTAGCGACCACGGTGGTCCACGGCAGGGTATAAATAGTCTTTTGCGGCTCGCATACAAAACACATTTAAAAACATAAATGCTGCATCGATAGTCTTTCATGACTTTTCCTAAGCATATTTTATTTAAAATGGCCACGCCACTAATACCTTTTCATTCAAAGGGCCAGTTATGCAACCAGTTAAAGGCTAACGATTCCTAAACATGAGGATTATTTCTTCCATAACCCCAAAGAGCGATGGAAATGGATTGGTTCAATGTGTTCACACGTTCACAATCAGTGGATGAATGTGTCAGAAGACTGTTGATTGGGTGCCATTACATCGAAAGTAGAAATGCATTTAAAGTCAAAGGTGAGCTGAGATCATGCACAGCCGTTACCTTGTGCATCCATTTCCAATGTTTTTGAGGCTATCATACAATACAGAAGCATATTAATTTTATTTGTTTTAGAAAGATACATTTGTTGTTGCCCTCACTTATTCGTGAACTGCCTGAATCTGCCTATTCTAAACAACGTGACATTATCATCGTTCGACAAGAGGACTGAACTATGCCAGCATAAACACACGTGGAACTCTTCGTTTGTTCTGATGGTCGCTTTCGGTTCTGGACCTGAGTGTCTATGTTGTCTTAGTCAGGCGACGCTGGTCTCAAGGCCACGACAGCAGCTTATCCTCTCTGTTTATAGCATGCACATGCTGCCATAGTATTGTACCTTCTTTTGCCTACCGTGTAAGACGATGCACGTGCGTCGTCTTCATGGAAAAAGGCGAGTACATTCCGCCCAGCCGTCAAGAGAATGTACATCTATGAATGTAAACGAGAGAGAGAGGTAGGATGTGGAGCCTAAAATAGAGTCAAGAATCCCACAAAAAATGATAGCTGTGAGAGAGGCAGAGAAGTGTCATAGATTCCGCACACATATAATTGGTGACGGTGGTGTGAAAGGAGAAATTCTGTTTCCTCTTCATCGATTGCGCAAATGTGAGTGCAGTGATGGTGGTGTGAAAGGAGAAATTCTGTTTCATTTTCTTCGAATTCGCTCAGTTTTGTATGTATATGTCGGTGTGGAACGAGATATTCTGTTCCGCCTTTAATGATTGCGCAAACGTGAGTGCAGTGATGGTGGTGTGAAAGGAGATATTCTGTTTACTTTTCATCGACTGCGCTTACTTGTGTGGACATGGTGTTATTATACGAGAAATTCTGTTACATCTTTATTGATTGCACTCACGTGAGGGTAGACATGGTGGAGTGGAACGGGATATTCTGTTAAATCTTCATTGTTTGCTCTCAATGGAGTCTGGATATGTTATGGTAAAGCGAGAAATTCAGTTTCGTCTTCATCGATTTCGCTCAGTTATGTATGGATATAGTGGTGTTAAACGAGAAATTCTGTTTCATCTTTATCCATTGCGCTGACATGAGTGCTGACATTTTGGCGTAAAACGAGGAATTCTCTCGCATCTTTATTGATTACACTCACGTGAGTCTGGATACGGTGGTGTGAGTCGAGAAATTCTTATATATGTTTTCGACTGCGTCGACGTGTTTCTGGATATGTTGGTATTAAATGAAAAATTTTGCTGCATCTTCATCGATAGCGCTGATGTGAGTCTAGACATCGTGGTGTGAAACGAGAAAATCTGCTGCATCTTCATCGATTGCACTCACGTGAGTCTGGATATGTTGGTGCGGAATGAAATATTCCATTCCATCTTCATGTATTTTTCTCACGTGTGTTTTGACATGGTGGTTTTGAACGATTAATACTGTTTTATCTTTAGGGATTACTTTCACGTTTTTCTTGTCGTTGATGTGCGCTTCTTGTTTTTTCTTATCTATCCCTCTTTCAATGAATAAATTTTTTGTCCTTTTGCGCAATTTTTGCAATTTTTTTGTCCTAAATTTAAATATTTTTGTTCTAATTTATCCTAGCCTTAAATGCGGAGATTTTTTGTGCAGTTTCTCGTTACTTGATCAATTACCTACAACTGGACAACACAACAAAAATAATTATTTATGCAGTTAACCTTGGTCGTTGTACTTATCCATCTTGCCCAATTTAGTAAAGAATTAGTTGAAGAGATAAAATATTAAATGGCCGTCAATTGCCGTGTACAGCCTCCCCTCTTACGCACTACATTCCTAATAGATTAAAAATGGTTCCGTTTTTCTGAAGGGAATGCAATGCCAGTGTTAAAATGGATTCGGCCGATTTCCGAATCCACGTAGAAATGTGGCGACCGTACTTGGAAGGGGAACAAACCTAGCAAGTACCCTAACATCACGTCGAAATGACCACCAAAAGTGCGCGCACAGGTGAATAGAATTTTTTGCTTAGCAGCCATGCACAGTAAGACGGAACATAATTTGTCAGGCAAAATGAGTTAAGTCTCGGTTTCTAATAGCCTAAGTACTGATTTATCCAGCCAGACACTTCGCGCGAGCGCAGTCATCGTTGCTGCTTATTGTTCCAGACACCTGATTTGCCACAGACACAAAAAGTAAACGTCTGATGAAATGATGGATCTGCGGTACACAGGTATAGATACGGATAAGAAGGATAAAACAAACAATGATGGATGGGCGAACGGGTAATGCAAGGTGGAAAAATAGGAATTGTTTAGGTGCACTCACACCTAATTTACTCCTGATTGAGAGAATGCAGATATTTGCCTCCCAAGAATGCCATAAAAATTGGCGGTTTCGCATGGCATGGGTCCCTTCAATATGCTCCCCAAGTAATGAGCACAATCAAGACCAAATATTGGAAAACAATTCAATAGAACTAAGTGCCTGCGTTAATCAAATTCAAAAATGGATTATATCCACTGCTTAAGAAGCGTTTGGATAAAGAGAACTGATTAGCAAACGACATGATTTTCGTCAACTTAAACTACCGACCTAAATTTTATCAGAGTCATTAAAACTTGAAAGTGTGATTGCCACAAAAGAAATGAATCCAGAGCCAATGCTCATTAAATGAGGCCATGTAGTAGCCTTACAAAGTCACAAATTTCCATGATCCTGGCCTTTTGTTATCCAACATCTACTGCTACAACCTTGTGACAAACTTCCTCTTAAACATTTTGACAACCGACAATCAGGCGGAAAACAGCATACACGCCATCGCAATGCATAAGTTGCATCAACAACCACAGGCTCCTGACTGCCATTGAATGCTTTTATTCAGCCTTCACCTCAAATGCTTAAGTAAGCATCCAGTTTTTTTCACACAATGAGGGACATGCGTAGCTTCTTGGACTCAGCCTAAACTAACGTGTTTGCAGAAAAGGGCAAGGCAGCACCACAGTCTCCGTAAACTGGAGGCGAACAACTGTCACTAAAGTGAAGCAAGAATTATTGGACTGTAACATTTAGTAAGGTTGCATCTTTTCGGCAAAATTCAGGCAAGTTGTCACATCTTATATTAAAGGCTTGTAATTTCTCTGGAATAATCAACCATAAATGCAAAACTTTCAGCAACCGCTATGCAAAGCACCCTAATGATCAAATCCAACCAAAAACCTTTCAGTTGTCAACCAAAATAGCATAATTATTTGAGCTCAGAATGTTATGTCTGTTAATCTCACACGATCAATAGCGATCCTCGACAAAATCAGCCCAAGTATGAGCCGAGTCAAAATTATCCTCTCTTGTTAGGCCCTACGGCAAACTGCTGAGTTGTGTGATGTCATTAATAAATAATGCATGTGAAATTTGGATGCTTAATCTTATAAATCGTAAAATCTAAAGGACGTGGAAATTGTTTAAACTTCGAGTAATGAATATTCAAGATGCTTAGTTTCTCTTGCCCTTCCTTAATCACTTCGCTCACTGCTTACGTAACACCTAGTGCTTACGAAAGGTAAATACAGAACTTATGTATGCCAAAGGGTGGATACATCTTGTGATCCAGAGCAGAATTTCTCAGCGATTGCCTCTATGCCACCTTATTCTTGACTTAATCCCTTCTAAAATCACTCACAACTCTTCATTAGGCACATTCTTGCAACGCTGAGCTATTACCATCACTTCCAGCTGCTGTAGACGACACAGCTCAAGCTCCTTTTTGACAAAGCTGAGAGTTAACCTAAGGTTACCAGGATAGGAGTCACCTTTACCACGTCCTGTAGCTCAGCTGGCTCTTCTGATGTCACTATTGCTACATCTGAAGAACAACAAAGCCTTCTATTGATGCTCAAAACATACTCTTCTAAGAGTGTGCTTATATTACCCATTAAAATAAAGCAAGTGCGGAAGTATTCAACAAGTTCTGCCACCTGCAAGATTAGAACAGTGCCAAAGCCTTTTACTGCAAAAAGGTAATAAAATCGCCTATTCGTCTTTGGTACCAAGAATTCTTAAGCCAGCAAGACTCTCATGGCGCTCCCAAATAGCCCACCTCGTAGGCCACCTATTTTAACACTTACATTGAGTCTGCAATTGTAGATTTATCATATTTGAAAACAAAGAAGTGATTTATAATAAGCGGTAGGTAAGCAAGATGGTACCGATTCAATAACCAAGGTGTGTTACCCGTCGAAACGCTGGAGGCATTAAAAATATGTCGGTGTCATAAGAATATAAAGGCTTTGGAAAAAAGGAACGTATGGAAAACACGAATTAAAATGCACATTAGCATCCAAAATGCATTACTAGCAACAGTCTTAGACTACTTTCAGTCATTCGAAAAACACCATTTTGTGCATAAGCATCCCAAAATCTGCTCAGCATTTAAAGCGAGGTCTGTGTAGGTGTCAGTAGATAGTGAACCTAAGCCAGAATCACAATGGCAGTAGTTTCATAGAGTGGAAATTAATTAAATTAAATAAGAACATTACACCTCTTGATTAAAAGTTACAAGGAGTTTAAAACTCCTTGGCTTGCACCAGACTGAAAGGGATGGTGGCTTTATGAGCACCATGCAAGCTCGTACCCAGCCTTCACCAAACCGGTTATGTAAATGCCTAACCCCACACCTTCTCAGGTCAAAGACGATGCTTAAATAAATTCTTAAACTTACTACCCAACTTAGTTGAGAAGAAAGCTAAGGGAAGGTAAAAGTGTCTGCATTTATTTTAGTTCCAATAAGACCACTCGCAACTCTTTCTGTACGCTGACACCTGAGATGCAACATTAAGTGTCCTACGCGAGTTTGTTTGAGTGTTGACAAACTCAAGCAAATTCAACTGTTGGCGTCATGGTGTCATTGATACGTTTGCACAAGCACATTCCCCTTTTATTGGGATAGACAAGTGATTCAGGGCTGACTGCCTAGTTGCTAGGATACTTTCTTCACGCATGGTTGAGCAGTGTAATCAATCACACCTCCCAAGAACTACCTCAATTTGCTTAAGCACTGGTGCGGCATCCGAAATGTAATGAGTAAGCATTGAGAGTGCCTTCATCAAGCAACGAAATAACAAATCTTATTTGGTTGTGGCTTAAAATCTACTGCCATTCTGACCCCACAAGTTACAAGCGGCGTAGTAGGTGCTCTCCCAACGCAAACATGTATCGACTATAAACCGACTTAAAGCCAATTGTGGCTTAGTGTTCAAGCGTCAGAATATCCACTGTCCTTAACAAAGCACTGTCCTCAAAGCAAATAGTCCTTCCTAGTTTCTTAAAAGCCGAGTATAGGTAGGTACACTTCCTCCACGGGTTTTACAGCATTTACGTGCTATATTATGGGAAATAGCGCTACTTGGGTTACTGCAAATAATCTTTTTTTCTATTTCCACACTTTTTGTTTTAGTCTCAGCGACTTGTCGGCTTGTGGCAGCAGGTATTGCTACGTCATCAGTAAACGGTAAATTTTTGCTATTTATTTGTCTGTTAATAAGCAGCTTGCTTCAATTGTAGAACTTACTTGAGCTTTGACTTGGCTGCGTTGTTGACTGCTTCATTAAGGCCCATTCGGCTGACTGCTGCCACGACGAGACTATGACCTAAATCAGTTGTGAAGGCTAAGTGGTAGTCAAGGAAAAATCTCAATGTTTTCGTGCTTTTGACTTTTTGGGATCACCTTCCAGGCTTTGACCTAGTTCATCGGATGGCACAGCAGAAGCATTGCAATAGCACACCTTAGCGAAGTATCTGCAGTTAGTTGTACAACAGAATAAATAAATGCTACTGTAAACATGAGTGAGTAGATTTAACCAACTTATTTATCTTCATAGGTAAAAATCGAAGAGAGTCTTCGGAAAGGCTATAGGGTGGCATATGAATCCTTTACTTTTGTGCACATTATTCCCCATCATTTGCAAATGTATGGTTTACCCTTGTAACGCAACTATCTTGAAAAGGACTTCACTTCCATGGATGAAAGGTAATACAATGCGAAGGACAAAATTAGGATACTCAATTACCAAGATACGCATTGGAAAGTAAAAGGTGTATCAGCGACTCACTAAAACAGCTATCAAATGAAGAGATGCACAATCTAGTAACATAAAGGTGGGGGGAAAAAACCAACTGATTTGACGAGGATTGCGAAAGAGAACTCACTTCAATAATTGAAATGGGTGTGGTCTCGGCTTGTATTTTCCACCAAGCAATAAATTTTCTCTCCGGGTAATGCATTCAAGCAGGTTAGTCAAAGCTTTTTAACTTTCACACAAATGGCTTGCTGCCAAATGAGAAGAGAAATCACTTAGGAGAAGTCGCAGAATGCAGCATTAGGAAATTCGCAAGCAACGTTGAAGTGAAATCGCTGTAGACAGCTGCACATACAGATAAGTAGGGTAAACCAAAGCATTAGTGGTTGAGCAGAATCGAGGATGTGTAAATAACAAAAAAGATTAAAGTGATGGACTCAATTTCGCCTTAAATCTAAACGTTATCTGGCGAAACTGCGTGAGAAAAATTTTAGGCATAAGTTAGCAGTTTGTGCTAAACAAGCTACAATTAATAGTGGAGCAAACTAATGTGATTGCAAACATGGTTTCATTGCGGAAATTTAGAAAGCTTTACACCAACGTCTTAAACGTCGATGTCAGGGACTTTCTCGCTGGCTAAGTAGCTCACTGCTGGCACTGCTGCTTTTACCAACGCCTATGTCGAGCCTTGATAACCTCAATCATGTTTGAAAGTTTATCCGAATTCCGTTACCTTAAATTAGTTTCAATTCGCTGTTCGTCATTGAATTACGCAGAGATGACTATAGGCCACGTATCGCATTCATTAAGCCCATAAACACTTACCTACGCAAACCAATCCCAATCTAAACAATAAATATCATTAAATCTGCCAAATTTATGTTGCATTAATTGGTACGCATCTCGAGAAGACTCAACCGTATATGTTTGTCACCACTTTTCATTCTTAAGTGGAGCGTAATGGGGACCAAATAAAGATTTTTAACGACTTTCTTTGCATCAATTTATGCCCAAGTTGCACACATTGATTATCATAAACGGGGCAGTAGACCTCATTCCAAGGACACCCTTTAACGAATGTTACCAAAAGAACTAGTTTGTATTTAGTGCAAAGTTAATGTGGTATATTGCCTGGTCTACAGTGATATCTCAAAGTAGAAACGAAGTCTCCTTATACGCCGATATTGACGCGCTACTAAGCTTTTATTGAGTAATACCAATTTGCTCTGTGATAAGTGAGTGAACGCTCCAATCCCATTAAAACTAAAAGCGATCCAAGTTACACCAAAAGCAGAGTTACTATACATACACAAATAAAAAATCTTTCAAAATGCATAAATCATCCTTTGACAGGCACGGTTGTTTCACTTGTATTGCTAGCCTTTCCCCTGCGAAATTCTATGTAATGGGGTCTAAGTGATCAGGCATAATTTAATGTGACATGGGCGCCCTATGTCTGAGTCACTTTTTTTATTTAAGCCCAGCATCCACAATGCGCGCCAAGTTTATGTTCAAATCCAGGAACTAAGGTTTGATGCTCCCTCTAAGCCAATGGAACTGCGATTCATCGAGCTGTCACCCATAATGCTAATTCGTTATGACTTAGGAATGCCTTACCACTTTTCGATGGCGCTATCCCAACTTAGATGTTGAAACTCTAAAATGCCTAATTTGGAGGGTCTTGCTGCATGAGTGCATGCTACCTATTACACCGCATTTAGTGAGAGAAAGCCTCCTGCAGAAGCATAGCTTATCAAATGAATAACGCCGTAGGATTGGGTGACATCACAAAAACACAAAAGGGTAAGAATGAAATATAAGTGAACCCTTAAGAGCCCATAAGGTTGTGCACACCTGCTCATGATTTATGAAGCGCGATTTGTGCGGTCAAAACTGAGTGTAGAAAAGCCCTTATTATCTAAATTGAGATGTTATAGTAAAGTTTCTCAAGCATGACCAGCTATATTCCGATTTTGCAGGAGCCTATGGGATGCAGGATTGTGCAACTTATCTTACACCTCTGACCGAGGCAAAGGGACATCAGTTGCTGATTGTCGAAGAGTGTACCATAAAGTTCTTACAATACAGTAATAGTGTGGAAGACTGATGCATCCTAAGGCTATCCGATTTCTGGGTATGAGATCGGTCATTTGGTGCCCAAAGGAAAATAAATGTTGTGACATCTAAAGAAGAATAAGTCAAATTCCTAAGGCACAAGTATACATAGCCGCGCAGGCAACCACAATCCCGGTGACAAGCATGATTAAATGCAGTACATTTAAGCATTCACTGAATGGATCTATCTCTTTTTGTATTTCGCATTGTTGCATGACTGAATGCTTCTACAATGAGGAACATGATGGCCTGCATAATGGAGATATTTACAGGGCTATCCGCAACCGCTTAGAGATTAATAAATTTATTCAAATTAACAAGCTAATAGATCTGTAGCGAATTGTAGACCATATTTGAAGCTCTGTTCATGGAATTAACAAAGTTGTGGAAGTAGGTTGCATTTTGTTGTGGAAAAGTTTAGATACGGAAACAAAATCAAATGTGAAGAATGCTTAGTAGTAGCGAAACATCAGGTCAAGGATAATGAAACGCGTTGTCCGCAGCTGTAGCTGGAATCGAAGGAGTCTTCAATCTTAACCACACGACCATCTTTTCCCTCAAAATAGTTTGAATAAAGGCATAGTTTTAAAGCTGACAGTGATGCTGTGCGATAAAATCCACTTGTATTCGAGTTTCATGGGGGCGTTGAGAGATAAGACAGTGCAGCTTACCTGGCGACGGTGATGCGGACTAGGGCATATTAATAATTATAATTAAGTTCATGGCGGAGATGTGGCCAATCTTTATGCCATGCATAAGATTACTCCAACGAAAACCATTTAAAATATATGACCTGGAAATCCTGGTGACCAGAAAAACAGGACTTGTATGTCTATTCTGCTTGCACGACCGCCAAAATTGCGTAAATGCGGCAAGGTATATTAGTTGATTGCGCATCCCTTTAAGCGCACTTCGATGGCACATGTTTCAAAGGACAAAATTGTATTACCAATAACATTGTTATTGTAATACAAGGCAAAAACCAACAAATGTTTTCACTATATGATAGCGAGCATTCAACGATAGCGTGGATGGCATTGAAGCACCACCTACATTTACGAGGTAAAAAGAAGGAATTCTATCAAGGAGATCACCACACTCGACTCTGAGGCAAAAGAAAAATGTGTGGTGACTTACCTCCAACCATTCGCACTACACCTGGGCAATCTGTACAGTATTGATAAATGCGTGCAGTCATGTGGCAAAATCAAATTATTCAGGCCAAATTCATCCGCTGATGGAATCTTTATGCAAGTAAACTTTTATTTTAGGTTTTCGAATCATTGAAATAAGTTTTACCACACCTGCAGTCATGCGGCGAATTGCGTTTCGGTAACCAGCACCATCCACACGCACAGGTACATAGCGAAATAGCTTAGCTAAACGAAACCCACTCCAAAACTCACCTGACGAAAAGTCACCTAACGAAACTGATCGACAAGTACACTAATTTTGCATTGTCACTGTCATGTACACCATAAGTTGGCAGCAACGGTGTCATGGAATGTAGTGCATCCGCACATGGGGTCGTATGGCAAAAAGATTACACTAGACGAAATTCTTTTATGCATAGAGTCACACGGCAAATCCAGTAATCAGCAACCTACTGCATCTCATTATGCAGTTCTATGGTATGAGAAATTTTCTCCACCCATGTTTATAAACCCGGAGGCAGAAGAAGAATTTGATGATCCGTGGTATTGGGTGATTTTACTTTCTCCTCACATGGAGGTAGAACTCTTGAGCAAAGAAGGAGAACATATTGGGGCCATTTTTGCCCTGAAGAACCATGTGTTGTCGTCCGTGATTAACAATGCACTAAACTTGGTGCAATTCTAAGTGCGAATGCAAGGGAATGTGTGAGCATAGTGTTATCCCACTTGCCATTTAAGATGGGACTTTGTCTAGTTTTGGCTTCTTTGCTACGCTACTGCATGTCCATACGACAAAAACCATTTTTAGGCTTTAAACCAAAGCGTTGATCCATTCATGCTTGTCTCTAGCACACCTCGCACTTGACGTACCTTCGTGAGATTGCATTGATGGCTCGATACAATTCCCTGAGGTGGAGCTTATGCCTTTTATACAATATTATTAGCACCTCAGTAGCTAATCAAGCGATGGCTTTTGCAGAGTTTTGAATTCGGTTCTATGCTGAGAAGCATAGGCAAAATGGGGAACACATGCATGAGGCAGGATTTTGCAAGCACTTTTAACCACAAATTCTACCACTGCTAACCAGTATCCTTTACCTGTAATTTTGGCCATCATAACTGCCTCCAACAGTAATATTTTTTGATAGCCAATAGATTGCCTTGTAATATCAAATAATCACGTCTGCAGTCGATGACCAGGGATGATACATGGCCAGTACTGAAGTGTAGGATACTCTGACAGAATGTGTGGCACAATTTTAACAAACACACTAAGACTTTTTTGTTCAAAGTCTAGTAGGATTTAAGTACGCTTCCAATTGACCCGTCAATCGTTTCCGCTTCAACTACATTGGGCTGGCGTTAACCAAGACTACGATTCCGAAGCAAAGGCTTAAATGGCGCAAAATATAAAACCGAATTCTAGTTACTTAGAAGCAATGGTGTGTCTGCTTCAACAACCGCCTTCCATAGAGCAATATGGCGTAGGCACTTGCGGACAGATCAAATAATTTTAGAAGAGGCGTTCAACTATATACATGCTGACGATTGCGTCTAAAAGTGCATCGGGCAAGTGCATTATTTAAAGGAGCTAAAACGCATGCCTTTTGCAGAGTGGAAGACATCGTCTGTTTTTCCACGAAAACAGCAGCTGCCACTTTGCTGACGTAAAGCGTTCAAAGATGCTGCAGACAATTTAACGAAACACACACCTGGCACCGAAATCCACCGATGTCTTGCTCTATTTGCGGTTTCATGCACAACTGTGGAGTGGAATAAGGCTTCATACAGCAGGATAGCATCTTGTAGGCTTCAAGGGAGAGTGATCTGCTGCCTTGCAACCTGGCTGTGCATTAAGCAATCATGTAGACGCAAACCATTCCCCAGTTTTTGCAATTGATAAGCGTGTACAGGACTATTTCATTGCAATGAGATGAGCCAAAATGCCACCTTAAATGCTGATAGTAGACGCCGCTAACCGGGATTCTAAGAGATTGTGCGTTTGAAAAGCACATTTCCCCTGACACAAAATCTCGAAGAAATTCGCACATGTTTGCCCAAAATGCATCCACTTGACGGTAAACTTACATGTGTCTGCGAATGCCTAGTATGTTTACGCTCCTAAGACCACACATTCAGTGATCTTAGATTTTATTTGGATTTCATTCCAGCCAAGTAGTAGTGATCTGAAATTTAATTGAAGGTCACGTGAATGCCGGCAAACAGCTTGGATAATCAATGTCAGACGAGATGATGCGCATCAATTCAGTCCTTATTTTTGTTGCCTCCTGCTGCAGTACGCATCAACTCCTCATTTCACTTTACCTCCTTTCTCTTATCACTCACGCGCGTGGCAAATAGAGCCGAGTCAATACGACCCTCTACCGGGAGATAATACATACTGCAATAGCCAGCAGTCGTTCTTAGAATGGTGCTTAAATTTGGACTTCTGGACACGCTAAATGCGCGATTAAAGTAAGATGATTCGGAAAGAAAATTTGGTGAACAGTTAAAAGCCAGCCTAAAGCACCACCACGTTCGATGTCATGGCATAATACGGCCGCGTGAAACAAATTTTCCGTTTCCAAGACACAACCACCTTATTCTCATAAAGATCGCTAGCCGTTGGAACAGTGACTGAACGTACCCTACTGTGTTATCTATATTCGTAAACACTAGTGTAAATACAACCAGGTAAATTATGTCACACCTTCTAAGGCCTGTGAGATTTCGCATAATTAATATACTGGGCACGAAGTGTGGGACCAAATGTGTGCTTGTAAAAATCCATCTTTCAGTTTCTGCACTTACCTTTTTGTTTCCCCAAATTTTAAATGTACCACAGTCTTCCATCTAAATAAATGAATAGCCGCTTCAAAGGGCTATTATTATATGCTTGTGTTTAGCGTTCTTGATGGAGCATTTCTGATTCTTTTCATTTTCAGGCACGTACCCATGAGTTCATCGTCCTCCACTTATCGTTGCAAGGATGTGTCTTATTTGGCTAAAATTTGATCTGCTTATCCACGAAAGGAAATTTAAGACATTTTCATGTGGATGGGCAGATCTCGGGCCAAAATTTCGCCAGAGACATTAGAATGTGTACATGCAGCACCCCTTACATCTCAGTCCTTGTAAAGGTTGGGACAAATGCAGAAGACACACACAGCTACAATTCAAACCACTTGTCCCATTCCCTATTGTAAGTGTCATTCAAATGAAGTCTTTCACCTGCACAGTTTGATTTGTGAGGGACGCGGATTAGTTAAAGAAAGTGGGATTGGTGTATGGGTATCTTGCGGGTCGGAAACGAAGTCAAGAGTAAGTCCCCTTTTAATGGCTTTAAGAAAAGATATTTGCCACATTGACGAACAGCACTTTCATTGTTAACGTACATTGTCAATATGCTTGCTTTTTATTGCGAAGTTAAGTTAACACATTCTTTGATGAGCGGACATTTTGAATACCACTTAGATAATAATCGGCTTCATTCATACACATAAATCTTCTCTCCTGTTCAGCTATTTAACCACCCAGCTTCAAGCATTCCACCTTAATCCACTTCTCTTCACTTGTTTCAACGCTGCACGATAAAGTCCAATCTGCGTTGAATTTTATAGGCCATTCACCCATGCCCTCACCCAGCCATACAAATGCCCCTAATTTATCCAATTAACCTGCAATAATATCGTCTAAATTTACATTAGTACATCTAGTCAACCGCACATTATAAAGGCGAAACAGCATTCCAAATAATTATCAATTCTTTAAGATTAGGTGTACCCGTCAAATCAAGTTTTGCAACGACTAGTGCATTGAAGAGAACGTTAGTACAGCGGGACTTACACTAGCTGGTTGGTTCGTGGAATAATCTCAGAGCTCATTTGACTTCTATAAAGAAGGGAACCCTGTCGTGGAAGCATGCACGTGGGTCGAAGGACGAATTCCACATCACAAACTCAACACAAGCAATGTCGCATTAGAGCAGGCTACGTTAAATCATAGGAGTACTTTGCATTCAAGATGGCACATTGCACCTCGAAAAAACGTCCAAATATCAACTTCGCCTGACATAAACATGAGTGCTGTAAAAACTTTTCTTGGTCTTGCTGAAATGCATAATTGATGGGTGCGCCAAACACACTGCTTGAAATAACGCATTCACCAATAAAGCTGTAAGGTAAGAGGGAGAAAACGTCATCGTGGNAGATGGCACATTGCACCTCGAAAAGGCGTCCAAATATCAACTTCGCCTGACATAAACATGAGTGCTGTAAAAACTTTTCTTGGTCTTGCTGAAATGCATAATTGATGGGTGCGCCAAACACACTGCTTGAAATAACGCATTCACCAATAAAGCTGTAAGGTAAGAGGGAGAAAACGTCATCGTGGAGACAGGCAGGGACGAAGGAAAGCAAATTCCACCAAGATTACTTGCTGCTGAGGCTCCACAAAGCAAATAGTAGCAGTAGATACGAACAGTAAGCTTCAAGCTACCAAAAGGTGTAGCAAGGCTTGGAAAATAATGGAGAACCTCATCTACAACTGACTAATAGATGGAGAAATAGTGCACTCCCACTATCGGAATTCGAAAGCATGCAGTTACACCCAAAAGCGAAAAGCACTAACACATGACATCCTAAAAGGGCCTTTAGGTTGTTTTACGCATGTGTCACTTACTGTAGATAAGACTCCTTTTTAATCGCTTGACCGGACTTTACTTTTTCGTATGTCTATAACGCGAAGGAAATGAAGTCCAAATATTAAAACTTCCCAGGACTTTTCTTTTTCTTATAAACAGCAGACAAAATAACAAAATAAACGCAACGCAAGATTTTAGCTTTCCCAAAGCTTTTCTTTTTCTTATAAACAGCAGACAAAATAACAAAATAAACGCAACGCAAGATTTTAGCTCTGACAACAGGAGGCTTGGTGAAATTAAACTAATTGTTAACAAGGAGGAGGATATTAGGTGAAGCATTACTTCTTCTACTTATATGGGCTTGTCTCTTGCAGATTATGTCAACACTGCTCCTAAACATCAGGGTTGCACGAAACCCATGAGGTCCTGAGGAAGTTCAACACCGTTCTTTGTGCCACTTTGCAATTTCACACTCCACTCATCAGACATCCTGTGCTGGCTATGTGCAAACACTAAACAAATTTACCGATGATGGGAGGAAATGAGAAATGCACAAGGATCTCGATAATTACCATAGCGTGTCCCTTTCAGTATCCTGTATCTAACAGCTTCTGTACACCACAGTGACTCCCTTCGTGTACCCATTCATTGTGCATTTTGGCAAGACTAAGCCAGCGTTTTTCTTGCAGCACCCATGTTTGTCGCAGATGAGGTTGACGTGTGGACGTCTCCTCGAGGTGCGATGCACTATCTTGAATGCAAAGCACACCTACGATTTAACGTAGCCTGCTCTAATGCGACATTGCTCGCATTGATTCTGTGGCGTGGACTTCGCCTTTTAACCCATGTTTATGCCCCTACGACAAGGTTTCCTTCCTTGGGAGATACACTTTTCTGCGCATGTAGCAAATAGGCGACGTATGGCGTTTACACAAAGAAGCCACATTCTGCAGTGAGTCAAACGATCTCTGAGATTATTCCAAGAACCAACCAGCTAGTCGAAGCTCCGCTGTACTAAACTTCTCTTCAATGAAATAATCGTCGCAAAATTTAAGACTACAGAACCTGTACAAATAATTAGCTGCTTCGCTTATACCCTCGTTCTGGACAAGCCTTAAAGCTTATCATGACAGTTTTGATCTACTCTTTCACCTACCATTGTTGAAGATACCAGCTGCCCTAAATTCGATTTATAGGAGATGCATTTGTTTCCACTTATTTATGCCAGCAGAATTGCGGAACATGAATGACCATTCACCTGTAACAACCAAGTTAACAGCACTAGATTCCTAGTTTTTGCAATGCATCGAAGCAGTATACCTGAACACACATCTTCGTAGGTTCCAAATAGCCAACCCTGTTTCAAAGATTCCAATTAAGTTCAAATCAGCGATTCCGAACCCCTTGTTCCTATCTTATCCAACATGGCATTGCTGTTGACACAAAAGCTCTTGTGAAGCAACCGTTTAAGGTAGTAAATGTGGAGAAGACCGGATAACCACACTAACTCAAGCAACCCACAACCTCATTTGTGCAAAGTTGCCACTTTCTAAACGCATCTACCAAACCCCTCAATAAGGCTAGAAGGAGGAATGATGTAAAATACAATAGAATAAAATGGCAAATATGCAGTAGCAAGNGCCGAAACCCCTCAATAAGGCTAGAAGGGGGAATGGTGTAAAATACAATAGATTAAAATGCCACATATGCAGTAGCAAGAGCAGCACTACTAGTGTTATTGTCAGAAGTAACTAATAAAACATTGGGAAGGCCAAAAGTGCATAAGCAGCCGCAACGGTGGAAGTCATTTACTTTGATCCGTCCAACTTCCACAACAGGCTGAATGAAAATGAACGATTGCTTCCTGGACTGCCGAACAAATGAAGCCTTTGAGACAATTATGAAGGAAGATAAGGTCCTAACTCCACTGTTTCAAATGTCTCAACTTAAAGCCCCAGTAAGTGGCGGCTGCAAACAAAAGGCCTTCATGAGGCACGTATGGGTCATAAATTGGATCAAAGTCAAGCAGGAATCATTTAAAATGAAGCGAAGTCAGGAATAGGGTGCCCTTTACTTTTGTGCCAAAGATGAAATGCAGCGACAGGGACAGGGTATCAAGATGTTCAATTCCTAAATTTAGGCCATTCGTATTCAAAGGACAGGTAGTAATGTGCCTTAATGGGAGGAAAAAAGCAACGAGCACAATAGCAACCAGCAAAATGGCTACCTTAGGTATGGCTACAGAAGGTACTAGCACTTCCACGGCAAGAGGGACCAAGTTGATCAGTCATGTACCACGGGACGTGACTCAATCTATCTGTCGGGACGGCCTAAATCTAGTTCGTCTTTTCCCTACACACCAATGATTTTGCCAGGCATCGCACCCACGCAGATTCGTCGACGGACTTTGACTTCTAAGGCGTCAGATATACGCTCAATGGGAAAGCAAAAAATGCATGCAGCACAGACTCGCAACGGATAATCAAAACAGCAGTGTTTAAGCATTTGAGCGGTTATGGCTTCGACCAAGTAGGATTAAATTGACAGGACCAAAACTAGTTTCGCGTCTAGTAAACTCGATAAGGGGACGAAGGAATCTTCCGTTCAATTTAGATCTCGAAATATGGACCTAGCAACGAGTGGAGAAGGTGTGTCTTCTCATTCTCGACACTTGATGAACTGGAAAGGACACTATGCTTTGAATGTTGTAGAATTAGCTTTGGTTTAGCTAGAGCCAGTGGATTTTCTGATGTTTGCGATCTAAGATACGATTGGATTTTAAGCCGGCATATTATCAAAAGATATATGTGTTCAAAGATCGTCTGCAGCGCCACCTGGCTCTCGTGGAATCGGAATGGCGGTGGTATCTGCGCCACGAACAAATTGAACTTTTATTTCATAACTTACCAACGGCACCCCAAGTGATTGCGCATTGCATTTCACAAGCCACAATGGTATTCGAGCAAGCCGGATTTGGTCGTGGGAGAAAGAGGTAGATTGGATTGCTAAACCATAAGTGATGGAGGGTTCTTAGCAACTGGACAGTTCGTTGTGAATCATTCGTGTATGCAAATAAAAGAGGAACGCGCACGTGCAAGCCTATTGGCGAGACGATGACGCCAACACTTGGATTCGCTTGAGTTTGTCAGCATTCACGCCCCTTCGTGTAAAACACACAATGCTGCATCCCAGGTGTCAGCGGATCGGGTGGATGTGTAGTTGGCACTGGGTTGGCTTGGTTGTGAGTGGGTTGGTGGATAAACATGACATGAGCCTTTCATCATACGACAAAAGGGCGAGAGGTTGTAGATGAAATACACCATGGTGGGAAACGATTAATTTCTGCATCAATTCCCAACATCCTCGATTACTGCCTAGATATCACAAGTGATTTAAGCCGCGTCCCCATCATTTCAACGATCAGTTAAATGTATCTTGCTGAGGTGTTCGTCCGCTCGGCTGACGCTTTGACTTCACAAAATGAAGTGACCTATGTATTGACAGATCAATGAGTAGAGAATACTTTTTGTTCTTTTCTGCTGCAGTAATGCCTACTGCCGTAAGCTACCTAGCAGTGGCGACTGCGAGTAGAATCAGCAATCCATCGTTGCAGGCCTGATGTAGCGGCATGCCGAAAATCTGGCATGCAACTATGTTAAGCAATGCAAAATAGGCACGACTTTTCATTCTACATGTCTCAAAGGTAGAGGCAAAAACATGCTTCCAGTTGCGTAAGGTACGTTCTAGGCTCGCGAGGGCCAATGCATTTCCTGCTCTTAGTGCACAGAAGCGCGTTCGCCTATAAACAAACTTAATTATTATCAGTAAACGGACAGATCATGAGAATACTAGCGGCGCCTCCTACATCTTTCGCAATCGTAATTGTGGTAGTGTTGATTATAAATGAGCATTAAATACTTTGGCAACTAGGCCCCCGAGATCCCGGTGATTACTTCTTCGATAGCGACCACTTCATTAGTGCCTAAGGGAAACGAAATTGCATGCGACGCTAGACTTTGAACGCACTGTATAGTTATGCGTGATGGAAAGATCTTAGCAGCCACGTACTCCAATACGCTACATTTACATTTTGTCAATGCAAGGTCAATGCTGCTCTCCAAACGCACTTAACAATCCACATCCACTTTCCTTCCCATTCATAAATCAAGTTTGAGCTAAATGTTGTTCCCATTCCCACAACTGATTAGCAGTCTCGTGTTATTAATGAAAATCAAAAGTCTAGCACCATTTACACGTACCAGAAGCAAGCTAGTGAGTATTGGTAGTGCTGCAACGCAACAGATGTCCTACATTTAGAGGCAAGAATGGGCTAGACAGTGATGCGGAATTTGCTGAATTATCGCCTCGGGAATGTTAAAAGTCCTGTCAGGAGGATATTTTAGGGGTGCAGGGCAGGGGCACCATCGTCTCCAGGCCATGCTCACACAATTATGCAGAGTAAGGAACGAATGCTCAGCAGAGCGAGTCTGAAATCAGAGTGCACCTTCACCGAGACGTTTTAGTCGTGATGGAGCTTACGTCACGAGTGCAGTGATGCACCACCCAATCATGTCGATCAAAAGGCAGTTCGTGACTCAACCAGTGTCTAATGTGCGACCAAGGAGAGTAGTTCTCGCCATCATTGACAAATCGCCGCTGGCGAGGTGTCCGACTTTTGCGACAATGTGGCTTTTCCCACTTGAGTACCTCAGTCCACGCAGCCTCGTTGCTGGTATTGTGATTACGTGCAATGCTGTCCATATTCTCCGCACCGATGCCGTCGTCATGCCAGCGTCAGCCCTTCCGCAACGTTGCATTTCAGAGCATTCAGGCCGAGGGGCAGACCCACCTCGTTTCCTCTCCTTCCTCCACCTCCATATTTGGAATGCTGGACATCAGTCGCGCAGTCGACAGCAAAGTCGGTAGAGCCGTACTGGGATTCTGACTTTCGCCTCACGTCTGCATGGATATCTCTTTTAACTTACCCAATAAAGTCGGACGACAAAGTAGGTGCAAACACCCACAGTTATACCATGTCAGGTAGGCTTAATGTGTAATCTGCTTCACTGGCCATCGCATACACTAACGGAGGGACGAATCGCCACTTTGTTTTATAAGGACAGCCGCCAGAACTGGCCACTTTGATGGAGCCAAAAGAGAGAAGATATTGGTAGACAACCACACCAATTGTGACGGCATGCCAATAAGGGACTTGGAATAGAGCGGTGCGCAGCAATCGACCTCAATGTTAAAACGGCGGATGTCGGCGTACTCGCTGCCCCTGTCGCAAGACCTCAGTCGATCTCGGGACAGTGCGGGCCTCATCTCCAATCCAGATCAGAAATGAGAAAAAACTGTGATTATTGTATACTCGCCTTGACGTAGTTGAGACATTTGCAAAAATCCCCTTCCCACATGGAAGAGCCTTCGAATACTGGATCGGAGATTCGTGGTTAGAAGCTTAAACAAAGATTTCTTTATGCTAGTCAACGTGGAATGCTGACCAAGGTGACCAGTGTGCCCAAAGCTAGAAGGAAAAGATACTAGTGTAAGGGCTGCTGTTACAGTTGGGACGTGCCAAACCTTGGCGTGGCCTACAAACTATGCTCCCAGCCATCAAGTTTAACTGAAGGGTGATAATGCGAGTTCTTCACAGAACTTAGGACAGTTGCGATTGACTATGGCCAGCAAGACTCGCCTAGTCAATAGCCCCAGATAAGTCCTAGGGAGAGGTGCGAGAGTGTGGTTTATTAGTCCTGTGTGTTGAAGATGCACTGCTTTCTGCTAGAATTGATTACCACCTTGTTTGATGGAATTGATTATGCAGACGTGTATGCCCAAGCCGTTATAAACGGCAGAGATAATCGACGGCCAGTTTCCGCGTCTTCCAGACACAGCTCTATCAGTGGTGATAAGTAAAGATTTGCTAACTGAATTTTTCCTAACAAGAAGGGGTTAGATGTACGTGCATTGTTGCAGCACCACTAATCCACGCGGTGCTGACAACCTTTCCCACTAAACTCTGGGATGATATGTCTTGCTTACTAAATTATGCTTAGTAGCGGTTGATTCGGCATCTGCTGCTGCAAGGTTGCGAACAGGCGAGGACCTCAAAAGGGACGAAGAGGCATCCAACTCACACTAATAGTCTAACCTCACAAAGAAGCACATTTGCTAGTCCGCAACATCCTAAGGTCTTTAAGGCGCTACATTTAAAGTTCTGGTGATCGCAGTGGCCAAAGCGTGAAACGCAATGTGGTCAGGAGTGACATCGTCCAACCACCGTCGCAAAGCCACGAGAACCTAATTGACATTTTCGCGTGATGGACCGGACATCAACCGGACTCCAGCCGCTTTTGCAATCCGCCGCTCGCAACTGCCTTATTGGGGGGCCATGCTAGAACTTATGGGATGCATCCCAGCTTCTCTTCGCCGCCTCGTTGTGCACCACGCATTTTCGCTCTGCGTGATCTAGAGTCACAGTCAACCACAGGAGAAGCCGATTGTCGGAATGGGTGAATTGCAAACTAACACGAGGTATCATACCTAGTGGAAGACGCGGCAAATTCAGTGCTGAAGTCAAGCTAATCCCTAGGTAGACACTCACGCACTGGCCCGATGTAGCAGCAGCTCCTTCTCGTGCTGTCCCGAAACATCCCCAGTGACTGAAGGTGAGGAGGGAGCACGCGAATGAGTTTGTCAAGCGGACCAGAAGCCGTGTAGACGCGTCGACTGCAAGATGAAAAACGCATTGTTTGGCAATCAAATGCTATCACACTACATCAAGCCTTTGCTTAAACAACAAATTAGTCCAAGGTATAGAGTCAGAGTGCAAGCATAAGAGTAAAAATTGGGCTCATGGTGGCTTCGTCTTCCTCTAATTCACTGACGGTACCTTTGAACACAAAAGGTTTTGGATATTGTTGGCAGAATAAGCAAGTGATTTCCTGGTATTTTATTACATAGTGGAACTGAGCTCTGCACATTTGAATGCAAACGTAAAAATGCATACTAAAGTAAACTTTAAAAGCGTACTCAACTTTTCACAGGAACTTATGCAATCTCGCTATAGAGGGGTTTATGTAAACATATCGGTAAGGATACATAAAAAAGCAGCATTCAATTTTGCGTGCCAAATTCGGTCTCAAGCTTTGCTATGGTTCAACAATTACTATCAATTAGCTAAAGAGGAATTTGTAGATACTCAAACTTATTTACATAATTGAGTATCAAACCAAAAAACTCCCATCATCGCTCGTGGTTGTCGTATCTATGTTAAGCATTTTGCTGGCTTCCATTTACTTCAGCAGCTTCTGAGGCAAACCTATCTTTTCAAAACTTTGTGTATTTTTGTCGACAATTTTACAGCTTAGTTCAACAAAGTTGCATGCTCTGCTGGAGTTTTTAGCATTATGGGTAGTTGTAATGGTCAAACTCGCAATTAGGAATATTAATTGGTATGAATAGAGTTCAAAATCAAAGGGCCAAGCTAAATAATCCGTTTTGTGCGACTATGCCCAGCAACGCTGGGCTCCTGCGTTGACAGCGCAAATGGTGTCGAACGAAAACTCCTCGAACAGGTTGCATTTTATACTGGAAAATTCAGTTCAGTTGGGCTGATAGTGATGCCAAACTGTTGAGTGTGGAATTAACTAATGGGTCTCCCCATTCGTCACCCACTAATTACAATCTCGCGCTGGCTGCGTATGTAACACAAGGTACACAATTCTAAAGGACAATCTGTACAAACCAATGAGGTTTATGCGAAACTATGCAGATGCACGATTTACTATAACTAGGGATTCAAATTTGCAGTTCTGCAGACCTTACCTCGGAAGATGACCTAGTTCCAAAGGTCACCTATTGAACGAGTGAAATGAGAGAAATGTGGCAACTTAGGAGGATGGAATGCGAAAATGAAGTGAAGCCCAAAAGTGAGAATAGTGATGATAGACAACAAGATTTGATTAGGTCAATTGCGTACAGCTGTATGCATCCCACCTGTAAGTATCACCAAGACTGTTGGCTGATTTGGTGGGGCCATAACTGCAGCTGAGAAGTGGAGAAGCTTTGTTATTACTCACATAAACACCTACTAGGTTTGCACAACAGCTGCAATGGTTTCTGCATAAAGATTATGGTTAAATTACGCAAAACTATCTGACAATCAATCCCTTGTAGGAGTCTATGATGCACAGTAGTAAAACTTATCAGATGAACGCAATGCTGTCAATAAAAGTACTTTAAAGGTACTTGCATCCAAAATTATTAAGTTTTACTTAAAACGTTGGGGACAGGTTGGCAAAACCTTGTCAATACTGCTGCCTATGGTACGATAAGCTTAGTGAGAGGGATAAGGCGAATACGGATTGGTCCATGTTCTCCGACGTTTATAGAAAAACGCGCTTGTAGGATACTAAATAAATACAGTAAAGCATCGATTAATCAGCCAGAAAATACTTCAGCACCCATAATTTCTAAAAACGAGATTGCGAAGTGAGCTTACTTCAAGGGATCCAATCCAAGTTGCTTTGAATACATAGTGCAAGCTTTCTTCTTCATAGTTGATCACTTCATAGGTTTCTAGCAACTTTACCACAATCGCTCGTTTGTTTGATAGACAGACAACAGGCTTAACTCTTCCCTGCTTCCATCCTGCAAAATATTCACCTGCTTTTTATTCGCCAGTGAGGTTCTTTGTCATATTTTGGAGATGCATTTAAATTAGCATTTGTTCAGTGGGGAAATTTTAAGGCATATCATCGTATCTGAGCCAAACATCTCACATAAAGTGTATACCCGTACAAATGCAAAGCAATGGACTTACTTCTCGCAATCTTTGCTTTGTGGAGCTTACCCATTTCGTCAGCACTCTTTGCAGCGAGATGTGCTACTTGCTTTTGGTATGTTAAAACGAAAATATGTACGGGCTGTGGAAACAAGGCTTCCTTTGCAGAAGTCAATTCTCCCACTTTCTGTGATTTCCTGCTTTCAAGTGGTTTATTTCCACTTTAGATTTCGGCGTGTCACCTCCGAAAACTAAACACCTACCGAAGTAAATATTTGGAAGACCAAATAAAGGAAACACACGGAATCGAACGCGACTCCATTTTCCAAGGCAATCACCTGTTCTGCCATGCACAATCTATTTCATTTCCACAACTTAGACCAAGTACCTGACTTTTGGATAATTAATGCCATGTGAGTGCTTTTGAAATGATGTTGCTTAAAAATCCTCACAAATAAATCGAATCGCACCTTACTGCACTCGTTTTGCAATGTGCAGATGGAAGCAATTCGGCGCAGAGGATACATCCACACATAGCTCAGCGTTTCCCTCTGAGAATGAATGCGTAACATTCAGAGACGATTTACCACATGTATCAAATTGTCCTGATGGAATGAAGGAGCCACTAAAAATAATTTGCCCTTAGAAGTACACGTACGTGCAAGTGTCTGCTGTTTGGATTGCAGTCTTTGAGCATGGCTATATTGCAGCATTGCTGTAGTTTTTGCACACTTCACAGGCTGGGAGCATTGCAACAAGACCTAGGTCAGAGCAGAAGCCTGTGCATTAGTAAAAGCCTAATAGGAATGGTGTGGTCCTCTGGCTGGAACAGCTCCAAACACTTGTCTTCTAAGGAGGCTTTGCATTAGTGTGATGGATGCTGAATGCTGCACTTAAGATTAATGACCACGCTCCTCAGCAGCAATCAAATCCTATAGATCAGGCACAATAATCGCACTATTGTTGGCCAATTTAACAACGCATGTAACATTACACTCTCTAATTACGATTTCGTACATAGAACAATGAAACTAATAAAAGTCAGCTTACACAGACCTAGAGATAAATGGTTTCACTTCCCAATGCTCAAAGCTAAGTTTTTATGATTCGTTTTCAAAATTAGGATTGTGGCTAATTTTAAGGCAGAATTATACGGGCTGCCGAGGGTTCTTTATGACAACGATTCAAAATCAGTTAGCGTTCAAACGAAACGGGCATTACTAGCACCATCTACACAATAAGCACATTTGTGTCGGTGAGAACTATTTGTGTCAAGTTACAAAAGGTACTAGTGATAAAATAAGAGAATTTTAGAAGTTGTAGTTGCTATTGATGTCAACATATTTTGCCACTGGTGGAGCCTCTCAGCAAGTTCATTAGTTCATGGAAAGACCGCAAAGCTCCTTACTTGGTGTCTCATAAAACACCAGCGTCAGAACTCGAGCTGAGTTGAGGTTTCGGTCCTTCAAATGCGGAGATATCCCGATCGAGGCAGATAAAATTGTCATGCTCCTCGGCGGTGACAGTCGGTTTTTATGATAGCATTTGCACAGATTTCAAGCACAATTGCTACAAATTCACAGCTGAATGATTGCTGACTCAGTGGAAATGTAAATGTTTTGTTCCACTGCAGCAATCCATAATCCACGTTTCCATATATCTCGTAGACACCTTAGCTAACATATTAATGAGGTAGTGGTGGGCCACCCCAGCATTCAACTTTAGCACTCAACTCCATTCCAATTTAATTGGACCTATTCAATGCCAGAAGGGTGTGGCAGATCTCTCGCATATTACACCTGCCATTGTAGCAGCACGCGCAAGTGAAAAGATGGACTGCAATGAAAAAGCGAGGTTGGTTAATCTTGAGGCGTTTGCACAGCACCGATGATAACTCTTCTCGGCTGACCTACACTTTGTTTTAAGTTGCTGATGGTGGTACCGGACAACCATACTTGGAATAGAAAACCAAGTGGCTATAAAGAGAGCGAAACTGGGAATGTGCTGCATTGTACAGGCGGCAACCCAATGTCAGACCCTCCTGTTGCGGCAGAGACAAAAAGACAGAAACACATTAATCGCCAAAGGGACTGCAAGTTTTCGTCAACGACAAAGCCTTGTGTTCAACAGGTCCTTCAGCCCCTACCGCCAGCACTTGTGAGCTCAAAACTTAACCAGAGTTGTCACAAACCATCACATGAGCAGTTACCATAGTATTGGCATTGTTCGGAGGTCATTACGTCAGCGCCTTCAATTCAAGCGCCCCAATCCACCTCATACTATCAGTGCAATTTTCACTAGGTTCGGTGGGGACGAGGTTCGCTAGTGAAGAGTGTGAACGCACCAATGTTTGGGCATCGGTGCCCTGAGATGTTTAATGCGGGTGAACGCGAATTTGCGCAGATCTAAAAGAAGAGAAAGACTACGTGAATGGTGACAGCGTTGGCACAGCCAGCATCCGCATCCGCTGACTGGACAACTGGGTCAATGAACCCGCAGCAAAGCCCGTTTTCTTGTGCTTGCTCAAAATGTGTTGATTGGCACGACTTTACCAGTGGTGCCGTTACTGACATACTTCCCGTCTATCTACTCACACAATTGCTGGTCATTCAGGAGTGACGTGACTAGGGCACGGAGTGTGCCTTTTATAAAAGCGGTTGAGAGAAGAAGGTTTAGGGGTTATTATGCGTCTACAAATTACAAAAGCCATTTCTGGCAGCGATCCGACCAGAAATTGGGGTGTGTCATGCTTAAAAATGCTTAAGCGAAGTGCGCGATATCCTCAGCCAGCATCGAAAGACAAGTGCTGCCTTGTCCTGATGAGACTTAGTTCTATGTTACCACTTAGCAAGCAAGCAAAAGTCGTTTGAGTTAAACGAACCACATGCCACAATTTTTTGCTAATCTAAGGTGCACATGCACTAAATTAATTACCCTTGCCTTTTGCAAAGCAGTCATCTTCCTTTACAGTTTATGCGTCCCTCAACCGCGTGTATTTCCCCCAAGATTGCGTGGTGTCACACACAAAACTCAGTACAAGTTTTATGACTTTATCGCCTAGAAAGATATCTGACACAAGTCCTACAATTTCCAAATGTATGAAATCGATAGCGCATGGTGCTACACTGTGTGAGTTCGATTTCCTAGCACATTGCTTAACCGTATGGAGTGAGTTGCCATGGGTGAGCAGTACAATTGACAGATGCAGGAAGCAGCGGCATACCTTGTTCAATGTCACGGTCAGTGCACACAGATGCAGCTGATTCCACTCTAGCTATTTGTTTCATGGTCTGTGTGTATCACGAGTGCGCATTATATGACGGTACCTCATGATCCACCTTGTGTTGAGGGATTAGTTCCAATCACCGAGGCAAATGGATCCAATGTGATCTTGCTCCAAGGCGCTGCCAATACGCAAAGCGGTCGGTAGGGTAGCAAGGCGAACATTGCAATAGCCTTCTGCGAGTCATCGAAGGGAATTAAACATTGTCCAGCCTAAGTGACCGTGTGAGTGTGGGGGCAGTGCTGTGTGACATAGGGTCTGCCAGCGGAGGGGCGAACCTGCCAAGTCGAATTACGTCGTCCTACGCCTACACCGGTCTGACTTCCATAACCACTATCAGGCTCCACCTAGTCAAATAGGGTGGCCACCCGTAACAGATCTGCAATATGGAACATTCTTTGATTTCATTGGCATGCATTGCGCGGACCAGTATCTGTGACGAAAAGACTTCCGGTCGAGTAGGAGCATGTAGCTGTGTGCGTGTCCATGTAGTATGAGCAGAGCATTGAGCTCACCTTTATGAGGTGCTCCAGACGAAGTAGTAACCACATGACTGCTCAGCTCCTCCATCCCGTTTGTGCGTCTCTACTCTTCCGCGAGCACCACGAGCAGTTGTGGTACGCAAGCGTTGTATATTAAGCGACAAGCATAGAGACGTTCTCTCCCTCACAGAAGGGGCAATATAGACCCTACATAGTGGTTTTCCCTTTGACAATATTTTAGTGGTAGGTGAAGTCAGTGAACGCCATCTCCACACGCCATCAGCTGCACCGTGAGGAGTCGATGCGTCTACACGGCTTCTGGTCCGCTTGACAAACTCATTCGCGTGCTCCCTCCTCACCTTCAGTCACTGGGGATGTTTCGGGACAGCACGAGAAGGAGCTGCTGCTACATCGGGCCAGTGCGTGAGTGTCTACCTAGGGATTAGCTTGACTTCAGCACTGAATTTGCCGCGTCTTCCACTAGGTATGATACCTCGTGTTAGTTTGCAATTCACCCATTCCGACAATCGGCTTCTCCTGTGGTTGACTGTGACTCTAGATCACGCAGAGCGAAAATGCGTGGTGCACAACGAGGCGGCGAAGAGAAGCTGGGATGCATCCCATAAGTTCTAGCATGGCCCCCCAATAAGGCAGTTGCGAGCGGCGGATTGCAAAAGCGGCTGGAGTCCGGTTGATGTCCGGTCCATCACGCGNTAAATGCCCCTAATTTATCCAATTAACCTGCAATAATATCGTCTAACTTTACAACAGTACATCTAGTCAACCGCACACTATAAAGGCGAAACAGCATTCCAAATAATTGAAGTCTTCCATCTAAATAAATGAATAGCCGCTTCAAAGGGCTATTATTATATGCTTGTGTTTAGCGTTCTTGATGGAGCATTTCTGATTCTTTTCATTTTCAGGCACGTACCCATGAGTTCATCGTCCTCCACTTATCGTTGCAAGGATGTGTCTTATTTGGCTAAAATTTGATCTGCTTATCCACGAAAGGAAATTTAAGACATTTTCATGTGGATGGGCAGATCTCGGGCCAAAATTTCGCCAGAGACATTAGAATGTGTACATGCAGCACCCCTTACATCTCAGTCCTTGTAAAGGTTGGGACAAATGCAGAAGACACACACAGCTACAATTCAAACCACTTGTCCCATTCCCTATTGTAAGTGTCATTCAAATGAAGTCTTTCACCTGCACAGTTTGATTTGTGAGGGACGCGGATTAGTTAAAGAAAGTGGGATTGGTGTATGGGTATCTTGCGGGTCGGAAACGAAGTCAAGAGTAAGTCCCCTTTTAATGGCTTTAAGAAAAGATATTTGCCACATTGACGAACAGCACTTTCATTGTTAACGTACATTGTCAATATGCTTGCTTTTTATTGCGAAGTTAAGTTAACACATTCTTTGATGAGCGGACATTTTGAATACCACTTAGATAATAATCGGCTTCATTCATACACATAAATCTTCTCTCCTGTTCAGCTATTTAACCACCCAGCTTCAAGCATTCCACCTTAATCCACTTCTCTTCACTTGTTTCAACGCTGCACGATAAAGTCCAATCTGCGTTGAATTTTATAGGCCATTCACCCATGCCCTCACCCAGCCATATAAATGCCCCTAATTTATCCAATTAACCTGCAATAATATCGTCTAACTTTACAACAGTACATCTAGTCAACCGCACACTATAAAGGCGAAACAGCATTCCAAATAATTGTCAATTCTTTAAGATTAGGTGTACCCGTCAAATCAAGTTTTGCAACGACTAGTGCATTGAAGAGAACGTTAGTACAGCGGGACTTACACTAGCTGGTTGGTTCGTGGAATAATCTCAGAGCTCATTTGACTTCTATAAAGAAGGGAACCCTGTCGTGGAAGCATGCACGTGGGTCAAAGGACGAATTCCACATCACATACTCAACACGAGCAATGTCGCATTAGAGCAGGCTACGTTAAATCATAGGAGTACTTTGCATTCAGGATGGCACATTGCACCTCGAAAAAACGTCCAAATATCAACTTCGCCTGACATAAACATGAGTGCTGTAAAAACTTTTCTTGGTCTTGCTGAAATGCATAATTGATGGGTGCGCCAAACACACTGCTTGAAATAACGCATTCACCAATAAAGCTGTAAGGTAAGAGGGAGAAAACGTCATCGTGGAGACAGGCAGGGACGAAGGAAAGCAAATTCCACCAAGATTACTTGCTGCTGAGGCTCCACAAAGCAAATAGTAGCAGTAGATACGNTCCAAATATCAACTTCGCCTGACATAAACATGAGTGCTGTAAAAACTTTTCTTGGTCTTGCTGAAATGCATAATTGATGGGTGCGCCAAACACACTGCTTGAAATAACGCATTCACCAATAAAGCTGTAAGGTAAGAGGGAGAAAACGTCATCGTGGAGACAGGCAGGGACGAAGGAAAGCAAATTCCACCAAGATTACTTGCTGCTGAGGCTCCACAAAGCAAATAGTAGCAGTAGATACGAACAGTAAGCTTCAAGCTACCAAAAGGTGTAGCAAGGCTTGAAAAATAATGGAGAACCTCATCTACAACTGACTAATAGATGGAGAAATAGTGCACTCCCACTATCGGAATTCGAAAGCATGCAGTTACACCCAAAAGCGAAAAGCACTAACACATGACATCCTAAAAGGGCCTTTAGGTTGTTTTACGCATGTGTCACTTACTGTAGATAAGACTCCTTTTTAATCGCTTGACCGGACTTTACTTTTTCGTATGTCTATAACGCGAAGGAAATGAAGTCCAAATATTAAAACTTCCCAGGACTTTTCTTTTTCTTATAAACAGCAGACAAAATAACAAAATAAACGCAACGCAAGATTTTAGCTCTNAGCTTACGGCAGTAGGCATTACTGCAGCAGAAAAGAACAAAAAGTATTCTCTACTCATTGATCTGTCAATACATAGGTCACTTCATTTTGTGAAGTCAAAGCGTCAGCCGAGCGGACGAACACCTCAGCAAGATACATTTAACTGATCGTTGAAATGATGGGGACGCGACTTAAATCACTTGTGATATCTAGGCAGTAATCGAGGATGTTGGGAATTGATGCAGAAATTAATCGTTTCCCACCATGGTGTATTTCATCTACAACCTCTCGCCCTTTTGTCGTATGATGAAATGCTCATGTCATGTTTATCCACCAACCCACTCACAACCAAGCCAACCCAGTGCCAACTACACATCCACCCGATCCGCTGACACCTGGGATGCAGCATTGTGTGTTTTACACGAAGGGGCGTGAATGCTGACAAACTCAAGCGAATCCAAGTGTTGGCGTCATCGTCTCGCCAATAGGCTTGCACGTGCGCGTTCCTCTTTTATTTGCATACACGAATGATTCACAACGAACTGTCCAGTTGCTAAGAACCTCTTTCTCCCACGACCAAATCCGGCTTGCTCGAATACCATTGTGGCTTGTGAAATGCAATGCGCAATCACTTGGGGTGCCGTTGGTAAGTTATGAAATAAAAGTTCAATTTGTTCGTGGCGCAGATACCACCGCCATTCCGATTCCACGAGAGCCAGGTGGCGCTGCAGACGATCTTTGAACACATATATCTTTTGATAATATGCCGGCTTAAAATCCAATCGTATCTTAGATCGCAAACATCAGAAAATCCACTGGCTCTAGCTAAACCAAAGCTAATTCTACAACATTCAAAGCATAGTGTCCTTTCCAGTTCATCAAGTGTCGAGAATGAGAAGACACACCTTCTCCACTCGTTGCTAGGTCCATATTTCGAGATCTAAATTGAACGGAAGATTCCTTCGTCCCCTTATCGAGTTTACTAGACGCGAAACTAGTTTTGGTCCTGTCAATTTAATCCTACTTGGTCGAAGCCATAACCGCTCAAATGCTTAAACACTGCTGTTTTGATTATCCGTTGCGAGTCTGTGCTGCATGCATTTTTTGCTTTCCCATTGAGCGTATATCTGACGCCTTAGAAGTCAAAGTCCGTCGACGAATCTGCGTGGGTGCGATGCCTGGCAAAATCATTGGTGTGTAGGGAAAAGACGAACTAGATTTAGGCCGTCCCGACAGATAGATTGAGTCACGTCCCGTGGTACATGACTGATCAACTTGGTCCCTCTTGCCGTGGAAGTGCTAGTACCTTCTGTAGCCATACCTAAGGTAGCCATTTTGCTGGTTGCTATTGTGCTCGTTGCTTTTTTCCTCCCATTAAGGCACATTACTACCTGTCCTTTGAATACGAATGGCCTAAATTTAGGAATTGAACATCTTGATACCCTGTCCCTGTCGCTGCATTTCATCTTTGGCACAAAAGTAAAGGGCACCCTATTCCTGACTTCGCTTCATTTTAAATGATTCCTGCTTGACTTTGATCCAATTTATGACCCATACGTGCCTCATGAAGGCCTTTTGTTTGCAGCCGCCACTTACTGGGGCTTTAAGTTGAGACATTTGAAACAGTGGAGTTAGGACCTTATCTTCCTTCATAATTGTCTCAAAGGCTTCATTTGTTCGGCAGTCCAGGAAGCAATCGTTCATTTTCAAGTACCTTCTGTAGCCATACCTAAGGTAGCCACTTTGCTGGTTGCTATTGTGCTCGTTGCTTTTTCCCTCCCATTAAGGCACATTACTACCTGTCCTTTGAATACGAATGGCCTAAATTTAGGAATTGAACATCTTGATACCCTGTCCCTGTCGCTGCATTTCATCTTTGGCACAAAAGTAAAGGGCACCCTATTCCTGACTTCGCTTCATTTTAAATGATTCCTGCTTGACTTTGATCCAATTTATGACCCATACGTGCCTCATGAAGGCCTTTTGTTTGCAGCCGCCACTTACTGGGGCTTTAAGTTGAGACATTTGAAACAGTGGAGTTAGGACCTTATCTTCCTTCATAATTGTCTCAAAGGCTTCATTTGTTCGGCAGTCCAGGAAGCAATCGTTCATTTTCAATCGGCTTGTTGTGGAAGTTGGACGGGTCAAGGTAAATGACTTCCACCGTTGTGGCTGCTTATGCACTTTTGGCCTTCCCAATGTTTTACTAGTTACTTCTGACCATAACATTATTAGTGCTGCTCTTGCTACTGCATATTTGCCATTTTATTCTATTGTATTTTACATCATTCCTCCTTCTAGCCTTATTGAGGGGTTTGGTAGATGCGTTTAGAAAGTGGCAACTTTGCACAAATGAGGTTGTGGGTTGCTTGAGTTAGTGTGGTTATCCGGTCTTCTCCACATTTACTACCTTAAACGGTTGCTTCACAAGAGCTTTTGTGTCAACAGCAATGCCATGTTGGATAAGATAGGAACAAGGGGTTCGGAATCGCTGATTTGAACTTAATTGGAATCTTTGAAACAGGGTTGGCTATTTGGAACCTACGAAGATGTGTGTTCAGGTATACTGCTTCGATGCATTGCAAAAACTAGGAATCTAGTGCTGTTAACTTGGTTGTTACAGGTGAATGGTCATTCATGTTCCGCAATTCTGCTGGCATAAATAAGTGGAAACAAATGCATCTCCTATAAATCGAATTTAGGGCAGCTGGTATCTTCAACAATGGTAGGTGAAAGAGTAGATCAAAACTGTCATGATAAGCTTTAAGGCTTGTCCAGAACGAGGGTATAAGCGAAGCAGCTATTTATTTGTACAGGTTCTGTAGTCTTAAATTTTGCGACGATTATTTCATTGAAGAGAAGTTTAGTACAGCGGAGCTTCGACTAGCTGGTTGGTTCTTGGAATAATCTCAGAGATCGTTTGACTCACTGCAGAATGTGGCTTCTTTGTGTAAACGCCATACGTCGCCTATTTGCTACATGCGCAGAAAAGTGTATCTCCCAAGGAAGGAAACCTTGTCGTAGGGGCATAAACATGGGTTAAAAGGCGAAGTCCACGCCACAGAATCAATGCGAGCAATGTCGCATTAGAGCAGGCTACGTTAAATCGTAGGTGTGCTTTGCATTCAAGATAGTGCATCGCACCTCGAGGAGACGTCCACACGTCAACCTCATCTGCGACAAACATGGGTGCTGCAAGAAAAACGCTGGCTTAGTCTTGCCAAAATGCACAATGAATGGGTACACGAAGGGAGTCACTNAAATCGTAGGTGTGCTTTGCATTCAAGATAGCGCATCGCACCTCGAAGAGACGTCCACACATCGACCTCATCTGCGACAAACATGGGTGCTGCAAGAAAAACGCTGGCTTAGTCTTGCCAAAATGCATAATGAATGGGTACACGAAGGGAGTCAATGAGGTGTACAGAAGCTGTTAGATACCGGATACCGAAAGGGGCACGCGATGGTAATTATCGAGATCCTTGTGCATTTCTCATTTTCTCCTATCATCGGTAAATTTGATTAGTGGTAGCACATAGCCAGCACAGGATGTCAGATGAGTGGAGTGTAAAATTGCAAAGTGGCACAAAGAACGATGTTGAACTTCCTCAGGACCTCATGGGTTTCGTGCAACCCTGATGTTTAGGAGCAGCGTTGACATAATCTGCAAGAGACAAGTCCATATAAGTAGAAGAAGTGATGCTTCACCTAATATTCTCCTCCTTGTTCGCAATTGGGTTAATTTCACCAAGCCTCCTGTTGTCAGAGCTAAAATCTTGCGTTGCGTTTATTTCGTTATTTTGTCTGCTGTTTATAAGAAAAAGAAAAGTCCTGGGAAGTTTTAATATTTGGACTTCATTTCCTTCGCGTTATAGACATACGAAAAAGTAAAGTCCGGTCAAGCGATTAAAAAGGAGTCTTATCTACAGTAAGTGACACATGCGTAAAACAACCTAAAGGCCCTTTTAGGATGTCATGTGTTAGTGCTTTTCGCTTTTGGGTGTAACTGCATGCTTTCGAATTCCGATAGTGGGAGTGCACTATTTCTCCATCTATTAGTCAGTTGTAGATGAGGTTCTCCATTATTTTCCAAGCCTTGCTACACCTTTTGGTAGCTTGAAGCTTACTGTTCGTATCTACTGCTACTATTTGCTTTGTGGAGCCTCAGCAGCAAGTGATCTCGGTAGAATTAGCTTTCCTTCGTCCCTGCTTTTCTCCACGTTGACGTTTTCCCCCTCTTACCTTACAGCTTTATTGGTGAATGCGTTATTTCAAGCAGTGTGTTTGGCGTACCCACCAATTACGCATTTCAGCAAAGTTTAGAAAAGTTTTCGCAGCACTTATGTTTATGTCAGGCGAAGTTGATATTTGGACGTTTTTTCGAGGTGCAATGTGCCATCCTGAATGCAAAGTACTCCTATGATTTAACGTAGCCTGCTCTAATGCGACATTGCTCGTGTTGAGTATGTGATGTGGAATTCGTCCTTTGACCCACGTGCATGCTTCCACGACAGGGTTCCCTTCTTTATAGAAGTCAAATGAGCTCTGAGATTATTCCACGAACCAACCAGCTAGTGTAAGTCCCGCTGTACTAACGTTCTCTTCAATGCACTAGTCGTTGCAAAACTTGATTTGACGGGTACACCTAATCTTAAAGAATTGACAATTATTTGGAATGCTGTTTCGCCTTTATAATGTGCGGTTGACTAGATGTACTGTTGTAAAGTTAGACGATATTATTGCAGGTAATTGGATAAATTAAAAGCATTTATATGGCTGGGTGTGTGCATGGGTGAATGGTCTATAAAATTCAATGCAGGTTGGACTTTATCGTGCAGCGTTAAAACAAGTGAAGGAAAGTGGATTAGGATGGAATACTCAAACCTAGGTGGTTGATTTCCAAGTCATACATTTTAAATGGTTTTTACCGGAGTGTTCTTATACATGGCATCCCTATTGGCCACATCTTAACGCTGCTGTTCGACTATGGTTACCAATTGTCCAGCCAGAAATGAAAGAATTCACAGAGAACAACAATTGCACTAGGCTTGAAAATCTTCAGTTATTCTCATTAAATCGTTGGTAACAATGCTCATTAAAGATGCGCTTTTCTCCTCACACACAATTTGAACTTTGCGATAAAATTAAATTCTAGTTCGGCATTATGCATTCAGCCCAATTCACACAGTTTGGTCGTCTTAACTCCTCTTTGCTCATGGCAAAGCTGAAGTTGCAAAGTAACTACAGGTGCAGATAAATTTGGATGAAAGTGTGTGGCAAGAATTATAATTACCCTTCGGTTGTACATGAGGACGAACTTGGCTCAGTGAATTTGATTTGCCATCTTACTGGGCTTAGGGGTGCGGCTCATACGGTGTGACTTTAAAAATGAACAAAAAAGATGGGTGGTCATTATCTCATCAGGGGTTTGGTCAAAGTTCGTGAGTGTAACTTCTCCATGTACCTGAAGAATGGCTGACTTAAAAGTGTATTAGAGTAATGTTTGTTAATTCCGAGAAGTATTAAATTGTTAAAGGCACACAATAAGGTTTCAAGGCAGTAAAAGCGCATGCATCTACAGAGCTGTACTAGGATCAGTGCAAAAGACAACGAAGAACTGCTACCTTGAGAAGGCGAATCGAACTGCGATGGCATTACCCTAGTGCGGGTAGGGAATGGGAAGCTTTGCCAACGCTACTTCGGAGTAAAGCGACCTATACTATGGCAATTCAAATAATGCCTCAGGTAGGCTAATCATATTTCCCCAATTTCCCTTGCATATTTGCACTTAAATAAACATTTGGCTATCGACTGATCAAACTAAGACAGAAATAGTAACTTAGCATTCGTTATTTTGCATGCGAACTTGCTACAACCGCCAAAAGGGAAAGAAGAGGAGGGTCAATTTTAAGCGGTGCTTATTAGCATGATCTTTGCTACCAGTTGATCATTCTTCAATGGTACTCAAGTATAGTTGTTAACAAAAGTGGGAGCACAATTGCCACCGGGTTTGTTCACAGCGTGGTATTACGGAAACGACAACTGAAAAGATGCAACCTATTCAATTTCATCGAGCTCAAATTGCAATCAACCCTTCCATAGGTAAATATCATTTACCTACGGCATCACAGCCAAGAATATTGCAATATAAACCGCCAAAAAAAATACCATTGCCTACTAATTCGCATGCCAGAGTGCCAGGACGAGCAGAAACATGGTTCCAACGGCAACAAAATTATAAATTAACAAGAGAACTAAGGGAATTAAGAGAACAGAAATTAGCACAATTAAAGCAAGATGCTGTTATTTTAGCAGAAAGAATTTATGCAGGAAAAACTACAGATATTACACGAGATGATATCATTAATAATCTACGAAACTACGATGAACATGGTCGTATACCGCATACCAGAGCTCAATCGAAAAAATTATTGGAACTTGACGTCGATCTGAATTGCTACAATTACCAGTGAATCCTAATTCAGCTGATTATGAACCGTTAATGGAAGCAATTCGTAAATGGCAAATGGAATTAAGGAAATATGAAACCGTCAATGCAGAATATCAAAATATGAAATTTGTACATGATTTCAAAAGATTGCCTTAATAAAGATTTTAAACCATTTAAGTCCTGTTCAGGGTCGTTGGGGCCATTAATCATTTAGTTTGAGTCAGAGACAGCTGCGTAATCCTACCCAAAACTTTCTCTCACATCCTACTCTTTTTCCAGTATAGAGCCCGTCTGACTACTCCTTGTCCGGTCTGCTTACGCGCGCATGCGCGTGGCGGTGGTGGGGGCGGTGACCAATCACTCTGCGCGTGGGAGCCCTCCCGCCCCACGCTCCGTCCGATTGGTCACCGCTCCCACCACCACCACGCGCATGCGCGCGTAAGCAGACCGGACCATGTTTGTGAATGCATCGTGCATTCAAGATTAATGTTATGATAGAGTTTGCTTGTTTACCTCAAGACATATCAGACACTAATACTATCATCACGGATTGATCGCCGTTACTAGCCCTTTATCATCATCAGAGTGAGCTACACCAACAAAGACAAATATTTGCTTAAAAATTTAACTGTTCCTATCGCCTAAGGCATAGTAAGCGGCAATGAATCGCCGCCTCTTGTTAAGACAACTCATCTTATTCGGTCAGCATGGATTTTAAGTTTATTTTGCGGGAATATTCACAGGCCAGAATTGCTGAAATCTAAACTACAGAAATACAATTCAAATAACTTATTTTTGAGTTAAAGCGCTACCTGACTATAGCCGCTCATTATTACTCCAGTATACCGAGGAAATTCATGTGCCGTGCCGTGCCGCGCCATGCCTTTTCTGATGATCTTTTTTAAATACTCACTGCATTTTAAAAGCGTCTGATAGAGCCGTTTTGTACTGTAGCTGATTTTCAACCACTTGGCGGAATCCCCTTCAGTATGGCTAAACTGTGCCTGACATATATGTGTTGCATGAAAGGTAAAGTTAGCCGAACGGTGCTACTTTGAGCAAAGAATCACTAGCATACAACTCTATTCACAACGCATCTTACATTGCATGCAAACACTGATTTTGTGTTGACCAATTCAAATGGCTGATACCGAAGGAAATCTTTTGCAATTAATGTGCCAGTTTCAAATTTTGCAAGTAGGTGCACTGGGCTTTATTCTCAGAAGATGTTTGGCACTAATTCTGGTGAATGCACCATTTAGGTGGAGGACCATCAGACGGAACAATCTCGTAATCAGGGCAAGGCCTCTGATTCTCACGCATGAGGCGAGCGTGATTTCGCAATTCTGCGTTGCATTCTGAGCAGGTCTCGCCTCACACGTAGACACAATTGCCATGCCGACCTCCTCATCCGACGACGAATTGACAGTAAAATATTTTGAGGTGAAATAGCAAATTTTGAACAGAGTTTTTTAAGTTTGTCCTGATAGCGTTGGGAAATCGTAAGTCGCAACTTCTTTGTGGTCTCTGGAGCTGTTGTTGTTGAGCTGACAACGGAAGCTGACAAGGTTGTTTTAAGACTAAAGGTAAATTATAGCACCTAAGTGGAACGTGTCGAGTATGAATGCTCAATTGCTGCCCTACCTCACCTCATTTTATCTCGCATGCTTGTGATGATCGTAGCAAATGCTTCTCACACCCAATGACTTGCATGACCGCATTCATATGAAACAGCTAAATTAATAGGGATGAATTAGGCTTCCTGAAGCTGAAAACACTACACAAGAAAAACTAATTCCAATTGTATTTAAGCAATGGTGTCGACTGCTCTGCAGAACACTAAAAAAGTAGCTGGTTTAGCGACTTGAGTGATAAAAAGCTGCATAGACGGAAAGATGGATCAAGAAATTATTGAAATATGTGTGTTTTGGTCCACCAGCCGCTGTTTGTTGGTGGCGTGCCGTAAGTTCACTGCATTGGCAACATTTAACGAGGTAGTTTGAACTAGAGAAAGACGCAACATAGGATGGCATTGCATGATGAGCACCAATGCCGCATAAAGACTGCGAAGTAAATTGTTGGGATGGAGTCGTCTGCACCTGTGTGCATCGGCGGTGGCGTTGGTCAAGGCATGCTGCAGTTTCCACAACTTAACACAGTTTTGGTGCTAAAAGCCACCTCTGCCTGCCATTTGTGGTTGCCTGCACCGTAAATAAAGGAAAGTGTTGAAATGGCGATGTCATTTGGTGGGGTGCCATGTAATACTGACTTTAATGAGCCACAAATTTAAAGGCTGACGCCGAATGTCGTTCAATGTAATGAAGAAGCGAATCGATGCTGGTTGCTATCTGTGAGATCGCACGATTTCGGATGCAATTTATAAAACTGGAAAGGAAATTTAAACTGCATATCAAGCCTTTTCACTGATGCACTTAAAGTTTGCAGGAGGCTGCGCCATAGATGGTTGATCTGGAAGCAGTTTTGCGTGCTTGTAGGTACAGCCATCAAATTAGGCTTCGTTACAACAGGTACTAGCTAAATTGTTGAAGATAAATGTGCAGAATGTTGTAACCATTAAAATGGTCATAAAAATCCACACAGGTTACGCTTTCAAAATTTAAATCAGTGTCATGCCATTGTAACAACCTTGAGGTGAGATTTGTTGCATTTTATGGGAGTGCTTTAACATTGTTTGTTTCCATCTCTGCACAAGTTATAGCTTATCTCAACCATACGGACTAGTCTATGCACTGTTTAGCATCTGCGAATTTCAGCCTTTCTCAAATAGACAGGCGTAGCTTAAATTACAGTCCACCCTTTAATCTTCGCTCGTGTGCTCTCGATGCATCTGTGCATTTCTTTCTTTGCCAAACCCTTCTATCACAGTCAAGTGGGATGCCACGAACTTCACGCCAACACAGACCGCCATCCCACCACAAAGACTCACATCGAAGTCCTGTTGGCTTTCAGTCATGCGTTCTGGTGGTGCAGTGGAACTTAAAACAGTGGAGGTGACCTCTGCTTGAAACTGGGAAACATTGTATTTGGGACAATTGTGCTAAAAGAAGGACCCTAACAAAATTTTTAATGAATGGAAGGCAGGATAATTTAGAAAAGGCACCCCTTGATGTATGTTGAGAGATCATGCTGCTTATCCATAAATTCAATATGCCTTTCAGGACTCATATTGGCACATTTTTTCCTTGGACATCTGGAATTGTACTGCTTATAGAAATGCTTTAGAGCCTTAGGATCACTGCACAATTAATCATGGACTGTAACATGTGGTTTAGTTAAGTCTGAATGGGTCCATTTTGTCATCATTCTGTGCCCAAATTTCCCACTTCCACGAGAACCACATTCTTCTGTCTCTAATGTTATGCCCAGGATTCGAGACAATTGCTCATGTAACTGCTTTGTTTAACGCAGCAACATTTTTCCAAGTCACATGCATCTACTATCTGGCGACCTAATAGTAGGATAACACTAACGTATCGCTAAACCTACTCGCCAGGCTTTCCAGTAAATTGACCACTTTACACCTCTTAAAATATACTGGGATGAAAAGGAATAAAAGCTTAGATATCTAGTAAAAATGAAGACGGGTTTGTAGGAGGAGCGGATGTCTCCGCTTTCTGACCACTTCTGGGGCTGCAGTGTCTTCTGTGAGCAGACCAGTTCTGTTTGCTGTTTTGCAAACACGACGCTTGCCCCCTACATGGATGAAATAGCGGCTGAAGTATCGTGATGACAAGTATTCGAAATCACGGAACTCTGTTGCAATTTGTCAGCCAATTGAAAAGTCAACTTTAAATCTATGTGCGGAGTAACGGTAATTTCAGAGGATGACTCAGGCACTGCGTTGGTTACAGTAAGCCGTGATTAGCTCAGATATCCTTCGCTCACTTCTTCCGTTATAGCTTCAAGGTAGTCCCAAAAGTTCAGCAAAACTGACCAAACTCAATCGAGGTACGATGCCTACCGCTAATAACGAAATCTGCCGAAATCTGCAGGACATGCTCAGCCCCTACACTGCCTCACCACGGCCTCAAGTTCTGCATCAAGTTCGGTGCAGGAAAAGAGCTGCCACTGCACAAGTTCTGACTTCACAACTTGAACACAATGCCTCCTCATTTTCTACGAAACTCTGTGAAACCAAACGGCGACCAGGCGGAAGAACGAATAAATAGACCCAAGTCCTCTCAACGTTAGCCTGCGCAAAACCAATGCTTCAGGAATTATTGCTGTAGGTGAGGTTATGCAGTTGCTTTTGCTATCGTGAATTAGAGTTTGATAGCTAAATGCTTGCGAGTGGCATGCGTCCACTGTACGTTTGGCATCAGTATCTGTATATCCAAATGCAAAGAAAAAAGAGCAATTTAGTGTGCGCTCCTCCAGATAACTGGAAACCTACTGGTGGCTGTATGACTACCGTAAAGTAAAGGTGCATACGTGAGGGATGGAAATGTAAGAGCTACTTTTAAGTAATAGGTAAGGTCGCTTCTAGTTCACTAGCATGTTAACTTGATGTCCATGACGTTCATTTCGCAAATAAATTTATTAAGTCTGCGAAAAGGCGCACGATTATGCTTTGATGGTACTTGCAGGCCAGCAACAACATTGGAGTCACCGACAGTCTTGTGCCGATCACACCTCATTTAATAGGTGCAATCTTTTCATGTTGTTCGCTAATATTTAATGGGTGTTTCATCTTCTTGTTAATGCTTTCTGTTTAAAATGCGCCTTCACCTAGTGCTGCGAGCTTTAAATTGCTCAGCGCCATTATGCATAAGTGAGTGACACCTTTAATTTTAGACAACTTTAGGTATGAATTCGAGAAAAATATAAACAAGGCAAAATACTAACGCTTGTAGCTTTGGTAGTAAAGCTCAAGCAAATTGCCTAGCAAGGCAATGTTAGTAGAGTGTTTTGAATACTGGATTCGAAGTGAAAACCATAGCATCAGATTGACAAAATGCAAAGGAAAGAAAGCATGATGCGTATCACTGAATTTACATCATGTGGTAGGTAACGAAACATATATGCGTACGGCTCTGCAAGTAATGAAATAATGTGGTAATTTTCCATGAGGCATATTTGCTAAATATAACTGGTTCAGCAGAAACGAACTTTAACATTATGGCATCCGGATACATAAGAAAATTTATTGCCACATTGAGATGGATAGTTTGACCACACGTGTTTGGGGGTACGGAGGAGTAGGCCCGACAGAGTTTTGTTATTGCATTCCAATGTCCAACGCCATTGGTCCGCCCGGTAGTGCACATGTTTATCAGCTTAGGTATTTTCTCTTAGGAATTTCAGCTAATGCTTTAACTCGATTGCCATTAAAGCCAGTGGTGGTGGTGGTGGTGGTGGT